>JAPTHN010000005.1:6439574-6866375 GCA_026936325.1 Platynereis dumerilii
TTGATACAATCAAAGATTATTATGAAATCACAATTTAGCCTCATTTATAAATTGGCACAACTTTGTATGCTGTTGGATCAACCATTAATTACACTCCATCGTGATTTAGCATACGTCATGCACAAAAAACTGCTTTTTTACCTATGAGTCAAACTATGACCAAGTCTATATGATAACATCTGTAAAATGCACATAACCTAATGTCTTTCTATTCAGCTGCAAGGAAAAACAAAAACATCACTGTTTTCATTTTTTGCCACCAGTTTATTGGGGTATAAATGTGCCTGGGAAGAGGGTGAGGTTACATGAATCCATTTTGGAAATATACATGATACAATTTTCAATTTTGTTCCTGTTTCTGGGTCTTCATCCACTCATATCCATGTCAAAAAGGACCGGTCGAGTTTGTCTTTTTTCACATATTGCACGATTCCTTCTTTCTCCAAACTATGAAAAAGAAAATCACAAATTTGATTGAATTATAGCCACTAAATTTGAATCAGTTGATATAACCATTTTTATGTTATTACATAGGAATAAGGGGATAGCATTAAAAAAATAATAATTTTGAGCATATAAGAACACAAAGAATTCATACATAAATGGAAACTAAATTCAAACAAAGGCCTCTGTACCGAATTGGAATAACCCTAATACCTCAAACAAAGGCATATAGGGTAAGAATTAATAAGTAATTAATCATTACTGGGTAGTCTTGAAATAAATAATTTCTGGTAGGTGTATATCTTTATACATGGTCTTGTTTGATTTAGAAACGAATATTTTAGGACGTCACCTGTTGGAAATAGATAATTGCTTTCGCCACTACCTTGAAAAAAAAATTTACCATTGAGGAAAACTCGAATTTTGCACTATATTGTTATATCACTCACCATGGTGATAGCAGCCCCTGGACTTCCTTGTGTATTTATGACTTTTTTCGGACTATTATTTATCTGGAAACATGCCCGGACCTCTTTACTTATCATGGCTTGTCCTGTGGTCAAGATCTGAAGACCTTTCGTGTCACCAAACTGTATTTTTTTAATTTTTTAAGTCGGTGAGAGAGGTTTCACCGGTTGCCGGAATGTGCCGGAGGAACAGCCCCACACCACAGAACTCTCTCGAGACATACTTTTTCTTTCTCCGAA
The DNA here is from genome assembly GCA_026936325.1 of Platynereis dumerilii. NCBI lineage: Eukaryota > Metazoa > Annelida > Polychaeta > Phyllodocida > Nereididae > Platynereis > Platynereis dumerilii. Next base: position 6,440,726 of record JAPTHN010000005.1, read on the forward strand.
GTTTTTTCAGCATTAGGTTATAGATGGTCTTAAAGTTTTCTTTGTTAACATCAAATTCCTTTGATCTAACATTCTCAGCTCCAGTTGCTGGGTCAACAAAGACCATTTCCATAGTAACCTGAAATAGAGACATGTGATAGATAGATAGATAGATAGATAGATAGATAGATAGATAGATAGATAGATAGATAGATAGATAGATAGATAGATAGCAGCCCATTCTCCACCCCAGAATGAAATACGTACTTTATGGACTTTTTGCACTTAACTATAAACACCGTTCTTCATTCTGAAGGAACAAGAAGGACGTCCTTCATTCTCTTGTATAGATCAAACAACCGTTGAGAATGAACACCATTCTTTATTTCTGCACAATTCTACAAAATAAAAGCTGGTCCTCATTCCCTCGAAATCAAATGAAGGATGGTCTTCATTGCAAAAGCAAATAAATGCTGTATTTCATTATTTCAACTATTTGCGAAATGAAGGCCAGTCTTCATATCCAGTTAAAAAAAATAGTCTTTACTCCAGTCCAATACCCTGAATAACAATCACTCTTCATAAGATCATGTAAGAGTTACCGGCAGTTCATGAATTCTTGCATAAATGAAAGACCCACCTTAATGTTTTTTTTAAATAAAGATTGCATTGGTTTATTTTTCGGTAATGTCAATGTTGAATCCTATATATATAGCCCTCATTTCCAAAGCTGTGGCAGGTTTGTTAGAATATAGTCAATCTACAGGGGTGGATCCAGGATATTTTTGGGGGGGGGGGGGGGATAGCAGTATATTCGGCATTTGGAATAGAAATACTGCAAGACTTTTGAAGGGGGGGGGGGAGGTAGTTTTGGCTTGTCATTGCAAATTATTTAATTATTTATTTGTGCAGCACATTGACTTGTTTTAATTAATGAGTATTAATTGCCCTATATAAAGAAATAAACATTAATCATCATTCACATTTCCCCCCCCCCTGGATCAACCAATAGGGGTCATTCTGGTTATTGCTTATTTTGACCCCCCCCCCTTTTTGCAGCTTTGACATCCCATGCTGGCTGGGGGTGGGGGGGGGGTTCTCCTTAACCATAAATATAATGCGTCTTTTATTTCATCATGACATTTTAAAAAAATCATTTCTTATAAAAATAACATGTTAGTGTCTTATCTAAGTATCATTTCTTGCACCCCTTCCATTGTAATACATGTATAATAGCATTTACTAGATAAGTATAGCTGACCTATTTACATATTTGTAAGTTATATTTAATATTAGACTGTAATACCATTACAGAATTTTTATGAGAACAGTTCATTTTGCCATATTTCAATTTTATCAAATTTGGTTATAGGCCTACTTCCTTTTAAGGCGTTTAGACCATGTACCACAATAATGTTGAACCTCTGACATTTATTCATATAAATTTGTAAATTTTCATGGAAATTATTAGACATATGGATCTATTCCCATTTTGGACTTCAGTACATTGGGGATTGGGATATAGGCCTATTTACTCACTCAAACCCTTGAAACAAACAGTCTGTTTGTTTTAAGCTTTTTAAAACATTTTAGGTCTGCTCATTCAAAAGTCTTGTCTAATGTCATTGATAGCACTTATTCATGTGCAACATACTATAACCATCGAATTAATTAAATTATATTCTGCATGTGTTAGATAGGCCTAGTTTATATTTCTTCATGAATGCAAAGAAACTATTTTAATGCCATTAAAAACCCGTTTTTTAAATATATTTACAAATCATGCAAACCATGACTTTCTTAAAATGTTAAAGCCAATTAAAAGCACGCAATTTTGTTGATTGAAAGTGTACTATACTCTAAATGTGCATGTACCAGTTGACAGTTGATGATCTTCAACTGTAAACTTGTTTTATTTTACTCAACTGAGTTCATCATTTCTTTTATCAAAAACAAAAAATTTAGGCCCACTTCAGTTCTTCTAAAAATACATAAAAGGGGTAAATTTTTGTACGAATTTCATACGTGAAAACAGGCTATTTACGTATGCAATACGCATAAAAGAGATTTCGTACGTTTTACGTACGCTGCACAATTGGCCATGTACCTGTACATTATTGTAAATACAGGTTTGGTTTGTGGGTTTTTCTGTTGATCCTTCTAGAGAGTTGCACATTATAGGGTGGGCTGAAAAAAACTTATTTTTAGATTTCAATATTTATGTTTATGGAATCTTCAGCCCACCCTATTGCACAACAACATTTTAGCCTCAGATTGAAACCCCATGTATTGAGCCTTCAAGTTGAATGGCGATCCGGGTCACATCAGCAGATTTAACTACATTGGATTTTAAGTGGGGAACAAGTATAGAAGTAGAGGTCATAATAAACAGCTGCATGTGTTTTATAGCTGTACTGATAAAAGAAAATATTTTTGGAGCAATCGAATTGTAAATAATTGGAATAATTTAGATGAAAGTACTATTAATTCAGTTTCAATCCGGAATTTTATAAGCAATTTGAAATTGTTAAATTCTGGTGGTTAGTGGGAGTTATATTACGTTGCAAGTTTTACTTAAACTCCCATTGTTTTTGTATTGTTCATATGTTGTTCTTTTGAATAAATAAATCAAATGAAATCAAGTAAACAAGATGAGTCTTGATATTAGTTTTAATTTATTTAACTCACAAGCAACATCTAAAATGGAGACAAAATTGACAATGAAAATATCATGACAAAATTGATATACATACAGCAGAGTACAACAATTAGAATTTTCATGAATGTCCAGTTGTTAACTCTACTCTTCAGGTGTGGCTTCAGCAACAGCGTACCCAGCTGACATTTCTGGTGACGCAAATTCTTCACCAGATGTTAATTCTTCACCAGATGCAAATTCTTCAGACGCATCTCCAGACATAAATTCTTCTGATGCAAATTCTTCACCAGAAGCAAATTCATCACCAGATTCAAGTTCACCAGATTCAAGTTCTTCACCAGAAGCAAGTTCTTCACCTGACATTTCACCAGTTTCAAGTTCACCAGATTCGAGTTCACCAGATTCGAGTTCCTCAGATTCAAGTTCCTCAGATGATACTTCACCAGATTCAAGTTCCTCAGATAAAATTTCTCCAGATTCCAGTTCCTCAGGTATGAATTCCTCTGGCAATACTTGTGGCCCAGGCATAGGTCCTGGCATTGGTCCACCTCCAGACATGAGCTTCACAATCTTCCTGGCAATGAGGTTGGCAAAAGCGTTGGCTGCTTCAATACGACGATGTTTGGTATCGTCAAGCTCTTCTTCATTTTTTTCTTCTCCGCTCATTTCTTCTTCGTCTTCTTCATCCAAGTCTTCAATCATTTCTTCTTCAATCAATTCTTCTTCTGCCTCTTCTATTTTGAGAAAAACAAAAAGGTTTGTTGATTATAAGTCAATTTGGTATCAGTCAACAAGATATTGCAACTCTTAATATAAGGCTAAACATAATTGATCTTAAGCTTGTCGGATCTGGTCACGACAATTTTCCTGGGTTGGTCAGTTGGTGAAAGTTAATTTTTTTATAATGTCAATTTAATAAAAATTGTGGGTAAGCTCAATTAATTTTCCCATAGGAATATATCTGTTGGGTCAGTTGATCTGAGAAGCAAAAATTAAATATACCTGGCCTAAATGCAATTCCAAAACAAATTGTCTCACTATCAAATAATCTTTGCATTCCAGTCTAAGAATACACATGGAATACTGATGGCCATTCGCACATAACAATGTTACTGCGACACTTTTAAACTAATTACAAGTAGCCTTCTAATTTATGTTTATTTGTTGAAAATGGCCACTGGCCACTGACTACCATTGTAACTTGTCAGACATACCTTCTTTCTCTTCTTCAAAGTCATGAAACTCTGGAGGTGCAGTCGCATCCAAAATCATCATCCCATCAGTTTCGTGAAATTCTGGGGGCGCAGTGACGTCCAAAATCGTCATGCCATCAGTTTCATGAAACTGTGGGGGTGCTGTGGCATCCAAAATCATCATATCCGGGTCAACTTCTGCAGATTCTGGAATTCCAATTTCAGCAGGCAGAACTTGCGGTTGCTCACCCTCAACATGGTTGGAATGGTGGTGTCTTAGAAAGAGTGACATGAAAAATTGAAAGATTATCAATTATCAGGTGGAACATTTTATCGAATTGTCTGTTATAGAATATCTCGTTATAAAATAATTATGACTAAGTACTTCTCATCTCAATTGATGGTTTGAAAATGTGTTTAACAAAAATCAATTGAATAAGTGACTTCTTTCAAATTTTGACAAAACAGTTCATCCTGAGTTTGCTTGATTCTTCAATGGAACTCTGCAGTTCTTAATTTGCAGAATTTTTTTAAACTTATATCATAAATGTCGAATTATATCCCAGCGAGCATCTGAATCAAGGATCTGATACAGAGACAATTTTATGCTGAAAGATGATTCGGCATTAAACTAAACTAATCAGCTATTGTCACAACAAGGTTTGAAAACAATTAATTTCAAAACCGGCATGTAGTGACAATCTGTCAATAAAACGTCAAGCTGAAATTGGATTTTGTAAAGTGATGATGGTTCTACAGTGTACAGCAAAACCACTGTGCACAACCAAGATATATAGATTTCTTTTTGACAGTTAACATTGAAGTTATAAACATACCTGTGCAAAACCCCAGCCGCAGCATAGCCAATGAGCAGTAGTGCAACAATCGCAGTCTTCATTGTTAATGAGGAAGACTTCAAACCAAATGATGATCTGTCAGCCTAAGGTTCGGTTTCTCTTTTATACTAAAAACTTTCTATTCAATAATTGATTTCGGGTTTGACATGATATATTTTGATGGTGCTTAAACATATGAGAAAGCATACGGCAAATAGGAATATGGAAGTTAAATGTTCAATTGTGTGCCACATTTCAAACAGGTGCAAGCACTTATGTCTCTGACCGCTTTGCAATGTGCATAATACATTGTCATTACAAATAATGATACACAGCACTGAGAACATTGTTAGTTACTAAGTTCAATATAAAACAGATGGATTCACATCATCACATTATATATAATATTTGCTTAAAAACACACATTATTATATATATTATAACTCGTTAGCATAACTTTTTTTACAAACAACAGAAGTAACATTTTTTCTAATGCTTCATCATATAATTTGAGATTGTAGAGAGAAAGTACAATTTTAATGAGACAGATATCTGATGCAATACAACTTTTCCAAACTGAGAAAGTATTATCAAGTTTATACAAGTGAAAATAATTATACCGGACAAATGTTGGTCTTTACAAAAGAGGGTCTAGATTGTGATTTTGCAAATTGCGGAATTGACATTGGGTTCAGTTAAAGTATAATCGACATAGATATTAGCACACTTGTCGATGCATCTGCAACTTAATTCGCAAACAGGCAAGTATTGATACTCAGGTCTGCCATTGATGTACCCATAGATCGCTTGTGAAGTTTCTCTTTGTAGTTTACATTCAGTGATAGTTGACGCCAGGCAAGATGAGGCTTCTTGTTTGTAAACTACCACATGGCCGCATGAGAACGCCTGGTTGCCGGTGACCTTGACCATGATAGTTTTATTCGCAGTCGCAACCAGTTGGAGCTTCACCGACATTCTTGAAGTGAGAGAAGACCTGTCAGCGTAATTGTAACACGTTTCAAGAGAATCGTCGACGAGTTTGGAAGTCGTCGTAGAATTTGTAGTGTACTCCTGCCCAACATGTTTTGAGTACGAAATCTGCTGGATTGTGTTACTGACTGGATAGCTCCATGTGAACTGACTTTCTCCGCTTGCTGATGCCACAGTAGTCGATGTAGAAGCCGTGGTGGCAGTTGTTGCTTCGGCTGTAACGCAAAAAATCATTTTCCTTTTTATTCAAAACTTTATTCCAGGCAACAAAATGTCCATATAAACAAAAACTTTGTACATAGACAAGGCTAAAAGATACTACAGAGACATTATTACACATAAACTGGGTGCTTTAGTGTTCCCTATAATTCTTGATAACAACATTTGAGGGATAATCATATTCGGCGAGCTTTTTGGTCTTCACCCCCGTCTACACATAAGTTTTAATATGTAATAACGAACTAATTCCGCGCATCTTCTCATAATAAAGACAGTACGTTGTCCAAAGCTGGTATTATTTGTTTTTTTTTGGACAGCATTTATTATTAAATTATATTTTTAGTTGAAAGGGAGATACAGTGCATGCCGCCTGTAAAAAAGTGAAGCGCATGAAATCGTGCCATTGCATCAATGCTAAACATCCATAACCAAACTGCTTGTGGGATAACAATGGCAGCCCATTTTCTTTGCTGCAGTCGGAGTTACTAGGTATGGGTCAAAGTCTGTGATAAGTAAGTAAAACACAGGCCCAATGTTAAATCATAGGGAAGGGTGGTTCACTTATTTATCAAAGACTTTGACCCATACCTTCTCAGACTACAGGGTGGTAAAAAAAAAACTTTACAGTTGATATTTCATTATCCAGGCTGCCATGATTGAGTCAGTGCCTGGGTACTTATTGTGTATACAAGCCAAGTATGTTAGATCTTTGGAAAATTGGTTAAAAATCAAAACGGTTCATTACTTTTTTGATAGCAGACAAAATGGAAGCCGGGAGTGCTCCTGCGTTTTTACTACTCTGGGTTGTTCATGGCCCATCAGCAATTTTGAAGCTACTGAGCTTCACAGGACAAAATAAATACAACATAAAATGAAATTGAGAAGACAGAGGCAAAATTCAGCACTAACCAAAAGGTGCTAGAGCAAATTCAGACTTCACTATGGCCATTATCAGATTTTAAAACAAAGCCGTCTGAAGGTGGATGATTAGGGTATTGAAATCACATGAAAAGTACATAAACACATCCTGAAAGAGCATCTAAAGCCCTGGATAGATAAGACATACAGTGCCACAGATAATTTGATCTTCAAACAAGACGGGGCATCAGCCACACTCCCTTGGAAAGCCCAGAACTGGATCAAGGTTTGCTCTGTCAAGTTTCAAATCGGGACAATATGGCCCCTGTTATCACAAGATCTCAATCAATGTGATTTTCCTGGATGGGCAAACTTAGAGGCAGATCCCTGCAAGACACCACAGACCTTAGTTGCCCAATAAAGGCATCCATTACGTTTGTATGGGATAAACGGACACAAAGTTACATCTTTGACACCTCTGCATCATTTAGGCCCACTGCAGAAAAGTCATCAGTCCAAAAGGACCTCCAATTGAATAAACTGTCTCTAGAAGAGTTATTCTTTGCAATACAAGTTGTTTTTGCATTGAAAAATAAGCATTTGTTACAATGAGCATCATCCAAAAAATTATTCATAAGTGTAAAGTTTTTTTTTGACCACCCTGTACAGCAAAGAAAATTGGCTACCATTGTTATCCCACGTGCCTCACATATCGGCCTTTATGACGAAATATGTCATCAGATGAGAATTCGTGCTTCCACAAGCAGTTTGGCTGAGGATGTTTAGAATTTGATGCAATGGCACAATGTCATGCGTTTCGCTTATTTATAGATGGCACTGTATTGTAGTGGTCCTCAGACCAACAAGTGATGGGGTAATTTTCTCAAAATTGTTGTTTTAAAACGAAATAAAATAAAATATTTGATCACTGCTGATGTTATAATATATCAAGAGCTAAAGAACTGTACAAATTTCCCGGGCAGATGACTTGCCTGTACAGGTTACATAAAGTTGGATTCCTGTTGTCTGCTGAACAAAGCCTGTGACAGCGGCAGTTACTGGCGAAGTTGTCTGCTGGCCAACCGCCATAAGGACGAAATGATTCTGAACATTGGCTGGTTCCGCAGGGAACACTTTGAATTTGTTTGGGAAAACCGGGTCTGGTTGAACCGATGAAACTGTGTGACCGATAGGCTGCAAATAGATAAATGTTGTGGATTTTTGGGCTGGTATAACCAAAAATATTGAAGTATTAATATATTGTTAATTTGCAAGAATTATAGCTTATATTGGGCAAGAGCCACAGGACCATTCAATATTCTCGACACCATTTGTGAGGTAAAGAACTTAAACAAAATGAAATGCCGCTAAACAATGTATGCATTGGTTTTTAGGCACTGATGCCTCACCGTCTATCCCCTAGTAACCAAATTGTTCAGTTTTTTGGCAAGAGTCTAGGGTAACACTAGGTTTGGGTCCTAGATAGGTAATTATGTGAAGAAAAATGTAACCAAGAGGGAGAGAAAGAGTTGAAAACTGCACGTAGATTTCTCGTATGTGTTTCGGATGAGACGTTGAATTGGCGGCCCCTTGTATAAGTGTCTGTGCTGGGCATGATCCCTCACATGTGGTAAATGTGTAAAATGCTGAGGACTCCAACTCTCTCTGAGGACTCCAACTCTCTTTGATATCAATCAACCCGCCTAGAATATCTATCTAACTATCTATCGGTGTGGGAGTTTTGGTAAAATATGAAATAATGGCTTACCGTAAATGTCGGTGAATAAACTGAACTCGTAACAATCAGAACATACCAGCTGCTAACTGGTTGCTCTATTGTGGCTAAGATGGTAAAAAGTGCAGTCCCATTATAAAAATCAGTTATTTGATAACAAACGCTATTGCCACCTTCTGTTGGAAAAATAAACGCAGAAAACATTAAAACTATTATCATGTATACTTCCATTGCACTGAAAATGTATGAAGATCAGTAGCAGAATACTCCGGAGTAGCGTTTGTTATGCTCAGATCCAAATAATTTAACGTAAAATCGAAGTTAAATGTGCACTTGAGGCTTGTCACCGCAGTCACTTCTCATTTAATAATGTATATATTTCATATCAAGAATCATCAGAGTGGCACTGATGTTTGACATATCTCCAAGAGCAATCTGTGACTTTCTTTGTCTTTTCAGATTAGCTTTCATACTATCTGCTTCTGCAGACATCACTGTGAGTGTGACTATTTGTTATTACGCCGTAAGCTACAACTGACATCTGATTCTGGGAATGCAACGAGTGTAATCATTGTTTCACAAAAAGGCCACACCACACAAAGTTTTTGGTTAAAAAAATTTAGCTGACCAAAATTGAGGGAATGAAAAAATTCCTTTAAGATATTATACAAAAGTGATTAAGAAGTTAGTATGAAAGCTAATTTTGTTTTATTCGATCTCCAATGTCAACCGATTCGGAACATTTCATTAAATTGATTTGTGATTTTTTTTTAGAATTTATCTTTAAATAGTTGGATTCACAAAAACAGTTGAAGGGTCACAAATGTCACGTGCCTAATTGAGTAAATTTTTCTTCCTCAGACAACATGTACGATCATTTTAACTTCTTTTGACTACTTTAAAAGTGGAAAATTTGTCAAACATATTTAGAAAGGTTTTTACTACACGTTTACATATGACATGTATGTCTTGCAGGTGCCTTCTGTTATTGTTGTTGCTATGGCAACCTGTACCTGCACCGGACCTGTTGTGTATATACACGTATACATGGTTCCACATTCCACAACCACACATAGGGAAATTAAGGGAATTCACAGTTGAATTGGTGCACGCCACTGAACTGAGGTTTGAAACAGGCGATTTCAACAAACTCCAAATGCCACACAATATCAAACAAGATAATCCAGCTTGCTATTTTGTTACAGGGCCCCTTAAGACTCAAGACTCAAGACTAAAGACATTTATTTCTTCCTGAAACATACAGGTTGTTACAGTAAAGAGGGAGGACATCTCTAAGACAAGAATTTTGTCATAGCAAAATGATATGTGACAAAACCAGGGACTTTTTGCCCAAGAAATGATAACTGAAACATTTGAGTATCCATTTATCCGGTGGAATTGTTCACAAACTATAGCTATATTGCATGGGATATCTATTATTTGGAATGGCTATAGCAAGACAATTGGTGGGATATTTATTTACAAGAAAGGAAAGACAAAATTCTCCTATGGCCATGTCAACACAGAATTTTTTGCCAACTCACACCGAAACTTTGGAGCCTGTTAGTATAACATCAAAGATGTTTCAAGGTTACACTTTGCAAAGGTTTGGTTCATAGTGGCTACACACACAGTTCTAAGTGGTTTTCTATAGCTGATAGCAATTCGATTTTATATGAATTGACTTTTTCTGAAACATGTGCTTTCTCCAAGCCAATATTTTGATCAAACAGTCATGTATAGCATGTACAGTGCTGCCACGTTATTGCACCATGCAGCAAAACCTCTCTAATGTTAATTTTGCTTGGCCTATTCCTTGAAGCAAATGCAATGTTTGTGCCTTTTCTGAAGAGTGTGAAATGAGTGATGAATTATTGATAGTTTTGCCATCATTCATTCGCGATGCCCTTGCCTTTGAGCTATTTGAAAGGCCTTTCATGTACAAGTCTGTTTGACATTTGACTGCAACATCATAGTGTCTGATGTTTTATGCAAGGCCTTTAAGCTCATAAACTGATAATTTCCTAGATTTTTAGTGGAAAATTTGCTTTATTATATTTGTAGGCAAATTAATCATAGGTCAGTGAGTACCATTAAAAGAAATCTGATTTAATAATAATGGAGTTGGTTGACAAAGAGCCCGGAGACCTCATAACTTTTCAGGCACCATACGACCCACTTCTTTTTTGTCAATTATTGGAATGCTTATGCAATCAGAAAGGCCTGACTTGACCCTGCTTATAGAACATGATGCAACAATGTGGCAGCACTGTACATGACTTCCTGTTTGATCAAAACATTGGCTTTGAGAAGGCACATGTTTCAGATAAAGTGAATTTGTGTAAAACCAAATTGCTGTCAGCTATAGAAAACCAATAAGAACTGTGTACCCATTGCACTGTGGAACAAACCTATGCAAAGTATAACCTTGAGATGTCATTGATATTTGATTAACTGGCTCCACAGTTTCAATAATTATGAGTTGGCAAAAAATTCTGTGCTCACATGGCCACAGGAGAATTAGTTTTACCTTGTCTTGTAAGTTAGTGTCTTCCGAATTGTCCTGTTAGTCATTCCATTTAAAAGATATCCCACAATTCCTTGTGGATAAATGGATTCTCAAATGTTCAAAGTTTTTAATTCCTAGGCAATTAGTCCCTGGCTCTGCCACATATTCTTGTGGTCTGACAGGGCCCCATAAAACACTGTCAGAACAGAAGAATAATATAATCCAGCTTGCTACTATTAACAGGGCCCCTTAAAACAATGTTACAAAATAGTCAGCTGGATTATCTTGTCCAGCATTGTTTAGCGTTGACTGTGTGTTATAATCAACTGTCTCAAACCTCAGTCAGTAAAAAGCACCAATTTAAATGTGAATGCAATATAAATAGTTGTGGGACCATGTTAGAAGTACTGACACAGCTATCTATCTGTTAAAATATTCCAGTTACGGATATTATAATAAATATAAATAACGTATCACTTACTACCCCTGCAGTGTGGTAAGAACCCCCTATAGAATAGTTTCTTCAACAAGAAATACCTGTTCTCTTGGATGCTTACAAGTGGATGTTGGGGGATCAAAAATTAAATGCAAAATTTTCAAAATCCCCATTTAGAAACATTTTCGAAGCTGATCACCAGAATCCTAGACCAATCAGATGCAAAATAGCTCTAAGACTTAACAAAACTTTAGCGAACTGCTTGATTGAAGTTGAAATAGATGCTTCTGAAAATGAAGAGTTTACTATTCTATAAGAATATATGTACTCAAGGGGCTTCAGTTCAGGTCCAGATAACATCAGCTTGGTAATATCATCAACAAAGTTCTGTGCTTAAAGTTAAAGCCTCGAAGTATATTTTATTACATCTTTAACTTGTCAATTACTCTCACCATAGTTATTTCCTAACCTGGAAGACAGAAAAAAATATACTGTACATGTACCTGTCAACAAGTTGGTAAGCACCTCCCATAATATTTATGAGTTCAATTGAGCGTTTGAGACAGAAAAGTTGGCACTTTTATGTATATTTTTGCCACACAATTATCTTATGCATGCCATGGGCTTCCAAGCAATTCTGAACTTAAAACTGCATTTTGGTACCTGGAACTTTTATTCGTGCAAGGATTAATTAATTTTGAACAGGTCTTGAGCTTGGCTGATTTTTATTATTGGCTCCTTATTAAGGGCTACAAATATGGATACTCCTTGCCAAGAATACTATTCATTCTATTACGAATAACATTTCTGAGAGAAGCTTATGAAAAGTATTCTTGATCTTGTAGTTCTGTCGATCAAAGAATATTGTGCCGATTATGATTTGTGATTATTTTAGTCTCTCATTCGCACAATGAACCAGCTGAACTCTGCTTTTAAATATAACTTTAAATAGTACCAAATTGCATCCATGAATGAATTCCATGCTATATCAGGACCAATTAGCCATTCATTGGTACTCTACTTGTGATGTGCATTTTTAGCTCAATGGGAATTATTTCAGCAATAAGCATATATAAAGGGGGTAGGGTAGTAGCACTGTACCATTGGGCAACTGAAGTCTCGCCATGAAGGTCCTTGTGGTGTCAGCATTGCTGGTGCTTTTCACAGTAACATGGGCTATGCCAAAATGTGAGTATATATTTTGTTTGTATATCATCTGAATTTTAGTAGATGTTTTCTAGATAGAGTTTCTGTATTTGAAGCCAGGATAGAATATTTTGTATAAGCTTTCAAACCAAAAATACTAGGATTATGAACATGCAAATGAGGCTTGAAGAACTTTCTTCCAGACTTCTGCTAAAATTTTAGAAAATTTTCTCATTTTCAAAAAGTTTTTAGCAAATACTTATGTAAGATTTTTTTTTTAAAGTTGTGAATTAAAATTCAATGTTCAATTGCAGGGACGTAGGGTGCTTGGATAGAACTGTCTGAGTTTGATGCCAAATATGAAATGACAGATTTTTGTTTGCCAGTGGAATTAAATGTAAATCTGACAAAATCACCTGCTGGAAATATCTGGTTTATGAAAATTAAGAATTGTAGTTATTCAATACATTTTCTCAGTTTGTTTACTGCAGTTGTTCACATATACTTTGTACTACATATGGACTGTTTTTAAGTTGTGCATTTTAGTTTATGAATATTCTTCTTCACTTCAGCTGAATGGAAGAAGATCCTGGAAGAAGTGGAAGCAGAACTGAAGAAGAAGGAACATGCCCAGTATGCAGCCCGGTCAATGTCTCAATACTACTTGAATGACTTCATGGGCCACGCCATCTTCAAGAAACAAGCTGACGATCCAGCCTGGGATGGATTATGTGAGTAAAATAATTATCATCTTTTAGTCCGTACATCTCAGAAGATACACATTGTTTTATCCCTCGTATAAGGCTTTTATTAGAGTTCAGTCTTTCATTCCTGTAGACTGTAGTATATATTCAACCATACCGTATACATTATACACATTAACAAAGAGAGACTGATAAAATTGTGAGAAAACTATTTTAATGGAATAGAAATACAACTTTAGTAAATTTTGACAGGAGATGGCAGATATAATCATTTTCATCATACCTGATTCTATAGTTAATTTCAATTGGTGCATCAAATGCGTTTGTTACAGCTGATGAACAGAAAGAATATGCAGAGCAGGTGATGGCAGAGTATTACATGGAGTCCATGGCAGATGAGTTTCCTGGGGATGCAAACAACGCAAAGAGGGGAATCTCCAAACCCCACGTCATCTTCTTCCTCATTGACGATCTTGGTGAGTTGAAATTTCCTTGATTGTTGGTTCATTGTGGTGCCATATATGTAACATCTAAAAAGTTTTATTCTGAAGACGCATTACATTGTGTAACTTCATCAGACTGCTGCATATTTTATAGAATTAGATAATATTGTGCAACTAAGTCAGACTGCCGTAGATTGTGCAGGTATTCTAAAATAACAATAATTAATATGTTAATATGGAGGGTGGCTAATTGGTCACAAGCCTGGCCTGCTCCATAGAACATGTTTACCTGCATGGGTTCAAACCCCAGGGGGGTTTTTTACTAAAATATTTTCTGTGGACCTTCAAGAACAATATCCTACCTGCATGTCGTTTGGAAAACTTGATGAGACATTGCATTGGTGGCTCCTTGTATCAGTGTCTGAAAAGATATCTCACAAGGGAAAAACATGTTACATGTTGAGAGCTCCAACCTACTCTCCTATCCCATCAATCTCACCTCCCTATACTATGGTCCCAAGAACTCAGGTCAGAGGGCTGCAATTAACATATCTATGAACCTAACTAATTTCAGGAACTAATGATGTTCCATGGACAAACTCCGAGGTCTCGGCCCCTTACATGATGGACTTGGCTTCAAATGGCATCATCCTGGATAACTACTATGCCCAACCAGTGTGTTCACCATCAAGAGGAGCAGTGATGACAGGAAACTACGCTTTCAAAAATGGTATGCAGCATGACGTCATCACTTACACTGCCCCAGAATGTGCTCCTCAAGACCTCAAGTTCATTCCTGAGAAGTTGAAGGACGCCGGCTATGCCACTCATGCTCTTGGAAAGTGAGTAGAATTTGCATATTTATTTGATCTTAAACATCATTTCACAATATTAAATGTTTTTGAGAAGAGAGTGAGTTGCAATTCAGTAAGTTAGTTGGGTTGTTTAATGACCCTGAGAGTGAGTTGCAAAATTAGGGCTTTGCTTCCTAATTTCACAGTATTTGCATAACATATGATATGAAATGATTTGGTGCTGTAAGGCAGTAGCCATGATAAGGATAGGTGCATTTATGAAGAGAGTGTCAGTCAAATTTTCCTGGGTTGAGATGTAAACCTGGGTCCCTGGGGTGGGGTAGCATCCAAGTACGCCCCATTCAGCCATGCCTTCATTCAAGCGAATGAAAAGTTCCGAGGGGAACCAACAAAGGTTATAGTACTTTGATGATGCACAGATATTTAATCTGCCATATTGTTGCTGAATCTTTCATCAGTATATATAATAAGATAAAGACTTGGTAGAATCATCTTTTACCTTCCGAGTGTTGATTTGCTACAGTAGTACAGAAAGTTCTTATAGTTCCTTTCTATAATTTTAGATGGCATCTTGGTTTCTGCAATGTGAAGTGCACCCCAACCTACAGAGGCTTTGACACATTCTATGGCTTCTACCAAGGATACATTGACCATTATACCCACATGGTAGGAGGAGGTTATGACTGGTGGGACAACAAGGCTGGCGAAGAGAAGTCCAGGAAAGATTTGGATGGCCAATATGCTGGGGTATGACAATTCTTGACAATAAATTAATACCGTAGCCAACTTTCTCTTAGGTCTGTTAATTTTTGTCGGATACTAAAAGATACGGAAATGATTATTGTTGGCAAATATGGCTAATTAATGCTTAGTACATGTGTGTATCATTTCAATGGATTCATTTACAAGTCCTTTTAAAAATAAAATGGTTGATAGAGAAGTTTAGATACATTCCAAATACTTACTTTTCATCTAATCATTCTGAAGTTGAATTTATTCCAATTCCAGGACCTCCTGACAGCCAGAGCCGTGGATGTAATCAACAACCATGATGGAAACACTCCTCTCTACATGTACTTCTCCCACTCCAGTGTCCACACCCCCATCCAGGCACCAGACAAATACAAGGCTGCTTATTCTGGCCTGGACGACCACAGAGCAACTTACTTGGCTATGGTCACGGGAATTGATGATTCAATCAAGCAGGTTACTGAAGCTTTGAAAGCCAAGGGAATGTATGATAACACTGTGATCATGTTTACTTCTGATAACGGAGCAGAATTCTTCGCTGGTTCCAATGGTAATCTCCGAGGATCCAAGACTACCTTCTACGAAGCTGGAATCAAGGTTCCTGGATTCATCCACTCTCCTATGATTGGTGCTAAAGGAACTCGCAGCAATGAGTAAGTGGAAAGCATTTATCTGTCTGTACAGCAGTCTAGTTTTCTGTCTTCTCTGACACTTTTGCTCTTAAAGTACTGGGTGAAACACTGTATGAAACACTGTATCACAATTTTGATATTGATTTTCAAGGTGGAATTGTTGATGTCACCTCTTAAAATACCAGACAATTTTTTTTTTTGCTCAGTGACTTCTCATAAAGTGATAAAATTTTAACATGTGCTGAGTGGAGATGAAACACTATTTATTGATTTTTCAAACATCTTATTTCATTTTCCAGACTGATGCACATCACTGACTGGCATGCCACCATCCTTAGTATGGCTGGAATCCCTGATTCTGGAATTGATGGCGTTGACCAGAGTGACCTTCTTGTAAATGGTGGAGCCAGCGCCCGGGAAGAAATTGTCTTCCAGATTGATTCCACATTCCCACAACGTCTTGGAAATGAAGCTATCCGTGTTGGAAACTACAAACTGCTTCGTGGATTCCCTGGCTTGTTTGATGGTTATGAGAGCGAGGGAACTTTGGGAATGACTCATACGGTCAACTTGATCGGAGCCAAGAGGCACATGGGCAATGAGACAGGATTCACAAAGAAAGACATGTTGGCCATCAAGAGAGGAAACTACAACTTCGACTTTGCTGCTATTGATGCTTACATCGAGAAGGTTGCCAATGTTGTTCAACTTTATGATGTTGTTGGTGAGCAAATTGTTTTCTTATATTTCCTGGTTATGCATAGATCACTGCAGCGGGTCTGCAATGTAGCAACAGTACAAGTGTTTTTAAACACCCAGATAGCAGTGATTTCCCACATTACTATGGTTATATAAATGTTTCTATAATCTATGTTCCTATGCATATCCCAGCAACAAATAAATAACTTCAAATCAGATTAAAAAAAAGGAATACATCAGGCGCTAGCTAAATGAACATTGCGAATTCATACATTAAAGACCAATTGATTCTCAATGAAAGGCCCAACATTTTGTCTTGGATCAATAAGATTCATCAATAATTGCATTAGTGTCCAATTTCCAGTAACCTAGATATATCTGTATAGACATTTTCCACCATATATCTGACCAATAACATTTACTTCCCAGCTGACCCAGAGGAGAGAAACAACTTGGCTGACTCCAAACCTGATGTCGTGAATGACCTCATTGCCAAACTGGATGAGGCCAAGAAACAGGAGAGGATGCCCGACCTAGCTTCTCAGATTCCTAATCCGGCTGGAGACTCCACGAACTTCGGAGGGATCTGGACTCCAGGCTGGTGTTAAAGAGTTCTCCTTATGCCGACGACTTTGTATGAATCTGGATCCATGATTGATATGCTGATGACTTCATACTTGTTTGGATCCATGATAAATGAATGCTGAAAATTTCATACAACACAGTTCTTTACTGGTACGAAGATGACATCATATTAACAGGATCCATGATGATATGCTGATGATCTGAAACTTCCTTCGGAATTAGAATGCTTTTAGTGGTTAACTCCTAGTTTGCATGCTTGTAGTTCAATATTTGTTGAATAAAATAACATAATTTTTGCAGCCGATATTTGGTTACAGTAGTTATTTTTTTAGGAGGCCACTTTTCAAACCAATTCTAAAGAGCTTGACATATATGAAGGGAATTAGACATGAAACACTTTGAGAATGAATGAAGAATATGCCTGATTATTGCCAATGTCTCTGGTATTTCTTGCTGATGACTTGCAATGCGGCACATACTCCAACACTTTTACCCCGACTTTTTGATCACATTCACTTCTGTTATGTTCGCAATCCTTGATGCCTCGTGTAAAACAGAGTATCCTGTGAAATTGAGGTATTTTGGAATGATTGCTAGAGTTCGAATTGCAAAATTTTAAAGGGATTCAATTTATACTTGTTGTCCTGTTGTTTTGGTCAGGTTCATCTGGTGATCAGGTACCTCATGAAGCTCAATTTTAAAGCAAATCAGAAAACTTTGATACAATCAATGATTATTGTGAAATCAAAATTTGGCCTCATAAATTTGTGTACTGTCGGATCAACCATTAATTACACTCCATGATTTACCATATGTCATGCACATGAAACTGCTTGTTTTACCTATGAGTCAAACTATGACCAAGTCTACATGATATCATGATTCTGTAAAATTTACATAGCCTAATGTCTTTCAATTCAGCTACAAGAAAAACCAAAAACGTCACTGTTTTCATTTTTTGACACCAGTTTATTGGGGCTTAAGTGTACCTTGGAAGAGGGTGAGGTTACATGAATACATTTTGGAAATATACATGATACAAGTTTCACTTTTGTTCCTGGTTCTGGGTCTTCATCCATTCATATCCATGTTAAAAAGCTCCGTTCGAGTTTGTCTTCTTTCGCCTATTGCACGATTCCTTCTTCCTCCAAACTGTGAAAAATTAAATCACAAAATTGATTGAATTATAGCCACTAAATTTGAATCAGTTGATGTAACCATTTTTATGTTATTACATAGGAATAAGGGGATAACATTAAAAAAAAAAAAATTTTGAGCATATAAGAACACAAAGAATTCATACATAAATGGAAACTAAATTCAAACAAAGGCCTTTGTACCGAATTGGAATAACCCTAATACCTCAAACAAAGGCATATAGGGTAAGAATTAATAAGTAATTAATCATTACTGGGTAGTCTTGAAATAAATAATTTCTGGTAGGTGTATATCTTTATACATGGTCTTGTTTGATTTAGAAACAAATATTTTAGGACGTCACCTGTTGGAAACAGATAATTGCTTTTGCCACTACCTTGAAAAAAAAATTTACCATTGAGGAAAACTCGAAGTTTGCACTATATTGTTATATCACTCACCATGGTGATAGCAGCCCCTGGACTTCCTTGTGTATTTATGACTTTTTTCGGACTATTATTTATCTGGAAACATGCCCGGACCTCTTTACTTATCATGGCTTGTCCTGTGGTCAAGATCTGAAGACCTTTCGTGTCATCAAACTGTATTTTTTTAATTTTTTAAGTCGGTGAGAGAGGTTTCACCGGTTGCCGGAATGTGCCGGAGGAACAGCCCCACACCACAGAACTCTCTCGAGACATACTTTTTCTTTCTCCGAAGTTTTTTCAGCATTAGGTTATAGATGGTCTTAAAGTTTTCTTTGTTAACATCAAATTCCTTTGATCTAACATTCTCAGCTCCAGTTGCTGGGTCAACAAAGACCATTTCCATGGTAACCTGAAATAGAGACATGTGATAGATAGATAGATAGATAGATAGATAGATAGATAGATAGATAGATAGATAGATAGATAGATAGATAGATAGCAGCCCATTCTCCACCCCAGAATGAAATACGTACTTTATGGACTTTTTGCACTTAACTATAAACACCGTTCTTCATTCTGAAGGAACAAGAAGGACGTCCTTCATTCTCTTGTATAGATCAAACAACCGTTGAGAATGAACACCATTCTTTATTTCTGCACAATTCTACAAAATAAAAGCTGGTCCTCATTCCCTCGAAATAACGATGAAAATGAAGGATGGTCTTCATTGCAAAAGCAAATAAATGCTGTATTTCATTATTTCAACTATTTGCGAAATGAAGGCCAGTCTTCATATCCAGTTAAAAAAAATAGTCTTTACTCCAGTCCAATACCCTGAATAACAATCACTCTTCATAAGATCATGTAAGAGTTACCGGCAGTTCATGAATTCTTGCATAAATGAAAGACCCACCTTAATGTTTTTTTTAAATAAAGATTGCATTGGTTTATTTTTCGGTAATGTCAATGTTGAATCCTATATATATAGCCCTCATTTCCAAAGCTGTGGCAGGTTTGTTAGAATATAGTCAATCTACAGGGGTGGATCCAGGATATTTTTTTGGGGGGGGGGATAGCAGTATATTCGGCATTTGGAATAGAAATACTGCAAGACTTTTGAAGGGGGGGGGAGGTAGTTTTGGCTTGTCATTGCAAATTATTTAATTATTTATTTGTGCAGCACATTGACTTGTTTTAATTAATGTGTATTAATTGCCCTATATAAAGAAATAAACATTAATCATCATTCACATTTCCCCCCCCCCGGATCAACCAATAGGGGTCATTCTGGTTATTGCTTATTTTGACCCCCCCCCCTTTTTGCAGCTTTGACATCCCATGCTGGGTGGGGGTGGGGGGGGGGTTCTCCTTAACCATAAATATAATGCGTCTTTTATTTCATCATGACATTTTAAAAAAATCATTTCTTATAAAAATAACATGTTAGTGTCTTAACTAAGTATCATTTCTTGCACCCCTTCCATTGTAATACATGTATAATAGCATTTACTAGATAAGTATAGCTGACCTATTTACATATTTGTAAGTTATATTTAATATTAGACACTGTAATACCATTACAGAATTTTTATGAGAACAGTTCATTTTGCCATATTTCAATTTTATCAAATTTGGTTATAGGCCTACTTCCTTTTAAGGCGTTTAGACCATGTACCACAATAATGTTGAACCTCTGACATTTATTCATATAAATTTGTAAATTTTCATGGAAATTATTAGACATATGGATCTATTCCCATTTTGGACTTCAGTACATTTGGAATTGGGATATAGGCCTATTTACTCACTCAAACCCTTGAAACAAACAGTCTGTTTGTTTTAAGCTTTTTAAAACATTTTAGGTCTGCTCATTCAAAAGTCTTGTCTAATGTCATTGATAGCACTTATTCATGTGCAACATACTATAACCATCGAATTAATTAAATTATATTCTGCATGTGTTAGATAGGCCTAGTTTATATTTCTTCATGAATGCAAAGAAATTATTTTAATGCCATTAAAAACCCGTTTTTTAAATATATTTACAAATCATGCAAACCATGACTTTCTTAAAATGTTAAAGCCAATTAAAAGCTCGCAATTTTGTTGATTGAAAGTGTACTATACTCTAAATGTGCATGTACCAGTTGACAGTTGATGATCTTCAACTGTAAACTTGTTTTATTTTACTCAACTGAGTTCATCATTTCTTTTATCAAAAACAAAAAATTTAGGCCCACTTCAGTTCTTCTAAAAATACATAAAAGGGGTAAATTTTCGTACGAATTTCATACGTGAAAACAGGCTATTTACGTATGCAATACGCATAAAAGAGATTTCGTACGTTTTACGTACGCTGCACAATTGGCCATGTACCTGTACATTATTGTAAATACAGGTTTGGTTTGTGGGTTTTTCTGTTGATCCTTCTAGAGAGTTGCACATTATAGGGTGGGCTGAAAAAAACTTATTTTTAGATTTCAATATTTATGTTTATGGAATTTTCAGCCCACCCTATTGCACAACAACATTTTAGCCTCAGATTGAAACCCCATGTATTGAGCCTTCAAGTTGAATGGCGATCCGGGTCACATCAGCAGATTTAACTACATTGGATTTTAAGTGGGGAACAAGTATAGAAGTAGAGGTCATAATAAACAGCTGCATGTGTTTTATAGCTGTACTGATAAAAGAAAATATTTTTGGAGCAATCGAATTGTAAATAATTGGAATAATTTAGATGAAAGTACTATTTATTCAGTTTCAATCCGGAATTTTATAAGCAATTTGAAATTGTTAAATTCTGGTGGTTAGTGGGAGTTATATTACGTTGCAAGTTTTACTTAAACTCCCATTGTTTTTGTATTGTTCATATGTTGTTCTTTTGAATAAATAAATCAAATGAAATCAAGTAAACAAGATGAGTCTTGATATTAGTTTTAATTTATTTAACTCACAAGCAACATCTAAAATGGAGACAAAATTGACAATGAAAATATCATGACAAAATTGATATACATACAGCAGAGTACAACAATTAGAATTTTCATGAATGTCCAGTTGTTAACTCTACTCTTCAGGTGTGGCTTCAGCAACAGCGTACCCAGCTGACATTTCTGGTGACGCAAATTCTTCACCAGATGTTAATTCTTCACCAGATGCAAATTCTTCAGACGCATCTCCAGACATAAATTCTTCTGATGCAAATTCTTCACCAGAAGCAAATTCATCACCAGATTCAAGTTCACCAGATTCAAGTTCTTCACCAGAAGCAAGTTCTTCACCTGACATTTCACCAGTTTCAAGTTCACCAGATTCGAGTTCACCAGATTCGAGTTCCTCAGATTCAAGTTCCTCAGATGATACTTCACCAGATTCAAGTTCCTCAGATAAAATTTCTCCAGATTCCAGTTCCTCAGGTATGAATTCCTCTGGCAAGACTTGTGGACCGGTCATGGGTCCTGGCATAGGTCCACCTCCAGACATGAGCTTCACAATCTTCCTGGCAATGAGGTTGGCAAAGGCATTGGCTGCTTCAATACGACGATGTTTGGTATCGTCAAGCTCTTCTTCATCTTCTTCTTCTCCGCTCCTTTCTTCTTTGTCTTCTTCATCCAAGTCTTCAATCATTTCTTCTTCAATCAATTCTTCTTCTGCCTGTTCTATTTTTTAGAAAAACAAAAAGGTTTGTTGATTATAAGTCAATTTGGTATCAGTCAACGAGATATTACAGCTCAGTTAGGGCCAAACATAATTGATCTTTAGCTTCTCAGATTTTTTCAAGGTACTTATTCTTGGGTCGGTCAGCTGTAATCTCGATTTTTTATAATGTCTATTTTATTCAAATTATTGGTAAGATCAATTTTTTCCCCTAAAATGAAATTATGTTTGGTCAGTTTGATCCGAAAAGTTAAAAATTAAACATGTCATGGCTAAATGTAATGCCAACATAAATTGTCTTGCTTTCGAATTATCTTTGCATTCTCATAATATAAACAGTATAATGATGGACATTCGCACATCAGAATTACTATTATCCTTCTAATTTACGTAAATTTAGTTGATTTGGTAAAAGTTGGACTGATTACAATTGTAAGTTGAATGACATACCTTCTTTCTCTTCTTCAAAGTCATGAAACTCTGGAGGTGCAGTTGCATCCAAAATCATCATCCCATCAGTTTTGTGAAATTCTGGGGGCGCAGTGACGTCCATAATCGTCATGCCATCAGTTTCATGAAATTCTGGGGGCGCTGTAGCATCCAAAATCATCATATCTGGGTCAACCTCTGCAGACTTTGGAATTGCAATTTCCGCAGGCAGAACCTGCGGTTGCTCACCCTCAACATGGTTGGAATGGTGGTGTCTGAAAAATGAGACATGCAAGATTGAAAGATTGTCAATCATGTGATGATGGTACATCTTATAAATTTTCTTAGAGTAACATAATGTATTCTGTCAGATGATAGAACTAACTGCTACTCATAATAATTCATGATTTAATAAATTTGTATCTAAAAAAATTAGTTAAAATATCCAAATAAGCGTCTCTAGAGCTGATCCTGCATGAAGTCACAATCTGCACTCTAAAAATTTTTTTTAAAGTGGAAAATGGTTTTTTGAAAAACTGAACTTCCATGCAAAAACTAATATGGATTTTTCAAAAAAACATTTTTGATTTTAAAAAAACAGTTTTGTAGCGAAATTTTTTAGAGTGTGTAATGTAAATGCAAAATCAAGCTGAAATCGAATTTTTGAAAGAAGTTTACACACCTATGCAAAACCCCAGCTGCAGCGTAGCCAATGAGCAGCAGTGCAACAATCGCAGTCTTCATTGTTGATGAGGAAGACTTCAAACCAAATGATGATCTGTCAGCCTAAGGTTAGGTTTCTCTTTTATGCCAAAAACCTTTCTATTCGATAATTGGCCTCTAAATAGCCCACACTGGTGCTGATGGGGCGTAAAACACAAACTCACTCACTCACTCACTATTCGATAATTGATTTCGGGTTTGACATAGTATATTGAGTATATTTTGATGGTGCTTAAACACATGAGAAAGCATATGGCAAATAGGAAAATGGCAGTTAAATGTTCAATTGTGTGCCACATTTCAAACAGGTGCGAACACTTATGTCTCTGACCACTTTGCAATGTGCATAATACATTGTCATTACAAATATACACAGCACTGAGAACATTGTTAGTAACTAAGTTCAATATAAAACAAATGGATTTACATCATCACATTATATATAATATTTGCTTCAAAACACACAATATTATATATTATAACTCGTTAGCATAACTTTTTTTACAAACAACAGAAGTAACATTTTTTCTGTAATGCTTCATCATATAATTTTAGATTGTGGAGAGAAAGTACAATTTTAATGAGACAGATATCTGATGCAATACAACTTTTCCAAACTGAGGAAGTATTATCAATTTTACACAAATGAAAATAATTTTACACGACAAATGTTGGTCTGTACAAAATGTGATCTAAATTGCGATTTTACAAATTGCGGAATTCACATTGAGTTCAGTTAAAGTATAATCGATATAGATGTTAGCACACTTGTCGATGCACCTGCAACTTAATTCGCAAACAGGCAAGTATTGATACTCAGGTCTGCCATTGATGTACCCGAAGATCGCTTGTGAAGTTTCTCTTTGTAGTTTACATTCAGTGATTGTTGATGCCAGACAAGACGAGGCTTCTTCCTTGTAAACTACGATGTGACCACAAGAGAATGCTTGGTTGCCGGTGACTGTGACTCTTATGGTTTTATTTGCAGTCGTAACCAGTTGGAGCTTCGCAGACATTCTTGAAGTGAGAGAAGACCTGTCAGCATGATTGTAACACGTTTCAAGAGAATCGTCGACGAGTTTGGAAGTAGTCGTTGAATTTGTAGTGTACTCCTGCCCAACCTGTTTTGAGTACGAAATCTGCTGGATTGTGTTACTGACTGGATCGCTCCATGGGGACGGACTCTCTCCGCTTGCTGATGCTACAGTACTTGGGGTAGAAGCCGTGGTAGTAACGACTGTTTCATCTGTAATATAAAAGTTCACTTAATCAAATTTGTCTGCTGACAGTAGATCCATTGCAATGATCATATCATTTAGTTTGTTAAGGATCTATTCAGAATTTATGACTTGGGGGATCGGGGTTTGTCAGAAGTAGGTATTAAAAATCAAAAATTTATACCCGCCCCCAGGGTTCATGCAGCTTTTTAGCACCCCCTTTAGGATTGATGCAGATTTTAGAAGCAAGGGTGTATGTTGTCCTAAAGGAGATTGTTGAAGTATTCAATATTTAGAAGCAAGGGTGTATGTTGTCCTACAGGAGATTGTTGAAGTATTCAATATTTATAAGCAAAGGTGTATGTTGTCCTAAAGGAGATTGTTGAAGTATTCAATATTTAGAAGCAAGGGTGTATGTTGTCCTAAAGGAGATTGTTGAAGTATTCAACATTTAGAAGCAAGGGTGTATGTTGTCCTAAAGGAGATTTTTGAAGTATTCAATATTTAGAAGCAATTGTGTATGTTGTCCTAAAGGAGATTGTTGAAGTATTCAATATTTAGAAGCAAGGGTGTATGTTGTCCTAAAGGAGATTGTTGAAGTATTCAATATTTAGAAGCAAGGGTGTATGTTGTCCTACAGGAGATTGTTGAAGTATTCAATATTTAGAAGCAAGGGTGTATGTTGTCCTACAGGAGATTGTTGAAGTATTCAATATTTATAAGCAAGGGTGTAAGACTGCACGTTATCTTAAAGATTTGCATCCCTGATCGAAAATCTGAAATGGTGAGATGGGGGAATTTTCTCAAAATTGTTCACTTAGAACGGAAGACAATGAAATCACTGATCGCTGCTGATGTTATAATATATCAAGAACTGAAGAACTGTACTATTTTCCTGTTATGACTTGCCTGTACAAGTTACATAAAGTTGGGTTCCCGTCGTCTGTTGAACAAAGCCTGCGACAACGGCAGTAACTGGCGAAGTCGTCTGCTGGCCAACCGCCAATAGGAAGATATAGTTCTGAACGTTGGCTGGTTCAGCAGGGTACACTCTGAATTTGTTTGGAAAAGCCGGGTCTGGTTGAACCGATGAAACTGTGTGACCGATAGGCTGCAAATAGATAAATGTTGTTGATTTTTGGGCTGGTATAATCAAAAGTATTGAAGTATAAATATACTGTTAACTTGCAAGAATTATTGCTTTTATTGGGTTAGAGCCGCCACACAAATCAGTATTCTCGACACCATTCGTGAGGTAAAGAGCGTAAACAAAATGAAACGCCGCCAAACAATGTATGCATCGTTACAGAAGATTTTTAGGCACCGATGCCACAACGTCTATCCCCTAATAACCAATCGATTGGATGAGACTTTAAATTGGCGGCCCGCTTGTATCGGTGTAAAATGCTTAGGACTCCCACTCTCTCTTCCATCATCAATCAACCTTAGTGAGTGCCCAGAATATATCTATCCATCTATCAGTGTAGGAGTTTTGGTAAAATATGAAATGATGGCTTATCGTAAATGTCGGTGAATAAACTGAACTCGTAACAATCAGAACATACCAGCTGCTAACTGGTTGCTCTATTGTGGCTAAGATGGTAAAAAGTGCAGTCCCATTATAAAAATCAGTTATTTGATAACAAACGCTATTGCCACCTTCTGTTGGAAACATAAACGCAGAAAACATTAAAACTATTATCATGTATACTTCCATTGCACTGAAAATGTATGAAGATCAGTAGCAGAATACTCCGGAGTAGATTTTGTTATGCTCAGATCCAAATAATTTAACGTAAAATCGAAGTTAAATGTGCACTTGAGGCTTGTCACCGCAGTCACTTCTCATTTAATAATGTATATATTTCATATCAAGAATCATCAGAGTGGCACTGATGTTTGACATATCTCCAAGAGCAATCTGTGACTTTCTTTGTCTTTTCAGATTAGCTTTCATACTATCTGCTGCTGCAGACATCACTGTGACTATTTGTTATTACGCCGTAAGCTACAACTGACATCTGATTCTGGGAATGCAACGAGTGTAATCATTGTTTCACAAAAAGGCCACACCACACAAAGTTTTTGGTTAAAAAAATTTAGCTGACCAAAATTGAGGGAATGAAAAAATTCCTTTAAGATATTATACAAAAGTGATTAAGAAGTTATTCGATCTCCAATGTCAACCGATTCGGAACATTTCATTAAATTGATTTGTGATTTTTTTTTAGAATTTATCTTTAAATAGTTGGATTCACAAAAACAGTTGAAGGGTCACAAATGTCACGTGCCTAATTGAGTAAATTTTTCTTCCTCAGACAACATGTACGATCATTTTAACTTCTTTTGACTACTTTAAAAGTGGAAAATTTGTCAAACATATTTAGAAAGGTTTTTACTACACGTTTACATATGACATGTATGTCTTGCAGGTGCCTTCTGTTATTGTTGTTGCTATGGCAACCTGTACCTGCACCGGACCTGTTGTGTATATACACGTATACATGGTTCCACAACCACACATAGGGAATTCACAGTTGAATTGGTGCACGCCACTGAACTGAGGTTTGAAACAGGCGATTTCAACAAACTCCAAATGCCACACAATATCAAACAAGATAATCCAGCTTGCTATTTCGTTACAGGGCCCCTTAAGACTCAAGACTCAAGACTAAAGACATTTATTTCTTCCTGAAACATACAGGTTGTTACAGTAAAGAGGGAGGACATCTCTAAGACAAGAATTTTGTCATAGCAAAATGATATGTGACAAAACCAGGGACTTTTTGCCCAAGAAATGATAACTGAAACATTTGAGTATCCATTTATCCGGTGGAATTGTTCACAAACTATAGCTATATTGCATGGGATATCTATTATTTGGAATGGCTATAGCAAGACAAATGGTAGGATATTTATTTACAAGAAAGGAAAGACAAAATTCTCCTATGGCCATGTCAACACAGAATTTTTTGCCAACTCACACCGAAACTTTGGAGCCTGTTAGTATAACATCAAAGATGTTTCAAGGTTACACTTTGCATAGGTTTGGTTCATAGTGGCTACACACACAGTTCTAAGTGGTTTTCTATAGCTGATAGCAATTCGATTTTATATGAATTGACTTTTTCTGAAACATGTGCTTTCTCCAAGCCAATATTTTGATCAAACAGTCATGTATAGCATGTACAGTGCTGCCACGTTATTGCACCATGCAGCAAAACCTCTCTAATGTTAATTTTGCTTGGCCTATTCCTTGAAGCAAATGCAATGTTTGTGCCTTTTCTGAAGAGTGTGAAATGAGTGATGAATTATTGATAGTTTTGCCATCATTCATTCGCGATGCCCTTGCCTTTGAGCTATTTGAAAGGCCTTTCATGTACAAGTCTGTTTGACATTTGACTGCAACATCATAGTGTCTGATGTTTTATGCAAGGCCTTTAAGCTCATAAACTGATAATTTCCTAGATTTTTAGTGGAAAATTTGCTTTATTATATTTGTAGGCAAATTAATCATAGGTCAGTGAGTACCATTAAAAGAAATCTGATTTAATAATAATGGAGTTGGTTGACAAAGAGCCCGGAGACCTCATAACTTTTCAGGCACCACACGACCCACTTCTTTTTTGTCAATTATTGGAATGCTTATGCAATCAGAAAGGCCTGACTTGACCCTGCTTATAGAACATGATGCAACAATGTGGCAGCACTGTACATGACTTCCTGTTTGATCAAAACATTGGCTTTGAGAAGGCACATGTTTCAGATAAAGTGAATTTGTGTAAAACCAAATTGCTGTCAGCTATAGAAAACCAATAAGAACTGTGTACCCATTGCACTGTGGAACAAACCTATGCAAAGTATAACCTTGAGATGTCATTGATATTTGATTAACTGGCTCCACAGTTTCAATAATTATGAGTTGGCAAAAAATTCTGTGCTCACATGTTTTACCTTGTCTTGTAAGTTAGTGTCTTCCGAATTGTCCTGTTAGTCATTCCATTTAAAAGATATCCCACAATTCCTTGTGGATAAATGGATTCTCAAATGTTCAAAGTTTTTAATTCCTAGGCAATTAGTCCCTGGCTCTGCCACATATTCTTGTGGTCTGACAGGGCCCCATAAAACACTGTCAGAACAGAAGAATAATATAATCCAGCTTGCTACTATTAACAGGGCCCCTTAAAACAATGTTACAAAATAGCCAGCTGGATTATCTTGTCCAGCATTGTTTAGCGTTGACTGTGTGTTATAATCAACTGTCTCAAACCTCAGTCAGTAAAAAGCACCAATTTAAATGTGAATGCAATATAAATAGTTGTGGGACCATGTTAGAAGTACTGACACAGCTATCTATCTGTTAAAATATTCCAGTTACGGATATTCTAATAAATATAAATAAGGTATCACTTACTACCCCTGCAGTGTGGTAAGAACCCCCTGTAGAATAGTTTCTTCAACAAGAAATACCTGTTCTCTTGGATGCTTACAAGTGGATGTTGGGGGATCAAAAATTAAATGCAAAATTTTCAAAATCCCCATTTAGAAACATTTTCGAAGCTGATTACCAGAATCCTAGACCAATCAGATGCAAAATAGCTCTAAGACTTAACAAAACTTTAGCGAACTGCTTGATTGAAGTTGAAATAGATGCTTCTGAAAATGAAGAGTTTACTATTCTATAAGAATATATGTACTCAAGGGGCTTCAGTTCAGGTCCAGATAACATCAGCTTGGTAATATCATCAACAAAGTTCTGTGCTTAAAGTTAAAGCCTCGAAGTATATTTTATTACATCTTTAACTTGTCAATTACTCTCACCATAGTTATTTCCTAACCTGGAAGACAGAAAAAAATATACTGTACATGTACCCGTCAACAAGTTGATAAGCACGTACCATAATATTCATGGATTGAATTGAGACAGAAAAAGTGGCACTCTTATGTATATTTTTGTCACACAATTATCTTATGCCATGGGCTTCCAAGCAATTCTGAACTTAAAACTGCATTTTGGTACCTGGCACTTTTATTCGTGCAAGGATTAATTAATTTTGAACAGGTCTTGAGCTTGACTGATTTTTATTATTGGCTCATTATTAAGGGCTACACATATGGATACTCTCTGCCAAGAATATTATTCATTCTATCATGAACAATATACTAATCTGAAGAGAAGCTTATGAAAAGTATTCTTGATCTTGTAGTTCTGTCGATCAAAGAATATTGTGCCGATTATGATTTGTGATTATTTTAGTCTCTCATTCGCACAATGAACCAGCTGAACTCTGCTTTTAAATATAACTTTAAATAGTACCAAATTGCATCCATGAATGAATTCCATGCTATATCAGGACCAATTAGCCATTCATTGGTACTCTACTTGTGATGTACATTTTTAGCTCCATGGGAATTATTTTGACAATAAGCATATATAAAGGGGGTAGGGTGGTAGCACTGTACCATTGGGCAACTGAAGTTTCACCATGAAGGTCTTCGTGGTGTCAGCATTGCTGGCTCTTTTTGCAGTAACATGGGCTATGCCAAAATGTGAGTATATATTTTGTTTGTATATCATCTGAATTTTAGTAGATGTTTTCTAGATAGAGTTTCAGTATTTGAAGCCAGGATAGAATATTTTGTATAAGCTTTTAAAAAAGATACCAGGATTATTAACATGCAAATGAGGCTTGAAGAACTTTCTCCCAGACTTCTGCTAAAATTTTAGAAAATTTTCTCATTTTCAAAAAGTGTTTTGCAAATACTTATGTAATTTTTGTTTTTTTAAGTTGTGAATTAAAATTCAATGTTCAATTGTAGGGACGTAGGGTGCTTGGATAGAACTGTCTGAGTTTGATGCCAAATACGAAATGACAGATTTTTGTCTGCCAGTGGAATCACCTGCTGGAAATATCTGGTTTATGAAAATTAAGAATTATAGTTCTTCAATAAATTTTCTCAGTGTGTTTACTGCAGTTGTTCACATATACTTTGTACTACATAAAGACTGTTTTTCAGTGTGAAGTTTAGTTTACAAATATTCTTCTTCATTTAAGCTGAATGGAAGAAGATCCTGGAAGAAGTGGAAGCAGAACTGAAGAAGAAGGAACACGCCCAGTATGCAGCCCGGTCAATGTCCCAGTACTACTTGAATGACTTCATGGGCCACGCCATCTCCAAGAAGCAAGCCGACGATCCAGCCTGGGATGGGTTATGTGAGTAAAATAGTCATCATCTTTTAGTCCATACATACAATTCAAAACATCATAAGGCTGTTATTTGAGTTCATTCTTTCCTGTAGACTGTTGTATATATTCAACCAAATTGTATACACATTGACAAATAGAGACTGATAAAATTGTGAGGAAACTATTTTAATGGATAAGAAATGCAACTTTATTAAATTTGGACAGGAGATGGCAAATATAATCATTTTCATCATACCTGATTCTATAGTTAATTTCACATGGTGCATCAACTGTGTTTCTTACAGCTGATGAACAGAAAGAATACGCAGAGCAGGTGATGGCAGAGTATTACATGGAGTCCATGGCAGATGAGTTTCCTGGTGATGAAAACAACGCAAAGCGAGGAATATCTAAACCCCATGTCATCTTCTTCCTCATTGACGATCTTGGTGAGTTGAAATTTCCTTAATTGTTGGTTCATTGTGGTGCCATATATGTAACATCTAAAAAGTTTTATTCTGAAGATGCATTACATTGTGTAATTTCATCAGACTGCTGCATATTTTATAGAATTAGATAATATTGTGCAACTAAGTCAGACTGCCGTAGATTGTGCAGGTATTCTAAAATAACAATAATTAATATGTTAATATGGAGGGTGGCTAATTGGTCACAAGCCTGGCCTGCTCCATAGAACATGTTTACCTGCAAGGGTTCAAACCCCAGGGGGTTTTTTCAAAATATTTTCTGTGGACCTTCAAGAGCAATATCCTACCTGCATGTCGTTTGGAAAAAATTGATGAGACATTGCATTGGTGGCTCCTTGTAACAGTGTCTGTAAAAGATATCTCACAAGGAAAAAACATGTTACATGCTTAGAGCTCCGACCTACTCTCCTATCTCATCAATCTCACCTCATTAGCATCAAGAACTAAGCTCTGAGGGCTGCACTTAAAAAATCTATGAACCTGACTTATTTCAGGAACTAATGATGTTCCATGGACAAACTCTGAGGTCTCTGCCCCTTACATGATGGACTTGGCTTCAAATGGCATCATCCTGGATAACTACTATGCCCAACCAGTATGTTCACCATCAAGAGGAGCTGTGATGACAGGAAATTACGCTTTTAAGAATGGCATGCAGCATGATGTCATCACTTACACTGCCCCAGAATGTGCTCCTCAAGACCTCAAGTTCATTCCTGAGAAATTGAAGGAGGCCGGCTATGCCACTCATGCTCTTGGAAAGTGAGTAGCATTTGTATATTGATGCATTATCTGAGAAATTATTTTGTGATATTAAATGTTTGAAAAGAGAGTGGGCTTCAAAGGTAGGACTTTACATCCTTGACTATCACAGTATTCCCCTTGCACATACGATTATTTGACATTGTAAGGCATGATCCGTGACTAAGGGAGAGGTGCAGTTATGAAGAGATTGTCAATCCCGTTTCGTCTGGCCAAGACTCCAACCTAGTAGTTCCCTTTTATAACTTTAGGTGGCATCTTGGTTTCTGCAATGTGAAGTGCACCCCAACCTACAGAGGCTTTGACACCTTCTACGGCTTCTACCAAGGATACATTGACCATTATTCCCACATGGTTGGAGGAGGTTATGACTGGTGGGACAACAAGGCTGGTGAAGAGAAGTCCAGGAAAGACTTGGATGGCCAATATGCTGGGGTATGACAATACATAGGAGCAAATTAATATAACAAACTTTGCTGCCTGTTAATTTTGTTCTGATGTCAAAAGAAACTATAATTTTTGCGCAATATGGCTTAATCATGCCTGGTATGTGTCACTTCGCTAAATGATTATTTTTTGCCAATATGGTTAATTCATGCCTGGTATGTGTAACTTCACTCAGTTCACTGGATTCATTTGTCCTTTTAAGAATGAGACTGTGGAAGGCAGAGTTGTAATACATTTGTAGTACTTTGACAGTCTTCAAATTTTATTCCTAATGTTTACTCTTCATTTTTCTGAAGTTGAATTCATTCTAATTTCAGGACCTCCTGACTGCCAGAGCTGTGGATGTAATCAACAACCATGATGGAAACACTCCCCTCTACATGTACTTCTCCCACTCCAGTGTCCACACCCCCATCCAGGCACCAGACAAATACAAGGCTGCTTATTCTGGCCTTGATGACCACAGAGCAACTTACTTGGCCATGGTCACAGGAATTGATGATTCAATCAAGCAGGTTACTGAAGCTTTGAAGGCCAAGGGAATGTATGATAACACTGTCATCATGTTTACTTCTGATAACGGAGCAGAATTCTTTGCTGGTTCCAATGGTAACCTCCGAGGATCTAAGACTACCTTCTACGAAGCTGGAATCAAGGTTCCTGGATTCATCCACTCCCCTATGATTGGTGCTAAAGGAACTCGCAGCAATGAGTAAGTGAAAAGCATTATCTGTCTGTATAGCAGTCTAGCTTTCTGTCTTCTCTGACACTTTTGCTCTTAAAGCAATGGGTGAAACGCTGTATGAAACACTTAATCACAATTTTGATATTGATTTTAAAGGTGCAATTAGTGATGTCACCTCTTAAAATACCAGCAATTCTTTTTTTCTACTCAGTTCCTTCTCATAAAGTAATGCCTTGAAAATGAATAGACTCTTGAACATTTTAATGCCAATGCGATTAAAGACTTTATCTAAGACATATCTTTGTTCTGAGAAATATCTCACTAATTAATAATATAACTCCCATTAATCAATTCAATTGCTGTATTCATTGTACCCAGAGTACGCAAATAAAGTTATATATGAAACACTATTAGATATTTTCTAACACCTTGCTTAATTTTTCAGACTGATGCACATCACAGACTGGCACGCCACCATCCTCAGCATGGCTGGAATCCCTGATTCCGGAATTGATGGCGTTGACCAGAGTGACCTTCTTGTAAATGGTGGAGCCAGCGCCCGGGAAGAAATTGTCTTCCAGATTGATTCCACATTCCCACAACGTCTTGGAAACGAAGCCATCCGTGTCGGAAACTACAAACTTCTTCGTGGATTCCCTGGATTGTTTGATGGTTATGAGAGCGAGGGAACCTTGGGAATGACTCATACTGTCAACTTGATTGGAGCCAAGAGGCACATGGGCAATGAGACTGGATTCACAAAGAAAGACATGTTGGCCATCAAGAGAGGAAACTACAACTTTGACTTTGCTGCTATTGATGCTTACATCGAGAAGGTTGCCAATGTCGTTCAACTTTACGATGTTGTTGGTGAGTGGATGGTTTTCTTAGATTTCCTGGTTTTGCATAGATCACTGCAGCGGGTCTGCAATGTAGCAACAGTGCAAGTGTTTTTAAACACCCAGATAGCAGTGATTTCCCACATTACTATGGTTATATAAATGTTTCTATAACCTATGTTCCTATGCATATCCCAGAACCAAATAAATAACTTCAAATCGGATAAAAACGGGAATACATCGGGCTCTATCTAAATGAACATTGTAAATTCATGCATTAAAGACCGATTTATTCAAAATGAAAGGCCCAACATTTTGTCTGGGATCAATAAGATTTATCAATAATTGCATTAGTATCCAATTTCCAGTAAACTATCTATATAGACATTTTTCACCATATATCTGACCAACAACATTTATTCTCCAGCTGACCCAGAGGAGAGGAACAACTTGGCCGACTCCAAACCTGATGTCGTGAATGACCTCATTGCCAAACTGGAGGAGGCCAAGAAACAGGAGAGGATGCCTGACCTTGCTTCTCAGATTCCTAACCCTGCTGGAGACTCCACGAACTTCGGAGGAATCTGGACTCCAGGCTGGTGTTAAAGAGTTCTCCTTATGCCGACGACTTCGTATGAATCTGGATCCACGATTGATATGCTGACGACTTCATACTTGTTTGGATCCATGATAAATGAATGCTGAAAATTTCATACAACACAGTTCTTTACTGTTACGAAGATGACATCATATTAACAGGATCCATGATGATATGCTGATGATCTGAAACTTCCTCCGGAATTAGAATGCTTTTAATAGTTAACTCTTAGTTTGCATGCTTGTAGTTCAATATTTGTTGAATAAAATAACATAATTTTTGCAGCCGATATTTGGTTTCATTAGTTATTTTTTTAGGAGGCCACTTTTCAAACCTATTCTAAAGAGCTTGACATATATGAAGGGAATTAGACATGAAACACTTTGAGAATGAATGAAGAATTTGTAAAGGTTATTCACCATGGGAGAGGGAATATGTGATTTATCACCCGAGGCCTTTAGGCCGAGGTGTGATAAACACATATTCCTGATCCCATGGTGAATAACCGGCTTATACCGTGAGACAAACACTCAAACAGTCAAACATGAGAGGATAACTGGACAACAAAGAATATGGGAATTATTCCCCTGAAGTACTGTAATGTGATTGGCTGACAGAGGTGTCGAATGGTATAAGCCTGATTATTGCCAATGTCTCTGGTAGTTCTTGCTGATGACTTGCAATGCGGCACATACTCCCAACACTTTTACCCCGACTTTTTGATCACATTTACTTCTGTTCTGTTCGAAATCCTTGATGCCTCGTGTAAAACAGAGTATCCTGTGAAATTGCGGTATTTTGGAATGATTGCTAGAGTTTGAATTGCAAAATTTTAAAGGGATTCAATTTATACTTGTTGTCCTGTTGTTTTGGTCAGGTTCATCTGGTAATCAGGTACCTCATGAAGCTCAATTTTAAAGCAAATCAGAAAACTTTGATACAATCAATGATTATTGTGAAATCACAATTTAGCCTCATAAATTGGCACAACTTTGTGTACAGTTGGATCAACCATTAATTACACTCCATCATAATTTACCAAATGTCATGCACAAGAAACTGCTTGTCTTACCTATGAGTCAAACTATGACCAAGTCTACATGATAACATCTGTAAAATTTACATAGCCTAATGTCTTTCAATTCAGGAAAAAAACAGCACTGTTTTCATTTTTTGACACCAGTTTATTGGGGCATAAGTGTGCCTGGGAAGAGGGTGAGGTTACATGAATACATTTTGGAAATATACATGATACAAGTTTCAATTTTGTTCCTGTTTCTGGGTCTTCATCCATTCATATCCATGTCAAAAAGCACCGGTCTAGTTCGTCTTTTTTCGCCTATTGCACGATTCGTTCTTTCTCCAAACTGTGAAAAAGAGAATCACAAAATTGATTGAGTTATAGCCACTAAATTTGAATCAGTTGATATAACCATTTGTATGTTATTACATAAGAATAAGGAATAACAGGAAAAAAATAATCAGGGAGTTAATAATTTTGAGCATATAAGAATACAAAGAATTCATACAATAGATAGAAACTAAATTCAAACAATGACCTCTGGACTGAATTGGAATAACCTGAAGACCTCAAACAAAAGCATATAGGGTAAGAATTAATAAGTAATTAATCATTACTGGGTAGTCTTGAAATAAATAATTTCTGGTAGGTGTGTATCTTTATACATGGGGTTGTTTGATTTAGAAACGAATATTTCAGAACATCACATGCTGGAAATAAATAATTGCTTTCGCCACAACCTTGAAAAAAAATTCCCTTTGAGGAAAACTATAATTTTGCACTATATTGTTATGAACTTAAGATATATATCACTCACCATGGTGGTAGCAGCCCCTGGACTTCCTTGTGTATTTATGACTTTTCTTCGGACTATTGTTTATCTGGAAACATGCCCGGACCTCTTTACTTATCATGGCTTGTCCTGTGGTCAAGATCTGAAGACCTTTTGTGTCACCAAACTGTATTTTTTTGTTCTTTAAGTCGGTAAGAGATGTTTCACCGGTTGCCGGAATGTGCCGGAGGAACAGCCCCACACCACAGAACTCTCGAGAGACATACTTTTTCTTTTTCCGTAGTTTTTTCAGCATGAGGTTATAGATGGTCTTAAAGTTTTCTTTGTCAACATCAAATTCCTTTGATGTAAAATTCTCAGCACCTGTTGCTGGGTCAACAAATACCATTTCCATGGTAACCTGAAATAGAGACAAGTGATAGATAGATAGATAGATAGATAGATAGATAGATAGATAGATAGATAGATAGATAGATAGATAGATAGATATGGTAAGTGCAACCCTCTAAGTTCAGTTCTGGGCGCTCACGAGGGTGATTGATGAGATGAGAGAGAGAGAGCGGGAGTCCTCAACATGTTACATATTTACCCCATGTGAGGGATCTTTATAAGAAATTTCAAAATACAGTACAACCCTACAGTACAGTCCAAAATAAAATAAGAACATTTTCTGTCAGAAGTCCTCTTCTTACCTATTTTGCCGACATTTCTCCTCTTCACCCAAAATCTCCTTACAACTACCTTTGACTCCTCACAACAACCTTAGTCCATATTAAGAACTCTTATAAGACAGCTTCCAATGTAATTGCAATTAGCAAAGGGGCACAATATCAAATAAATCACACACATTGGAGGTGATGGAGTTTAAATTGGTGTGGTTTAAAGGTAATTTTAATGTAATTTTAAAAGGTAGTTACAAGTAGGTCAAGTTAGGAAGTGATTCAGGCGTAGCCAAAAGGTGTGAAAGGGTAAAGTAGTGGCTGATTCTTCCTTCCTGCTGGGGTAGTAATACTTTATCTCGGTTGTACTGTATATATTTTCCAATCAGACGTCTTGTGTCCTTTCGATTAATTTCTGTTGGTGTCAACTTGGAACCCAGTATAAAGGCCACAGTGGTCACACTGTAGTGTAGTTACATTTTCTTTCAGTCTATAACTTGCAATTCCAATGTTGAATGAAAATGCATAAATTTAAATGAAACTCTTACCTTTGAGCCAAGCTGGTAGATTGTGATTCCTGGAGCCAGTTCTGCTAGTGTCACTCTCTCATTGGTGCTACAAGGAAGCCGAGCAATGAACTTGAAGTTGATGGCAAATGATGCAGCAGCAAGAGCCAGCTCATTTGTGGCGAACCCAGACGGAGTTTCAGTCACGTTAAATCCTTTAACTTGACCACAGGATTTCAATTTACCGCGTATTGCTGAAGTAGAATTAAGTTATAAAAGAAATTTTGATGTGAAGATACACAAGTGAAGCTGCACATTTTGAAAAAATTTTCAATGCTTCATTTATATTATCTTCAGTCATGAACACAACATGCCCGCCCAAACTTGTTGCTGCTGCTAAAAAAAAGTTATTTAATGTTCTGAATTGGGGCTCCGTGATAACACGGAGGATGACAACACTCTCGTGGCAGAACTTGTTGATGGCCTGCTTCAATATGCCGGGAATTTTTTTAAAAATATTTAGCTACTTTTGTCCACTCTATAAACCAGAAGATCTGACGACAGCGCAGATTCACAGAATTTTATGCAGCTCTATTGAATAAGCTGTGTGTTCCCAATGTAATGTGGCACTTACTTGGTATTGGAGATGGGCCAACTGCATTCGAATCCGGAACACAGGTCTGGTTGAAATTTTCATCAATGTATATGTAAGGTGGTACGCATTCTCCCCCAATGAAGCAACCTGCGCCCTGAAAAAACAAGTCAGAATGCACATAAGTTAAATTTACATGAGGTCTAATATAGACGGTAGGGACCTATAACAATAAATTCTAACACATGTTATTTCTGTCCTCAATCTTCTTTTGCGTTGTCGAAAATTGTTACATTTTTTCATAATTAGACATTTATAATGGGTCTTGCTGCAATGGAAATTTATAAATGTATGACAGGCGATCAAAAAGTATGAGGAATTTTTTCATGTGGACACTTAATTTTTCATGTAGGAATAATAATTTACCACAGGAAAAAATCAGCAATTTTACAATGCATTAATGCATTTCCATAGAATTTGGCTTTTGTAAGTTATTCAATGGTTGCCATGGAAACTCACTTCAGTTGTGTGAGGCAGGCGTGTTTTGGATGAAGAATGCCTATGTATCTAGGACATTCTAGGTATTGTAGCTGAAATACACCATGCATTAGAACATATATGTTAATGTGATCTTTTTTCAACAGAAAATTTTACGAAAATGTGTTTCGTTTATAAAAAATGCAATAACCCTTTTTGCAACATTACGCCGCCATAATGCCCCATTTTCCCTAACTCACCGTTGCTTGGCACGAGAAGTCATCAAGGCAATCAAAGCAAAGTTTCGGAACAAAGAGTGCTTTGGCAGTAGCCAGAACCAATTCCCTTTCAGTCCAGAAAAGAGTCACTTCAGCCGAGACAGTTCTTGGAAGTGTACAGGTCACTTCATCTTCACTTACGAACACTGCTGGGATTGATGCATTTGTTGTAGCAACGAGCTGGCCGGCTGCATTGAGCTGGAAATGAAAAATGTGACAACTATGTATGTATGTAGCACTCTGCACCCCCTTTGATCTTTTTTAACCCTGCTACCAAGACCAGGCCGTGGTCAAAAGTTCTAGAAGGTCAAGTTGGTCCAGAGAGCCATACAGAGTAGTTATGTACAAGTACCAATCTTTTATCGGATAATTGTAATGTTATTGTTACAAAAAGATTAAAAGGGCACAAAATGGTGACTTCAATATCATTGGAAGGTGATGACGGTGGAGCTGCAGGGTTTGCTCATGCTGAAAAACCAGTTGTGTCACATTAAGGGCAATCATGATCCAATGACTGTTAAACCAAAACAAATCATTGTTTTAATTTCTATCCACAAAATGACTGTTTTCTCCTGCAAAATTAAATTTTCTTTATAATTATAAATACTTGTCACTGCCATAGAAGTTACGCATAGTATTGCCGCCCAAGAACCGCTGATGTTTTATGTACATTGTACCAGTCTTCTAGGGTTGCCAATGTTACTAAATTTCAGTTAGCTGTCGATCTATCTCCCTTTGAATAGCAGGTATTTAATACTATGAGCTGGCTCCTAAAACTAATTGTCATATTTGTAATTAACTCAATCGAAGGATGTTATCAATCAACTTACCTCATAGTACTGTATATTGCACACATACGTATCGCCCTGGGCAAAACCAGTTCCAGGGAATATTCGGGTCTGACATACGCTGGGTTTGTCGACATCAGTAATGCACGGAGGAACTTGATCTACCATCGGATCTGGTCTGACTGTTGTTGAAACCGTTGTCGCAGCCGTTGTAGTTGATGTTGTCGTTGTTGTTGCGGCAGGACATGTTGATGCTGAGTTTTGTGTGGTAAGAATTGAATTTTATTTATCATGAAATACACATGAGGTGGGTATACATTACATAATTATATAGTTGTTCATCAAGCACATATGAATATAACTAATAAAAGGGCATTAGAAATAAATTTAAAAAAAGAAGTATAAGAAAAGCATGATACAAATTAAATGATACATGTCAGATGAATTGAATTTGTAATAACTTTAACTTGCTATTAGTTTTGACAGTTGGTTGTGATAAATGGATGAAGAGGGTTATGCGGGGTGACAGCACAGTTAAAAAAGAGTAGCGCTGTGTGAGATCTTACCATAACTGGTGCAGGCTGTTGTTGACAGCAGGCTGGCTGTTTCATCGGTTTGATCACTGAGCGTCATGCAACACAAAGCCCCATCGAAGCTGTTCACCACGATATTTCCATTACTGAAGTCTTCATACCGGTTGGTCTCATCTTTCACAATAGCCCCATTCAAGCCTGCTCCGTACTGATTCTGGATGAAAATTCCCTCTCCCAAGTTTGCTGTCAGTTTGATGGCATTCCAGTTGCTTGCCAACTGCGTTCTGTTGTATGTTGTCATGACACTTGACACAGCACCTGCGACTGTTCCCGTTGGAAAGTTGGTTGTCATGATCAACTCCTCACCTGTGTTTTTGACCTCCAAGCCTTTACCTGTACTGCTGAGGATTGTGAATAAAACCTTATTCTGGTTGTAGCTGTTGAGTTTGATGTTGAAGGCGATGGTTCTGATTGTGTCGCCCAATCCCGATGCGTTCTGAGGGATCTCTAGTTCACTGTTTGAGTTGGGGAGGGCCAATGCTTCGTAGTTGTAGGGCCCAGGGGTGGCTGCTGGACCTGTCAGAGTAGCCCCCATTACATCTGTTCCATCGAGTTTCTTTACAGGGCTGCAACCCTCAAGGGGATAGGAGATTGCTGGAAAAGAAACAATTGCTTGAAATACTCATTCTGATACTAGTGTTATCTGAGATGACTGTCAACTCCTGGATCTCACCTTATTTTTATGATATACTATAATGTCGCTGATGCCAACCTATTTAGACATATATTTAAAATCTATAATTCAGCCATTTTCCTGCACAGCAAGATTTTCAAAATATACCGAAAAGTTACAAACGTAGCCTGAAAGTAGAAGGTGTCAGCTTCGTATTAATGTAAAAATATATATATATTTTGAAAATCTAGCTTTTTTTTTCAGGAGTACTGTGCCTGCAAAGTTTCACAGGTCTTGCATCATGGCTCATGCTTCATTTCAAAAAACAAAAACAAAAATCTTATTTTTATCTAAATGTACAAATTTCTTTTTTGCTCAGAGCATTTAGACCTACAATGGCACAAATGTGTGAATTTTAAAAATACTGCCGAATACACAAGGGAGACGCCTGTCATCCAGATGCCAATTCACAAAAATAATTACAATACCCTAGGCATAAATGTATATATTGCCGAGTGTAAAAACGTCCATAGACAAAATGTTAACTTACCACCTGAGACATCTTCAAAGTTGGTGATCAGCAGGAGAGTCATGAGGCCAAAGCCAGATAGACCCACCATGCCGCTGTTGGGAGGTCACGGCACAGTCACAGGTGCTGATGAACATGCTACGGAGCATTTTCTTATATATATGCTGGTGGCAACCATTAATATGCAATAACAACCTGCTAAATTGACTATGTTGACCGATATTAATTCTTGAAATTTTTCTTTTTAGTCCCGATTTCCATAATTCACTTTAATTGTCGATAATTTATCAGGGTATAAATTTCGCTGAATTATTGTAATTTACATCCCAAGTGTCATCTTGTTTGATTGGCTGTTACCATTTCAGTTCGCCTGTCCAATGCATGATTAATCTTGAATAATACGGAATATCTTTTTCTGCAATTACTTTCGGGACGGTTGCTTGTGTTTGAAGTTCATATGTTTCATACAGTTCAGTTATCAGGCCTCATTACAGGATACACCCCCCAAACCCTCTCATAAACTCAGCACCCTCAACTTAACCTCTTTTACCCTCAACTTACCCCTTTTCACTTCCGCCACCCTCAACTACACTCAGCTTCCCTCAACTACCCTCCCGTCAACCAAATTCTCCATCCCTCAACTACCCTAAGTTACCCCATGATAAAACAGTGGTAACCCCTGGGGGTTGAGGGTGTATCCTGCCATTAGGCCTGTTATAAATCCATCTGCAAAAAAGAGGTGTTTTTCAAAAAACAAACTGAGAATTACAGAGAATTGTTGAACATCTGCCACCTCGTTCAACATCAACAGGTTTTGATATATCTTGTGACTAACCTGTAATACACTCCTTATTGGTTAGATTTTTTTCTGCTATGATTTACAGGAGTTCACATTGAACTGGACTTTTGGAGCTTTTGGTTTTTGGCACAATTTCTGTTTGCTCGTATCGTATTGTATCGTATCTTAAGAAAATATACCCAATCACAACATGCTGCTGTTAGAAAAGAGGTAAGGATGGTTATAAATATTGATGGAATTTTGAAATTTTGTTTTACAACCAGCTAAAATTGAGTATTTCTTAAAGAATAGTTGATAATTTGTGACATATCTTACTCAGGAGAGGTATGGTTAGCACTGATGACATTATGAAGGTTTTGTGTCTAAACAAATTAGAGAACTACTAACAGTAAAACACTAACAATGAGAACCATGAAAACGAGCCAAATGGAGGATGATATTGAAATGATGAAGAGTTTACACACTGGAATAAGATTGTTAGTATATATGAAGAAATTTCGCTTGATCTATTTGACGGTTTTTACCTGAGAGGGTGGCAAAGTAGGTCATGTCAAATGTATCAACTAATGGCTAGTTCTCACGGAGACGTAACAGGGCGTTCTTGTCGCGTCGCTTCTTGCTTTTCCAGGAAAGAGGGAGGTTTTTAAACTACATTCAACAATTCGGCGACGATATTTTCGTCTACGGCGCTTCTTAAACTTCCTCGCCAAAAGTTCCTAGAAGTCACATGACCTTATGGTGAGGCAAGAACTTGCTTCACCAAAGATTCAACCGGTTGAATCTTTGCGAAGGAAGAAGCCACGATGCAAAAGACCAGAAAGACCCCCAAAATGATTGGGCGAAGTTAGAGACAGCTTGGGCGAAGTTAGAGACAGGTTGGGCGAAGTTAGAGGCAGGTTGGGCGAGGCTACTTATCATTGAGTCAATGGAAATTCGGCGAAAAAAGAGAACAACTCGCCGACGCAAACAGGCTTTTTAAACGCCGAAACAGGCACTTGCTTCACCGTAAAATGTATTTGCTTGGGCGTAATTGAAGATTAGGATGAAGTAAGAGGATGCTAGGGCGAAGCAACAGCATGCTAGGGCGAAGAAAGAGACTCCTTGGGCGAATCTAGTTTAACATTGAAGCAATGGAACTGCGTCGAGGCTCCTGACAACTCGCCGACACAAGTCTCTTGTTGCCTCGTCCGTAATTACGAGCGATTCGGCGTAAAAAACGAGAGCCTCGTCGTAATAGGAACCATCAACGACGATTTATAACCTCTAATTGATTATATAATTGTCCAAAAATGGCTTGAAACGCCGAAATTGGGCGAAACTTGACTTCCTGGAACCTCTACAACTTCGCCGTCACTTAACCACGCTCGTGTGATCTAGGCATAACCCTACTGGGCAGGTTAGTTGATACACCTGGTCAGGTTAGTTGATACACCTGGTCAGGTTAGTTGATACACCCAACTCAAATGAAGATGTAAAGAAATGGTCACATGCTACAGCCTATATAGGAGGTCATAAGGCTTCCCCAAGTTACTTCTAGTTCCCATTGAAGCTTTTATGTTCACATTGTGAGTCGAAAGTGATGGTCAACCTCTTGGATCGATAAGACCTCATGAAGAATTCAGCTGATGATTCCCCTGTACAGTGTTCTTTCTTTGTGTTTTACGCCTCAGCAGCACCTTAGTGGGCTATATCGAGGCAGGCGTTCGCCGTATGATGATGAGATGAGAAGACTGTGATTCTGGCACATACCCTATTAATTCAGGGATGCCCAGGGTCTTTCAGTTGCCCCAGCATAGAACACTGGATACAACCCGCCTCCATTTAATGTCCCATGGGCTCAGATTAAATTGAGTTCCGGGGTGGGATTCGAACCCACGCCCTCAGAGCCAGTGGTTGTGCCAACAAGCACTCTTAACCATTAGGCCACAGAGTAGTCAAATACTTGACTATATGCCAAGGGACTTGGCATATGTAGCATATGTAGCCACAGAGGAACTCTCCCCTGTACAGTGTGGATTTGTTTCAAGTGAAGTCCTGGGTGCCACTTACCATAATAGTTCCCTTACAAGTCAGGGCAGTGATTGTGACCAGGTCACCCAGAACCTCTTAAAGCCTTGTTGAGAAACCATAAAGATGGTTTATTCTGACCTCTACTACCACCACATTACCTTAACTACTTTTCCGCCGAAAAACTGACTCAGTTTCTTTTTGCAGTAGTTTAATCAAGAGGCT
This sequence comes from Platynereis dumerilii, assembly GCA_026936325.1. Lineage (NCBI taxonomy): Eukaryota > Metazoa > Annelida > Polychaeta > Phyllodocida > Nereididae > Platynereis > Platynereis dumerilii. Next base: position 6,485,395 of record JAPTHN010000005.1, read on the forward strand.
ACAACCCTAAAAGAAGCTAAAATCCTCAACATATTAAACCAACAAAATTAATTCTTAATACAAGTAATATCAAAGTAAACATTTTGGCTCTGTTTTTAGAGGGAATTACAAAAATCAGAAATACCCAAAAGCCACCTAATCTATATGCAGGCACTTATTCTTTGCAGAATACGGGTGGATTCAGTTCAATTTTCAAAATTTTAATTTGAAACATTGGTAGGTCAACTTGACAGTATCCAGGTTGGGTCAGTTGATACGTATCAACTAACCCTGCCTGTTCTGTCTGAACTAACCCATCCCCGCCATTTTTTCTGAAGCGTGCTGGACTCGGGACCATGTATGAAACTGGGTCATCTTAAATAACTTATAGGATAACAATTTTTACAAACTACACCAAGGTACAAAGCATTTACCTGAGCACAATTTCACACTGAACAGTGATTTTTCCACTTTTAGGCTTCACTCCTTTAACATTTATTCCGATTTCCTGTTGACTTAAACCTGAAAAATGTTTTTTCATTCTGCTTCTCACACATGGCACAATTTTCTCAAATGATCATTTGTATCACCAGGAGATGGGGGGTATCAACTAACCTTGCGTCTCAACTTACCTGCCTCTCCCCTACTACTAAACTTGTATTCAGTTTCTAGATCCTAGCGGAAAAGGCCATCACATCACAAGATCATTTGATTATGCTACAACAACTAGATATGTCAAAAGCTTTTGATTCAGTTGGGAGAGCAACACTGGTTGAAATTTTGAAAAAAAAAACAAACCCCCCACTAAAATGAATGACGATGAACTACATGTACAAATGATCAAGATTCTAATAGAAGATGTCTAATTGAAAGTAAGGATAGGAAATGTAATGGGAGAAGAGATTAAAACAATATCGGAGTGCCACAAGGAGACTGTTTAAGTCCAATTATTTTAGTCATATACTTAGCAGAAGCTATGAAACCTACTCAAGGAATTATGACACCAGCACGCATTGAAGATCACAGATAACCAAAGTTCAGTAGTAAACTATTGTTGATAGATCAGCAATACACAGATGAAGTTTCATAGATTACTTATGACAAAGAAAGAATTGAAGCTATACGAAATAAAGCCCCTGAAATTTTGAAAGAGAAAAATGATAGAAAAACAGAATAATATAAAATTAAAAGAGGAGTAGACAAAAATCGGAAAACCTGTAAATATCTTGGAAGTCTACAATATATAATACAAGAAAAGATACTGAAAAATTCTAGCAATATCCCATAATCTGTTCAAGAAGGTTCTCGAAAGTAAATCACTTAAATAAGTTAAACTTAAGACTTTTCTGCTGTCACGTAGAGAGCATCTTTTTTGTACAACTGCGAGCTGTGGACTACGACGAAACAAGTAGAAAACGACATTGATGTTTTTCAAAGGAAAATGCTTAGCAAGACCTTCATCATCTCATGAATATGAACCTCACCCTGATATAACTCTACCTCTCTTCCAGCAACAGTCTGCTCAGTGCTCATATTGTGATTGGGTACATTTTCCTTCAGATAAAGAGCAAAAAAGGCATTGTACCAAAGCTCAGAAAGCAACAAGCCATCTCAATGTGAACTCCAGTAAATCATGGCAGAAAAAATGTGACAATAACTAGTGTATTACAGTTCAATCACGTCATAAATCAAAACCTGTTGATGATGAACGAGGTGGCAGATGTTTAACAATTCTCAGTAATTCTCACATTGTTTGCACACAAACACCTTGTTAGTTACGGATGGATAACTGAACTGTATGAAACATATTAACTTCAAATAGAAGCAACTGTCGCGAGAGTAATTGCATAAAAAGATATTCCACATTATTCAAGATTAATTATTCATTGAACAGGTGAACTGAAACGGTAATGGGGAATCAAACAAGTTGACAGGTGTTGAACACTTTTTATTTAAATGACATAAATTCAGAGAAATTGATACCCTGAAAAATTATCGACAATTAAAGTGAATTATGGTAATCTGCACTAAAAAAATTTTTTAATTGAAGAATTAAAATAAGGCAACATCGTCAATTAGACAAGTCATTGACGCATATTAATGGCTACCACCCACCAGTATATATATACGTAAGATGTTCGGGGCATGTTCGTCAGCACCTGTGCCGTAAACACCCTACAGCGGCATGCTGGGTCTATCTTGCTTTTGCCTTCTGGCAGTCTTGCTGATCACCAACTTTGAAGAAGTCTCAGGTGGTAAGTTAAAATTTTCTCTACACTCTAAAAAAATTCAGACAAAATTGGTTTTTTAGATTCAAAATGCTTTTTTGTAAAACCAAATTTCAATGCAAAACAAACATGGATTTTTTTTAAACCAAATTTTAATGCAAAACCAACATGGATTTTTAAAAAAATCCATGTTGGTTTTTTGCATTGAAATTTGGTTTTTCAAAAAACCATTTTGAATCTAAAAACCAATTTTGTCACGTCATTTTTCAGAGTGTATTGACATTTTCACCCTCGGCAACATATATTGCCAAGGGTATTGTAGTTACTTTTGTATTGGCATCAGAATAACGGGGTCCCACTTGTGTATTGGGCAGTATACTCCTGAACTATATATGTACAGAGATTTCAGTGTTGAAAATCTCGATCCAGGCCTCGTCCTCAGATGCCATGTTTTTGGCCTTGTCTCGGTCCTGAGAGTCCTTGGGCAAGTATTGGAGGCCTCGAGGCCAAATTTTGATGGCGTGGCCTTGGTCTCGGTCTCGGAGGCTCAGGCCTTAATTTCAGTCTCAGCCTCGAATGTCTTAGCCTCGACTACATCACTGATAGATTTGTAAAAATTGGCACGTTAATGGATCTTAAAACAAAGTTGCCCCTACTAAGGGGGCTCAAAATCACATGGTACTAATGCTTTCTTAAACGGAACCTGGGGAAAAAAAACGGGTTTTTTTGTAGTATTTAACTAATGTTCGGTATGTGTTAAATATCCAAGATGTAACTTTTGTGGGTGTAAATACTATGCGAAAAAAAGGAATTTGTACCTTTGAAAAAAGTAAGAATTTCATTTTTTCTTAAATTAACCATGACCCACTGCCATGACTCAGTCGATTTTGGTGTCAGACTCAAGAAACTTTTCAGGAAAATGGCTGAATTACAGATTCTAAATGGTGATCAATATATGAAATTTGACTTGGGCCGAATTTCAGATTAAAAATTTAATTTAATCCATGCAGTAATCATGGCAGAGGCAACAGGTAAATTTACAGTTTTATAGTATTTTGATGACCAATATTGTACTTGGGCTCTGCCCCTCTTTCATGTTATGTCAAGCAATTGTTACTTTTCCAGCCATCTCCTATCCCCTTGAGGGTTGCAGCCCTGTGAAGAAACTGGATGGAACAGTTGTCACTGGAGCTACTCTGACAGGTCCAGCGTCCACCCCTGGGCCCTACAACTACGAAGCACTGGCCTTAACCAACTTAAACAGTAACCTAGAAATCTCTCAGAACGCATCAGGATTGGGCGACACAATCAGAACCATCGCCTTCAACATCAAACTCAACAGCTACAACCAAAATAAGGTTTTATTCACAATCCTCAGCAGTGCGGGTAAAGGCTTGGAGGTCAAAAACACAGGTGAGGAGTTGATCATGACGACCAACTTTCCAACGGGAACAGTTGCAGGTGCTGTGTCAAGTGTCATAACAACATACAGCAAAACGCAGTTGGCTAACAACTGGAATGCCATCAAACTGACCGTTAACTTGGGCGAGGGTATTTTCATCCAGAATCAGTACGGAGCTGGCTTGAATGGGGCTATCGTGAAAGATGAGACAAACAGGTACGAAGACTTCAGTAATGGAAATATTGTGGTGAACAGCTTTGATGGGGCATTGTGTTGCATGACACTCAGCGATCAAACTGATGGAACAGCCAGCCTGCTGACATCAACAGCCTGCACCAACTATGGTAAGATACCATACAACATTATTTCAAACTGCTCTGTCCCATCAGCTCCCAAACTCAATTAGCAACTTGAATAAACAAAATTAATAGTAAGTTGCAACTATTAGGGGGAAAGTAGGGATAACTGGACCACCACACCATGAAAACTGCTACTATCATTCATTGTAAAATTTGATCTGCAAGGGAGCTACATGGAGTTCACTGATAAGACCTATACCAAAAAATTCCTCACGAAATTTAGATTAATATGAGCATGTCCGATGGGTGAACCCAACATAGCTCAAGGTGAAAACCAGCCTTGAAAGTTTGAATCAGGGAAATTTCAAAATGGCCACCATTTGTTATTGCTCTCTGTACATGCTCATCTAAGCATGCCCAGTTGAAACAAAGTCATTTCTGAGCATGCTCAGTGCCAATTAGGTCAAAGCAAATTTTCCATTGCATTTCTATAGTGCAACTTGACGTCTGTAAGATCGTCGAGAATCTAGCCAAGATGGAGCTCCATGTGTGGTACTGAGGGCAGACATGTTCCATATTTTGAAAAAGTGAAATGTGAACTTTTTGCCACTTTTCTTGTGATTCAAATCCCGGGATATTCCAATGTTTACACTTTATAGCAGAAATCAGGGCAGTCCAGTTCTCCCTGTGGTCCAGTTCTCCATGCTGCCCTACTTTAAGAAGTATCACACACATTTTTGTCTTTCTGCCATCATTTCGCTTCTTAACAATAGATGCATGTTTTAATTTGTGACATGCATCGTGTCATTATTCCAACACCTTCTTATCAATCCCTTTCATATTTTCTTGATAAACTGCCACGTATAAGACATACACCTACCTCAAATGCTGTACATTTTAATAATAGATGATAAATAATTCAATTATTTTCCACACCTAAATCAGCATCAACATGTCCTGCAACAACAACAACAACAACAACAGCTGCTGCAACAACAACAACAACAACTGCTGCAACAACAACAACTGCTGCAACAACAACAACTGCTGCAACAACAACTGCTGCTGCTGCAACAACAACGACAGAACCAATTTCTGTAGGCGAAATCCGGATAGATCCGATAGTCGATCCTGTTCCTCTTTGCATTTGTGATGTTGAAGAACCCAGCCTCTGTCACTGTCAGACCTTAATGTTTACTGGATATGGTTTTGCTCAGGGCGATACATATATGTGCAATATTCGGTACCATGAGGTAGGTTGATGATAAAATCCTAGCAGTGAGTTACTTCCAACTATGATAATCCGTTTTTTGAGCCAGCTCATGGTATACAACTGAAACTGCACTGCTGTACTGTATTTTCAGCTTAATGCGGCCGGCCAGCTCGTAGCTACAACAAATGCATCCATCCCAGCAGTGTTCGTAAATGAAGAGGAAGTGACCTGTACACTTCCAAAAACTGTCTCGGCTGAAGTGACACTCTTCTGGGCGGAGAGGGCATTGGCTCTTTCTACAGCCAAAGCGATTTTTGTTCCGGAACTCTGCTTCGATTGCTTCGATGATTTCTCATGCCAAGCAACGGTGAGTTTGGGAAAGTGGGGCCCAAAGGCCGCCTAATGGGGCAAAATGGGTCATACATTTTTTAAAAACACAATATGCTTTCATCAGGTTTTCTGTTGAACAAAGACCACATTAGCATCTTCTCCTGCACAATGTTTTGGAGCTACACTTTCGTCCAAAAAAAAATAACCTGCCCCCTAGAACTAAAGTGACAGTTTCCATGGCAACCATGGGATGAGTTGAAAAAGCCAAAATGTATCAAAATTCTTACTGATCATTTTTCTTTGGAATAATCATTTTCCTATATATGGAAAATGAGTGTGCATAGGAAAAATAATCCTCATACTTTTTGAATGCCTGTCACATATTCATAAAGTTACAATGGCAGCAAGACCCGTCATAATGTCTGTTTGTGAAAAATGTAAATTCATGAAAGCAAAAGAAGATTGAGGACTTTTGTAAGAATTTGTAAAGGTTATTCACCACGGGAGAGGGAATATGTGATTTATCACCCAAGGCCTTTAGGCCGAGGTGTGATAAACACATATTCCTGATCCCATGGTGAATAACCGGCTTATAGGGGAGAGTAGGGCCAGTTGAACCGGCAGGCCAGTTGAACCACCCTTGATTTTTGACTGGGTGGTGCAGGCATAGAAATATACATACAACCTTGTGTTAGGCCTTATTAGGCTAATCTTTTCCATGTAGATATTTTGGCTTGAGACACATGCTAATGAAACTATCACACTTTTTTCGTTTTTCACATGAAAAACTGAGTTTGTCAGATTGAGATTGGAGCTTTCATAGCATTTAAATTACCTGGTCTGCAGGGATGTCATATCATCATAAGATAATGGGTTACGTGTAGATGGAAACCCACCTACTTAAAATGGTTTCCTATAAAAAGGGTGCAGCCAGGCTAAAAATAGATTCTTGGAGGTCCAGGCGGGGCCAGTTGAACCGGGGGAGTTTATGGCAATTTATTAATTTTTTTTTTTCAATTAAATTTTTAACAAAATACACTTACAATGAGAGGTGCTATTCAGTAGGGGAGACCGGGGCTGGTTGTCACAGGGGCAGGTTGTCACACTGTGTAAAACTTATACATGCTACTATTTCTATAAATCATGCAGGAGCACTGCCATCCTGTATGAATGGCAATAGGGGGGGGTGACTTAAACATATCTGGTGAATATATACCAATATCATTCGAAATTTATATGTCCTATTTTACATTTTTTAAAATTCAGAATTCGGGGCAGGTTGTCACACTTTCGGGGCAGGTTGTCACACTCACGGGGCAGGTTGTCACACTTTTGGTTTTGAGCTCGAATGCTGGAAGTGGAACTCTGCAGGGCAGATCTTGATCAAGAAAAATTATTTGGACATATGAGGAATCTTTTACTTGCCCAGTGAAGACCTTAACAAACATTCTACTGTGTACAAGGGTGCTACAAATGAAGGCTTACCAATCAGCAGGAAAGCATTCTGATCTGGAGTAGGATTTTTATGATTTTTTTTGAAAATTTTACATATAAATTTGAAATTGCTTTATTTAAACACAATGCAATATCTGCATACATCTTCAGTCATCAATAGCATGTATAAAGCACACATTTATATTTGTGTTAGTTTTTTGGTTTAAAAGCCTTGTCCTAATAGGTAACAACCAGCTCCAAAAAGTGTGACAACCTGCCCCGCCTTTTTGTGACAACCTGCCCCGATTGATGAAAATTCCAAAAACGAGTGACCAAGGCCATTGTTATCAAAATTTTCACTATTTGTTGTAATGATGATTTAAAGAAATGTTTATAGGGTAAGTGTATCAACTGTATCTTTTTCAACAACTATTTGATAAAGACTAGCATTGTATGCAAGTTGAAGATAAAAAATTACTTTTTGTGACAGGAAGTTTTTAATAGACCGTGTGCCTACCAGACTCCCTTCCAGGGGTCACGATTTTTCAAAAAGACTCCAGTGGGTTATAAAAGCAGTAAACAATGCTTGGTTGAGCTGTGTGACTCCATAGTTTAGCGCAATAAAAAGTGTGACAACCTGCCCCTGTGACAACCAGCCCCGGTCTCCCCTAAAACAGTTTTTTGTAATAGGCCCATTACAATGCATTAAAATAAATAAATAAATTTATTGTTAATGTTTAACCGTCGACTGGTTCAACTGGCCCCAGGCTATTCTTTGAACAGAAAGAAATGTGTGAGACATGTCAAATTTAGCCAAAACATGCTATGGTCCTAGCTGAACTTGTTAGCAAAAATAAAGGACTGCAGCCCCACACTTCACTCATCATCCTTCCAATGGTTCAACTGGCCCCAATGGATGGTTCAACTGGCCCCATGGGTGGGGCCAGTTGAACCAATTTTTTTTTATTTTTTGGAGGCTCATATGTTGGCCGTGGTAAGATATACGCCAAAACCTAAAGTTGGGATGTTTAGACAACTTTTCAAACTAACTTTTCCAAATTTATTCTGCTTGAAAGCTGTAATGGTATGCACACAGGAGAGCAATTTCAAAAATTTGGTTCAACTGGCCCCGCTCTCCCCTACCATGAGACAAACACTCTACAGTCAAACATGAGAGGATAACTGGACAACAAAGAATATGGGAATTATTCCCCTGAAATACTGTAATGTGATTGGCTGACAGGGGTGTCGAATGGTATAAATTGTCATAGATCACAACAACCCACAGGTTTTGTCCCTACCATCTACATTAGACCTCATGTTCTCATGTGGAGTTTGACTTTTTTTTTAGGGCGCAGGTTGTGTCATTGGGGGAGAATGCTTACCACCTTATATATACCTTGGTGAAAATTTCAACCAGACCTGTGTTCCAGAATCGAATGCCGTTGGCCCATCTCCAATACCATGTAAGTGCCACATTACATTGGGAACTAACTCAGCTTATTCAATAGAGCTGCATATATGTCGTATATACTCGTGTATGAGATGCACTTTTGATACCTAGAATTTTGACCTGTAGAACGGGTACGTCTTATATGTGGAATATACTAAAACATCATAGTTTTTCGGTAAAATCCAGAAAATCCTTTATTTTTGTCACTCTCGTCTGCCATTTTGAAACACCGTCAAGTTTGCCTAGTACTCGTTTTCGCAAGAACTCAAGCGAGAGAAGACGTGATCGATGAAGACGGCCTAGGTCACGACTATCATGGTGGCACATAGATGTAAATAATGTGGATTCCAGTTGATTTCTTGACTTCTCGCTTATGTAGAAGGTAAATTTACCCATATAAGCGCCATTTTTGATGGAATTCAACCATTCATTCGTCTGCCATGCATTGTTTTGGTGCCAGTCCAATTTGATGCGACTTATACACGGGTTTCACTGGGAGGGGGGTTTTACAGGGGGGGGGACTTATACTCGAGTATAATTCAACAGAGAGGAGAAAAGTAGTTCGGATTTTTCAAAAATGTTCTCAGTATATCAAAGCAGGTCATCAACATGATCTGCCTCCACAGTGTTGTCGTCCTCAAGTCAGTTATTGTGTAGCACTGGCTGAAAACATTCAATAACCGTTTTTAATAGCGCCAATTTTGATTTAGATTAGATTTTGATTCATTTTATTTTTCTTACACCATGTACATTAGTTTGCAAGTATAAATATAATCAACTGTTATTTATAATTACAAAATGGTGTAAATGGTGCTTTGGACTGCCATGTTGCATTTATAACTGAAGATGGTATAACTGCATAGAAATATTCAGTACTGTGTTGTTTTTCAGCCTCTGTAATGCAATATTTCGTGTAAATTTGATGTCTTTCATTTCGATCAAAGTTTAAAATCTGACCAATTTTGTAAAATTTTCTTCTACCGCCTGTATTGTGTATCAGCACACCATCTTTAGAATAATTTAACAAATATATGAATAGTTACCTATTGCTTTGAATATCCATGTATTTGATGCCCCAAGTTTGTTGTCCTTTTAGTGATGATGTGAAATAAACTAGTATCATATCAAATCATAATATATCATTACAGCCAAACACTTTGATATAGAATTAGAGTTGACTATGGTACTGTGAAAATGGCAGTTCATGACTCATGATAGCCGAAGAAGTGTCATCTTCTCTACTTTTAACATGGGAAACATGGAGGCTGTTTGATTAGTCATGATCAAGAGAAAGCCATTTGACTTTTCATAACAGATTTTAGAGTGAAAATCAGATGCATAATCCTTTCGTTTGGCTGTCACCAACAAGTGGGATAAGTCTCCTTCAATCAAATTAACATTGAAAGTATTGGGTTTGATCATGACAAATCATCAGTATAATGACACACGAAGTGCCATTTTCAAGGTGCCACAGTCCACTCTAATTCTATACCAAAGTGTTTGGCTGTAATATCCATAACATGTTTACCTTAACATCAAATTTTCTTTTATGACTTAATTCTACTTCAGCGATACGTGGTAAACTGAAATCGTGTGGTGAAGTTAAAGGATTTAATGTGACTCAAACTCCATCTGGGTTCGTCACAGATGAGCTGGCTCTTGCTGCCGCATCGTTCGCCATCAACTTCAAGTTCATTGCTCGGCTTCCTTGTAGCACCAGTGAGAGAGTTACATTAGCAGAACTGGCTCCGGGAATCACAATCTACCAGCTTGGCTCAAAGGTAGGAGTTTCATTATATTAATACATTTTAATGCATCAAATGAATTGCAAGTTACAAAATGAAAAATAATGTAATTTCACTACAGTGTGACCACTGCGACCTTTATATTATACAAAGTTCCAAGTGGCAAACCAAGAAATTAACCCAACTGATACAGGGCATCTGCTTCGAAAATATAGTAGTGTAAATATTATATATATATGTATTGGGTTGTACAACATGCACAGTATTTTGAAATGTTTTATTAAGTATTCTGACTATTACTACTTAACTGTCTTTATTGTTATGTTTTTACACATTATAGTCGATTAACAGCCCTTTTACTAATGCTTTTGTATTACTCCTTGATTTTAATTAATGATTTTAATAATTCTATTTTAATTTTTATTTTATCTTTATTGAAGGTTACTATGGTGTTAGCATTTGTTGACCCAGTCACCGGAGCTGAGAACGTTGTATCAAAGGAATTTGACGTAAACAAAGTAAACGGCAAGAAAATCTTTAACTTCATAGCAAAAAAGCTACGGAGAAAGAAAAAGAATATCTCCAGAGAGTTCTGCGTTGTGGGACTATTCCTGCGGCACATTCCGGCAACCGGGGAAACCTCACTCACAGACTTCAAGAAGAAGAAAATAAAGTTTGGTGACATGAAAAATCTTCAGATCTTCACCACAGGACAAGCCATGATCAGCAAAAAGGTCCGGGCATGTTTCCAGATAAATAATAGTCCCAAAAAAAGTCATAAATACACCAAAAGGTTCGGGGGATGCTACAGCCATGGTGAGTGATATATCTCATAAAAAATATATTTCAAAATCTTTAAAGGTTGGTTTTTGGGTGACTATTAAAGGCTCTGTGGGCAGGGGGCCTTTGGAAATTTTCTCAATGGGAAATTATTAAATTCAAGGTAGTGTTTTATAAAATGGTAGCACTATACTGTAGGATATGTATGGTTTAGCTTGTCTCAATTCTGTTGGTGATCAAGTTCATTCTGACCATCAAAACATTTAACGTTAAGTTCGACTACTGATACAATAAATACTTCAGTTATTCTCAATTATTGGATATAATTCAATCTAACTTGGGATTTTCTTTTTCTTAGTTTGGAGAACAAAGGAATCGTGCTTTAAGCAAAAAAAGACAAGCTCGGTCACTTCTTTTTGATAAGGACATAAATGGATGAAGACACAGAAACAGGAACATAACTGAAAATTGTATCATGTATATTTCTAAAATATATATTCATGTAACCTCACCCTCTTCTAAGGTGCACCTTAGTCCCAATAAACCAGCATCAGAAAATTAAAGCTGTGATGTCTTTTGTTTTTCCTTGCTTCAGATGTTATTGTTGAAGTAGACTTAGTCATACTTTAACTCATTGGTAAAACAAGCAGTTTCTTTTATAAGACATTATGGTGTCCTGATGGAGATTAGATCTAATTATAGTTCATTTAGGGGCATACAAAGTTGTGCAAGTTTATAAGATCAAATCGGGTTCGTTCTTCGGCCTTGTTGGTTTCTGATTTGATTAGATATAACAAGAAGACGGGACGCAACGGAGTTATGAAACAATTTAAGTTGCGCCGTGTGCTTTTCAAATGGAGTTTAAAGTGCATATTTCTGTGTGCAGCAAAACCTACCGAAGGGGCTCCTCGGGTCTGGCGTGCTGGTGCGATAGCCTCAACATTTGCAATTAAGCAGTCATATTCTTGGTCTTGTTGTCATTGTGCGTTGTTTCTAATTCCTTTTTATTTAAGTTGAGCTCTTTTGAATTGGTTTGGTAAAGTGTTATACTCAATAATAATTACTGAAACCGAACATCAGATGCAACAAATGGTTATTTATTCAGCAAATCTTGAACTACAAGCGTGATTACTAGAAGTTAACAACTAAAAGCGTTCTAATTCCTGAGGAAGTATCAGATCATCAGCATATCATCATGGATCTTGACAATATGATGCCGTCATAATACAAGTAAAGGATCCCGTGAAGTATGAAATTGTCCGCCTACAATTGTCATGGATCCAAACAAGTATGAAGTCGTCAGCATATTCATCATGGATCCAGATTCATATGAAGTCGTAGGCATAAGGAGAACTCTTTAACACCAGCCTGGAGTCCAGATTCCTCCGAAGTTCGTGGAGTCTCCAGCAGGATTAGGAATCTGAGAAGCAAGGTCAGGCATCCTCTCCTGTTTCTTGGCCTCCTCCAGTTTGGCAATGAGGTCTTTCACTACATCAGGTTTGGAGTCAGCCAAGTTGTTCCTCTCCTCTGGGTCAGCTGGAGAATAAATGTGATAGATCAGATATACAGTATTGTTGAAAATGCCATGTCTTTATAGGTTATTTGAAATTGCAGACGGAAGCATGCACACACAAAATGACATTATGTTTAGTAAATCTTACTGATCAGAATGATTGATATCTGATATCCAACAGAAAGTTCTAGATCTGTTATTGAAAATTTGTCACTGATGCATGCATATAAAGCATTAAGATGTTGTAACTGTAAAAAGCCTCGTAAGTGAATAATAATGCACAGCAGATGCAAGGTTTGGTAGTTACGCCATCTTAATATGATTAGTTAACACTTGAGACAATAAAAATTTGAAGTTATGTATTTGGTGCAGGCATTGGGATATAAATAGAAATCTAAAAACATTGTTATAACTTGGGGAAAATGCAGCTAAATGTATGTTTACGAAAATTATATTATCATTACATGGCAGACCAACTGCAGCAAACTATACATAACCAGAAAGTTCAGAAAAAAATGATTCCACTTACCAACAACATCATAAAGTTGAACAACATTGGCAACCTTCTCGATGTAAGCATCAATAGCAGCGAAGTCAAAGTTGTAGTTTCCTCTCTTGATGGCCAACATGTCTTTCTTTGTGAATCCTGTCTCATTGCCCATGTGCCTCTTGGCTCCGATCAAGTTGACCGTATGAGTCATTCCCAAAGTTCCCTCACTTTCATAACCATCAAACAGACCAGGGAATCCACGAAGCAGTTTGTAGTTTCCAACACGGATGGCTTCGTTTCCAAGACGCTGTGGGAATGTGGAATCGATCTGGAAGACAATTTCTTCCCGGGCGCTGGCTCCACCATTTACAAGAAGGTCACTCTGGTCAACGCCATCAATTCCGGAATCAAAGATTCCAGCCATGCTGAGGATGGTGGCATGCCAGTCAGTGATGTGCATCAGTCTGAAAATGAAATATTTAGGAGTTGGAAAATGGTAGTCCTTGCAAAGAGAAACCATTCTCCCCTTGACAATAGGGGTTACTGCTAGAGCCCTGCGTGGTCAGACCGCAATGCAGTCGTCCGCAAGGACCACAGTCCGTCACACTTTTGGCCAAGCGGTCGCGGGGCGGGGCGGGCAATTCATGCGGTCAGAATATTACTGCACACTTGATTTTAGATTCAGAACACTTTTTTGTCTCTCATTGCAAGATCACACGTTTTAGGGGTTTAACTGATCAAATAACAATGTTTGCTGACAAATGGGATACACCAATTTAAATCAATGTAGGTTTTTTGCATTGAAATTTGGTTTTTCAAAAAACCATTTTGAATCTAAAAAACCAATTTTGTTTCAATTTTTTTAGAGTGTATCAAGGAGGAGCAACAGGAGACTGATTACTGACTACTAGTTACTGACTAAAATGGAATGATGATTTGTTAACTTCAAAAGTGTTATGGTTTGACATCAGAAGGTCCACATTTAAAATTAAAATTGTGATCTAGTGGTTCACACAATGCTTTAAGAGCAAAAGTGTCATTGAGACACCTAGACTGCTTGACTGAAAGACAGACAAATAGTTTCTTTTCCACTCACTCATTGCTGCGAGTTCCTTTAGCACCGACCCCTCCCCCCCCCCTCTGGGGGTTTCACCCACTGCTTCAAGAGCAAAAGTGTCAAAGAAGACAGAAAGCTAGACTGCTATACAGACAGATAGATAACGTTTTCCACTTACTCATTGCTGCGAGTTCCTTTAGCGCCAATCATAGGAGAGTGGATGAATCCAGGAACCTTGATTCCAGCCTCGTAGAAGGTAGTCTTAGATCCTCGGAGATTACCATTTGAACCAGCAAAGAATTCTGCTCCGTTATCAGAAGTAAACATGATGACAGTGTTATCGTACATTCCCTTGGCCTTCAAAGCTTCAGTAACCTGCTTGATCGAATCATCAATTCCTGTGACCATAGCCAAGTAAGTTGCTCTGTGATCATCAAGGCCAGAATAAGCAGCCTTGTATTTGTCTGGTGCCTGGATGGGGGTGTGGACGCTGGAGTGGGAGAAGTACATGTAGAGGGGAGTGTTTCCATCATGGTTGTTGATCACATCTACAGCTCTCTCAGTCAGGAGGTCCTGAAATTGGAATTAGTTCAACTTCAGAATGATTAAATAAAAGCAATTGCTCATTAAGAATAAAATTTGAAGGCATAACTCAATTGAAACCCCATTCACACAGATAAGACTTTGGCAAGAGTATGTTGGCAAGAGCAAACTATCAGAAATTGTGAATTTACTCCCAGAGGATAGTTTTTTTACTCTCAGAGTGAAAACCTTGCTCCCAGTGTAAAAGTTGATGCTCCCAGAGCAAATATTTCACTCCCAGATCAATTCTATACTCACAGAAAATTTTAAACAGTTCAAAATTTTTCATGAGTATGGCAATGATCTCGGAGCATCAAAACTATGCACTCTGATAGTTAATTCACGATTTTTGATATTTTGCTCTTGTGACAGTCTTGTGAACTTAGTCTTGGGTGTGTAAAAGGGGCGTTATGCCAAATATATCAGAACTCTTTCTTCAGCAATCTCATTATTAAAGGACTGATGAATCCACTGAAGTGACACATACCACGCATGAATAAGCCATATTGGCCAAAAATAATAATTCCAGTATCTTTTGACATCAGAACAAAATTAACAGGCAGCAAAGTTTGTTATATTAATTTGCTCCTATGTATTGTCATACCCAGCATATTGGCCATCCAAGTCTTTCCTGGACTTCTCTTCACCAGCCTTGTTGTCCCACCAGTCATAACCTCCTCCTACCATGTGGGAATAATGGTCAATGTATCCTTGGTAGAAGCCGTAGAAGGTGTCAAAGCCTCGGTAGGTTGGGGTGCACTTTACGTTGCAGAAACCAAGATGCCACCTAGAAATATAGAAGGGAGCTATTAGAACTTTCTGTAACTAACGTAGCATAATGAGGATCAAAAATAATTCTCTAAAGTCTTAATATTTATCATTCTGACATATTTTCAGCAATTTTGGTAAAATAAACTATTGGCTGTTGGTTTCCTGTGGATGGATGGATGGATGAATGAGAGGAGCTTTATGTCCTGTATTTATGCACTTGGTAGGCTAATTAGGACAGGAGGACACAGCAATAAGGCAAGGGATGACTGAAACAGCCATCCGACATAGAGCTGGATTTGAACCCTGGACCTAGCTACCCCTAGACAACCCCCCCCCTCTGGTTCCCTGTGGGACAGTTTCTTTGCACAAATAAGAACCTTGCTTGGTCGGATGCCCTTGCTGGCTAACCCCAGGGACCCAGGTTTGGATCTCAGCTCAACAAAACTTGACTGACAGTCTCATCATAGCTGCACCATTCCCGTTATCATGACTCTTGCCTTACAGTGTGAACACTGTGAAAGTCCAGGAAGTAAAGCCATATTCTCATGTATTTTCTCTAAAACATTTACCATTGTGAAATAATGATCAAGATAATGCATCAATATTCAAATGCCACTCACTTTCCAAGAGCATGAGTAGCATACCCGGCCTCCTTCAACTTCTCAGGAATGAACTTGAGGTCTTGAGGAGCACATTCTGGGGCAGTGTAAGTGATGACATCATGCTGCATACCATTCTTAAAAGCGTAGTTTCCTGTCATCACAGCTCCTCTTGATGGTGAACATACTGGTTGGGCATAGTAGTTATCCAGGATGATTCCATTTGAAGCCAAGTCCATCATGTAAGGAGCTGAGACCTCAGAGTTTGTCCATGGGACATCATTAGTTCCTGAAAGTAACAAGTAGTAGGTAGATAGATATTAAGTGCAGCCCTCTGAGCTGAGTTCTTGGGGCTAGCGAAGTGAGATTGATGAAACAGGAGAGTTGGTCGGAGCTCTCAACATGGATAATTTTTTTCCCTTGTGAGATATATCTTTTACAGACACTGATACAAGGAGCCACCAATGCAATGTCTCCTCAAGTTTTCCAAACAACATGCATGTAGGATATTGTTCTTGAAGGTCCACAGAAAAAAAACCCTGGGGTTTGAACCCATGCAGGTAATCATGTTCAATGGAGCAGGCCAGGCTTGTGACCAATTAGCCACCCTCCATATTAACATATTAATTATTGTTATTTTAGAATACCTGCATGTTCTATGGCAGTCTGACTTAGTTGCATAATATCATCTAATTCTATAAAAATGCAGTAGTTCCATGAAGTTACACAGTGGCATGCTTCCTCACAAAAAAAACTTTTTAGATGTTACAACAGTTACATATCCCACACCACAATGACCCAAAAATCAAGGAAATTTCAACTCACCGAGATCGTCAATGAGGAAGAAGATGACGTGGGGTTTGGAGATGCCCCTCTTTGCGTTGTTTGAATCCCCAGGAAACTCATCTGCCATGGACTCCATGTAATACTCGGCCATCACCTGCTCTGCATATTCCTTCTGTTCATCAGCTGTAAGAAACACAGTTGATGCACCATGTGAAATTAACTTTAAAATTAAGTATGATGAAAATGATTATACTTGCCATCGCCTGTCAAAATTTACTAAAGTTGTATTTCTCTTCCATTAAAATAGTTTTCTCACAATTTTATCAGTCTCTATTTGTCAATGTGTATACAATGTCAATATGGTTGAATATACTACAGTCTACAGGAATAAAAGACTGAACTCTAATAACAGCCTTATATGAGGGATAAAACAATGTGTATCTTCAGTGATGTTTTGAATTGTATGTATGGACTAAAAGATGATGACTATTTTACTCACACAACCCATCCCAAGCTGGGTCGTCAGCTTGCTTCTTAGCAATGGCGTGGCCCATGAAGTCGTTCAAGTAGTACTGGGACATTGAGCGGGCTGCATACTGGGCGTGTTCCTTCTTCGTCAGTTCTGCTTCCACTTCTTCCAGGATCTTCTTCCATTCAGCTGAAGTGAAGAAGAATATTTGTAAACTAAAATGCACAACTTAAAAACAGTCCATATGTAGTACAAAGTATATGTGAACATCTGCAGTAATGTATTGAAGAACTATAATTCTTAATTTTCATAAACCAGATATTTCCAGCAGGTGATTTTGTCAGATTAACTTTTAATTCCACTGGCAGAGAAAAATCTGTCATTTCGTATTTGGCATCAAACTCAGACAGTTCTATCCAAGCACCCTACGTCCCTACAATTGAACAATGAATTTTAATTCACAACTTTAAAAAAAAATCGTACATAAGTATTTGCTAAAAACTTTTTGAAAATGAGAAAATTTTCTAAAATTTTAGCAGAAGTCTAGGAGAAAGTTCTTCAAGCCTCATTTGCATGTTCATAATCCTGGTATCTTTTTTAAAAGCTTATACAAAATATTCTATCCTGGCTTCAAATACGGAAACTCTATCTAGAAAACATCTACTAAAATTCAGATGATATGCATACAAAATATACTCACATTTTGGCATAGCCGATGTTACTGCGAAAAGCACCAGCAATGCTGACACCACAAGGACCTTCATGGTGAGACTGGAGTTGCCCAATGGTACAGTGCTACCACCCTACCCCCTTTATATATGCTTATTGCTGAAATAATTCCCATGGAGCTAAAAATGAACATCACAAGTAGAGTACCAATGAATGGCTAATTGGCCCCGATATAGCATGGAATTCATTCATGCATGCAATTTGGTACTATTTAAAGTTATATTTAAAAGCAGAGTTCAGCTGATTCATTGTAAGAATGAGTGACTAAAATAATCACAAATCATAATCGGCACAATATTCTTTGATCAACAGAACTACAAGATCAAGAATACTTTTCATAAGCTTCTCTTCAGATTTGTATATTGTTCATGATAGAATGAATAGTATTCTTGGCAAAGAGTATCCATATTCGTAGCCTCAATAAGGAGCCAATATTTAACATCAGTCAAGCTCAAGACCTGTTCAAAATTAATCAATGCTTGTCCAAATAAAAGTGCCAGCTACCAAATGCAGTTTTAAGTTCAGAATTGCTTGAAAGCCCATGGCATAAGATAATTGTGTGACAAAAATATACATCGAAGTACCAATTCTGTCCCAGTTCACCCATATTACATGTAGGCCATTATTATCAACTTTTTGACAGGTAACAAATATTTCTTTCTGTTTTCCATGTCAAGAAATAATTATGGTGAAAGTTATTGGCAAGTTAAAGATGTAATAAAATATACTTCAAGGCTTTGAGCACAGTTTTTGATGATATTAACACTGATATTGTCTGGACCTGAGATTAAGCCTCTTCAGTATATATATATTTTTATAAATAGTAAATTCTTCATTTTCAGAAGATTTTTTTTTCATCTTTAATCAAGCAGTATGTTAAAGTTTAGAGCTATTGTGCATCTTATGGGGTCCAGGATTGTGGTCATCAACTTTTTGAACTGGGGATTTTGACAGATTCATTTTTTTTTGTTGTTGCTGAAACTGTTCTACAGGTTACAAAAAGTAAAGTATGTGTAGGTCGGGGGCAAGAAGCTCCTGTAAGGCGAATTTTTTGCCAACTCATAAATTTTGAAACTTTGGAGCCAGTTAGTCAACTATCAAAGATAGTTTTAATGTTTTACTTTGCACAGGTTGTTCCACAGTTCTCCATACGCAGTTCTTATTGGTTTTCTATAGCTGACAGCAATTTGATTTTATATGAATTCAATTTATCTGAAACATGTGCCTTCTCCAAGCCAATGTTTTGATCAAACAGGAAGTCTTGTAAAGTGCTGCCATGTTGTTGCACCATATTCAAAGCAGGGTCTCAAGTCAGGCCTTTTTCATTGCAAAAGCATTCCAATAATTGACACAAAAGAAGCAGGTCGTATGGTGCCTGAGAAGTTATGGGGTTTCCGGGCTCTTTGTCAACCAACTGCATTATTATGAAATCAGATTTCTTCTAATGGCACTCATTGACCTATGATTAATTTGCCTACAAATATAATAAAGCAAATTTTACACTAGAAATCTAGGAAATTATCAGTTTATGAGCTTAAAAGCCTTGCATAAAACATCAGACACTATGATGTTGCAGTCAAATGTCAAACAGACTTGTACATGAAAGGCCTTACAAATAGCTTAAAGGCAAGGGCATCGCGAATGAATGATGGCAAAACTATCAATAATTCATCACTCATTTCACACTCTTCAGAAAAGGCACAAACATTGCATTTGCTGTGAGGATTAGGCCAAGCAAAATTAACATTAGAGAGGTTTTTGCTGCATGTCTGATGTATATACATCGTGCAATAATGTGGCAGCACTGTACATGCTATACATGACTTCCTGTTTGATCAAAATATTGGCTTGGAGAAAGCACATGTTTCAGAAAAAGTCAATTCATATAAAATCGAATTGCTATCAGCTATAGAAAACCACTAAGAACTGTGTATCTAGTCACTGTGGACAAAACCCATGCAAAGTGTAACCTTGAAACATCTTTGATATTTGACTAACAGCCTCCAAAGTTTCAGTTTGAGTTTGGCAAAAATTCTGTGTTGACATGGCCATAGGAGAATTTGGTTTACCTTTCTTGTAAATAAATATCCTACCATTTGCCTTGCTAGCCAAATAATAGATATCCCATGCAATATAGCTATAGTTTGTGAACAATTCCATGCGGATAAATGGATACTCAAATGATTCAGTTATCATTTCTTGGGCAAAAAGTCCCTGGTTTTGTCACATATCATTTTGCTATGACAAAATTCTTGTCTTAGAGATGTCCTCCCTCTTTACTGTAACAACCTGTATGTTTCAGGAAGAAATAAATGTCTTGAGTCTTGAGTCTTAAGGGGCCCTGTAACAAAATAGCAAGCTGGATTATCTTGTTTGATATTGTGTGGCATTTGCAGTTTGTTGTAATCGCCTGTTTCGAACCTCAGTTCAGTGGCGTGCACCAATTCAACTGTGAATTCCCTATGTGTGGTTGTGGAACCATGTATACGTATTCGTGTATATACACAACAGGTCCGGTGCAGGTACAGGTTGCCATAGCAACAACAATAACAGAAGGCACCTGCAACACATACATGTCATATGTAAACGTGCAGTAAAAACCTTTCTAAATATGTTTGACAAATTTTCCACTTTTAAAGTAGTCAAAGAAGTTAAAATGATCGCACATGTTGTCTGAGGAAGAAAAATTTACTCAATTAGGCACGTGATTTGTGACCCTTCAACTGTTTTTTTGAATCCAACTATTTAAAGATAAATTCTAAAAAAAATATCACAAATCAGTTTAATCAAATGTTCCGAATCGTTAATTTTGACGCAAATTATTTCTTACAGTAGACGAACATCAAGTGCTTACAGAATTGGACTAAAATGTTCCTTGTGAGGTCAGAGCCCTATCCATGCCATGTTAAACTGTGTGACGTGTAAGCAGTCAGTGAGATCATAGCCTATACTTGCAATGTTATTGTGGCAAGCCACTTGATGTGTCACTCCACTGAGTCCACTCTCCAATGAGGTCACAAGTTGCCTAATGACTAATTGACACCTCATTTCAATGTATTTGATAGGACTTGTTATGAAGTCATTGAGGCCCAATTGCAGCAGAATGTAAGTACTCGTCGTTCATCTACTGTAATAACTTTCGTATAACATCTTAAAGGAATTTTTTCATTCCCTCAGTTTTTTCAGCCAACATTTTTTAACCAAAAACTTTGTCTGGTGTGGCCTTTTTGTGAAACAATGATTACAATCGTTGTATTCCCAGAATCAGATGTCAGTTGTAGCTTACGGCGTAATAACAAATAGTCACAGTGATGTCTGCAGGAGCAGATAGTATGAAAGCTAATCTGAAAAGACAAAGAAAGTGGCAGATTGCCCTTGGTGATATGTCAAACATCAGTGCCACTCTGATGATTCTTGATATGAAATATATACATTATTAAATGAGAAGTGACTGCGGTGACAAGCCTCAAGTGCACATTTAACTTCGATTTTACGTTAAATTATTTGGATCTGAGCATAACAAAATCTACTCCGGAGTATTCTGCTACTGATCTTCATACAGTTTCAGTGCAATGGAAGTATACATGATAATAGTTTTAATGTTTTCTGCGTTTATTTTTCCAACAGAAGGTGGCAATAGCGTTTGTTATCAAATAACTGATTTTTATAATGGGACTGCACTTTTTACCATCTTAGCCACAATAGAGCAGCCAGTTAGCAGCTGGTATGTTCTGATTGTTACGAGTTCAGTTTATTCACCGACATTTACGGTAAGCCATCATTTCATATTTTACCAAAACTCCCACACCGATAGATAGTTAGATAGATATTCTAGGCGGGTTGATTGATAATATGATAATGCCGAAGCATAGTGAGACCGTAAGGAAAAATATCATCAACAGCAAATTTAAAAGCCCTATGTAAAATATATCAAGTGCAGAATTTGTGTTGTCAAAATTAATCATTAATGTCGTAATTCCAAGGTCTGGTCTCTATTTAAGTCTTATTTTAATTAAATGATAGGTGGGCGGCGGGCCGGGGCGGGCGGCGGACCGTGCAGAGTCCGCGAAAAGTGATTTTGACACACAGGACATTCGGGCAGGTAGATTCTGAATTTTACCTGCCCGAATGAAATCTTATCTGCCCGAAATTCCAGTTTTAGTAATTTCAATCGGTGATCTGGAGTTTGAATTTACTAAACTCAAATAGACCAAATGTTGAGGCTGATCTAACCTGGATACCTATATCATACAAAACGTTTTTAACATAATTCTGTTGCCATTGCTTGACCAGGTAGATTTAATTAGAATCTTTCTAAAATCAAAGTCAAAGAAATTTTATTTATCGTCAATGTCATAAATAACAGAAACACAAGCCTATTAAGGTTTTTACATCCGACTCTAATTAGCACAGATACATGCTAGCAGATGCTGAGTATAACCAATAAAATAAGGATTTGTGTGTATACAATTCACTGGTTTCACAGAAAACCCTACGGCCCGTTTTCACCAACATGGTATTAAGAGTTAAGCCTGGTGTTAACTCCTTTAAACCTGGTATAACTAAGTCCATTTCACCAAGAGTGTGCTAAGCATGTAAACCTGTCAAGGTTCAGTGAATCATACACATTGTCACCAAACTCAAGGATCAGCCGTCTCAAACTGATTTGGTGCCAAAAAGTGATTAGGCCAATGAAAACAGAACATATGTTTCTTATGAGATGGCATGACAAATCAGTATTATAGGCCTTTGTCTATTATATTCGCATGTTTCTCTAATTTAACAGTCACCAACAATTTTTTCAAGAAAGATGTGTCACATCATGAGATATAAAGTTTGCAAACCAAGAACACCCACTTACCTAGAAAATATATTTGTTGAAGTAACTGTTGCAAATATACTAGCCATGCAGCATTAAGCACACAATTTAAAAGTATTTCATGTATGAAACTATGTTTTTATAGCATTTGCCTATGATAGTCATGACACCAAATAGAGGCAATTCTTCTGTGCTGAGTTGTACAAAACCTCTGCACTTAAGTGTTGTTGGTCTTAGCACAGGGGTACTTTCGAAGGGCAGGAAATTCGGACGTGGGTGCAATCTATGCATCCTATAACCCCCCCCCCCCCCCAAAATTGGGCGATTTCGAAAAATTCCAATTTAGCCTACCGTGTGTCTGGTCCACTGGGCATACGTACATAAATGGGTTTTAATTAAGCGATTGCATGACTAACACGCTTCACAATCCTTGAAACTGAGGCGACACTAATACCACTCAAGTCACCAACGACTTGTTAGTAACTGCCGGTAGCAAAAATTTGCAGGCACGTCGGCCATTCTGGGTACATCAGATTTTGAGGACCCTTATCATTAGATATTCAAAGGGATTCAACCATTATTGTACTTTCATTGTGCAAAAATGCAATACCAGCTGATTTGTATTAATTTATTGTTTGAGGGGAGGGGGCTAAAGAAAAATGCATTTCTGTCACCAACACTGGACAGACAACTAATTAATTTTCTTTTTTATAAATTTCCAAGCCCACCCCTCTTTTTCTCTTACCTTGCCATGTGGCCATGTTTGGGAACTTCAGAGATTAATTGTGTTTGTAGCAGTTGAGTTGTTTAAATACTATGTGCAGACTTTCACTCAGTAAATGTTCCTTGATCCTGCTCCGCTTGAGTGATTGGCTTAGCCAGACCAGGTCTTAGCTAAGACCTGGCATAACTCTTAATACCAAGTTGGTGAAAACGGGCCTACATGTCCAATGCTAACATCACTGACATGGTAGCCTATACTACTGCAACCTTGTAGGGTCCCAAAACTTGCATAGATACATGCTAGCAGATGCTGAGTATAACTAATTGCAATTGGCTGAGGCATTGGCTCTTTGTTTTATTCAATTGCAATCCATTTGACACCTCTGGGGCTCTGAGCTGACTCCAATTTGAGTCATTGATGTTTGTCAATAGCACTGGAGATTTCAAAGGCCTGTGCCAATTGCATTGACTGCAGTGTCAGCTCATTGACTCTCCAAGACAACCATCGGACATTTGGGCAGGTAACCACTCTATTCTTGCCGGACACCCGCTATTTTTGCCGGTTTTGACCGGCAAACCGGCAATTTTCGCGGACTCATAGGCCTACTTGAATATTTCTTTGGGCTTATCATGTTTGTATCATAATTAATTAATTATTCAGCTGCAGGTAAGCACCATATTGCATAGCTCTGTGCTATGCTTACCACTCAGACACGCTTCACTGATTCTGTGGCCTGCTCACAGTGCTCAGTGCTGACTTGTGCAAAGCAGATCCAGCGACGTAATTAGCCAGCTGCATGTGCATGGTGTGGTGGTTCAGCACTCTGATCTGGTCTATTTATAGCCCAGTAGAGTGACGTCATCTATGCAAACTGTTTTGTGACGTCATCACCATTGTGTATCATTTGGTAATGACGTCATAGTCACGGTGCCACTTTTTGACAGCTTGCCGCATCCTGAAGATTTGCCTAGTATATCAATGTGTCAGTAGCTCTGTCTGCTGTCTCCTACCATATTAAGACCTCCAGGTCACGGCCCTGCGGGCCGAGACCTTATGGTCTCCATCAAAGAGAGTTGGAGTCCTCAGAGAGAGTTGGAGTCCTCAGCATTTTACACATTTACCACATGTGAGGGATAATGCCCAGCACAGACACTTATACAAGGGGCCGCCAATTCAACGTCTCATCCGAAACACATACGAGAAATCTCCGTGCAGTTTTCACCTCTTTCTCTCCCTCTTGGTTACATTTTTCTTCACATAATTACCTATCTAGGACCCAAACCTAGTGTTACCCTAGACTCTTGCCAAAAAACTGAACAATTTGGTTACTAGGGGATAGACGGTGAGGCATCAGTGCCTAAAAACCAATGCATACATTGTTTAGCGGCATTTCATTTTGTTTAAGTTCTTTACCTCACAAATGGTGTCGAGAATATTGAATGGTCCTGTGGCTCTTGCCCAATATAAGCTATAATTCTTGCAAATTAACAATATATTAATACTTCAATATTTTTGGTTATACCAGCCCAAAAATCCACAACATTTATCTATTTGCAGCCTATCGGTCACACAGTTTCATCGGTTCAACCAGACCCGGTTTTCCCAAACAAATTCAAAGTGTTCCCTGCAGAACCAGCCAATGTTCAGAATCATTTCGTCCTTATGGCGGTTGGCCAGCAGACAACTTCGCCAGTAACTGCCGCTGTCACAGGCTTTGTTCAGCAGACAACAGGAATCCAACTTTATGTAACCTGTACAGGCAAGTCATCTGCCCTGGAAATTTGTACAGTTCTTTAGCTCTTGATATATTATAACATCAGCAGTGATCAATAATTTTATTTTCTTTCGTTTTAAATCAACAATTTTGAGAAAATTACCCCATCACTTTGTAAAAGCATACATGCAATTATGAATACCATTTTATATATATTCCTTAGATCTATTTCTTAGAGCTTCCCTACAGCACTTCTATGTATTTACCTTGATCAGTGAGGCTTGGATCCAAAAGTTGGGTAATATATCTTTTCTGCATTTAAGTTGGTACATTTTGGCCAAGAGTAATTTCTATGCATTTAATGCATTATACAAGTTTGCCAGTCCAGAGAATTGTCCACATTTAAGATACCATATAATTAAAGTCCATTCACATATGGCTTGCCCTTTGTGATAGCAAGTTACACAAAGGGCCCTAATTTTAATCCTCTATATTGTTGTACCATTTATCATGCTGGGCCTATCTATAAGCCCCAACACAAAGGCCTTGCCAAACCAAGGCATCTGACAATTCTCTGTGATCCAGCATTCTTTCTATGGGGAATTGAGATGAATTGGGGGGATAAAAGCTAGTATCAATTATCTAAGGGAAGTTAATTGCACTTTAACAATTAGCACCTTTCTGGTTATGAAACCTGGAGTCCAGAATCACTGAACCCACATACTGTGTATACAATGCATAGGGGCAATGCCCCATTGTTTAATACTGTATTCTGATTGGCTGTTGCCATCCTCCAATTACCTGTTTGTACATTTTACTATATAACCTTCTGTTGCCTACAATAAATTACCTTTTAGTCTATCTGTGAACCGTAACTATATTGTTTGTCATTCTTACCATATACAAACTAGCATCTTGAAATCCCAGTATAACTGGTCATTGAATTATTGAAATTGTGATAGCCATAACCTTGGCTAGCTGAGCTCCCTCAACTGCAGTGATAAGAATATATTTGGGAAGCTGTTTAATTGAGGACTGACTATTTAGTCTGTAAGTGTGACTAGTAGTCTATGATGGTCTCTGTCAACCAGTAGACTCCTGGAGCTCACAATGGTGTACCCTGACATGATTGAGCAGAGTCAACTTTTCTGAATCATTGAAGTGAAGTGAACAAAGACTGAATTAAGCACAAGCTCAAAATTTTTTATTTACTACTAGTGGAGTTCACAATGGTGTACCCTGAGTGAATTGAACAGAGTCAACTTTTTGTGAACATACTGGAGCAGTAAAAGTGAATGCATATTGGATATAACACAAGCCAAAAATTTTTTTTTTCTGGATATTTGAAAAACACAACTTTTACCAAACACAATACTGGAAGTACTACAAGATCATCAATTAGTTGAAAGTACTAGGCGCGAAGACAAATTTTACCATAACACATGGGCTTCAAGATTTCGAACTGAGCATCTAAAACCTGTCCAACATGGCTCCTGCATCACCAGGATGTTTCTAGTCCTAAATGGAGGAGAACTTGGGAAACAAAATTGGACTGGAAACAAAACGAAAATTTTAAGAAGTTAATCTATAACTTCATTTTTTAAGAAGGAATCAACAACAGCATGATGGATTTAATCCAGTCACTTAAACGCAAGGGTCTAGCTATTGACCTCGAGACACAAGCCATCCGAGGAGACCACCCTGCATCGATACTCGGTCTCCTGCCCATCTCATCAATCATATATCGATAATCGGAATCATTACAGACTTGGACAGATACATTGCTGTGCTCGAATTGGCCACCGAGCAGTATCACTCCCAAGTCGAGTCATCCCATCGTCAGAGGACTGAAATTCAACTAGGTCGACTCACCAGAGATCTGCTCAACGAGGACCAACTCAACGAGATCCTGTCTCATACACAAAAAGAAATTCCAGGTACGGGCGAGCAATTGGTGGTCATATCAATTTTAGGTGATGTAAAGGTTAACATTCCGACATTGATAACCCTAGGTCTGATCAAACTCGAGTGATCAGCCAAATTTATCGACCATTTGATGTCCCAACCAAACCTGGCTGTGATAACATTTTGATGCTAGGAGATTGTCATCTCATTGAAAATAATTATCATTCTGCAGATTCAATCATTCATAATATATGTTTTCTAGCTTCGAGTATTTCAAGGGCAAGGGTATCTAAATGCGTCTCACTTATGTCATTCAGCGCATCATTCATTGTATTATTGTATTATTATATGTAACTAGACTCAGTTTAGGTGCTTCCTAATAGAGCAGCTGAGATCTACATATGCATCTTAGCATGCACAAATTTTTTTTTTTATGACATTATGTCATCGCTTTTCTTTGTAACGCAAAGAAACTCACCTTAAAATCATTGAATACATAAGCCGTACGCAGTCATTAATTGTCTAGCATTCAATGCATAATTTCGGGACGTAAAACCAGGTTTTACCCCACAATTCAAGTCGACAAGCCAGTTTCAAGACGATACTGCGCGACTTTCATGTCAAATTTTATTCTATGTCTTCTAATACATTGGATCTTTTGCACTCAAAATGCCCCAGTGACCTCTCTGGGCTTGATTGCCTATTAAGTAAGATTATGTAACAACCAGGCCCACCCACGTGCCACAGTCCTTTGATGTCACCGCTGAAACGTGACCAGCACAATGACGCAGCATTTTTTTTGTTGACAAATGGTCAAATGTAAACATTAGTCGCAAATTTTAAGACCCAAAACAATAATTCTTATATCTCATCTAAAATCATTAGCGAAGGTTTACAACTAATTTACCTCAATAGTATACATTCTTAGCTATCTATCAGTATAATTTTCTTGCTTCCGCAACAACTATTTTAACAGTTGTGAGCTCTTTTCCTCGAAGAGGTTTTTCAGCTCTTAAACACAATTTATTATCACCTCAAAATGCATTTTTCCTTATAAACAAAGGTTTTTTTTACAAGAAGGTGACAATTTCAATCAAGTCTGCACTGTTAAACAGCATACCATGCAAAGTTACCACCAACATCAATTATGAATTAATATCTACTCATTATTGTGTCACTTAATATAAGCTTATTATTGTGTAAACTTTAATAGAACAAATATTCTCAACTAACGTAATTAACACAACAAACTAGGGTAAAGGAGCTTACTTCCACCTTTTCGCCGCGGGTTTCGTTTAAGGAAGTTTACTCCATATTGCCCGAATTAATATATAAGTATAACAGGATGCCATTTGTACCAATTTTATTGTTTTCTTCAAACCATTGAAGATTATCATTATAAACAAAATGGCACAACAAGGTATATCTACGGTGATCAAACATTTGTATTGCAATACATTTATCAACCATTTATATTTTATTGGGTCGCATTGTATTAATGTCAACATTTTGTAACATCACCAAACGTTGTTAAATTTAACTAGGTCTTTTTAAGCGAACCTCCACGTGGACGTACCTGAAAACACAATCTAAAACTAGAACAGGGAACCACGATGAGGGGACGTAGTTTAAAATGACAACAAAGCACTATTCACATTGTATAATATCACCATTTTACTTTTAATGTCAATTGTTAATTTTACAACTTATGTCATATCAAAACAGTTCTCAGTCTAATTTTCCTGGTAGGTTTTTAACAGTCAAATTTTCCTACAATAGGTTTTTATAGACTGAAGTCATGGATTACAATTTAACATGCTCAAGCAAGTTCCTGAGTTAACTTGCGCATGAGATTCCAGGAGTTTTTCAAATTTTTCTCCAAAACTTATGAGTTTTATTAATTTTTTTCCTCATTTTAATGACACATATATTTAAAGGGGCTTTGCCTAGGTCGAGGGCACCCATTCATCACAACATTTTTTATATCAGTTCACTGTATTTTAGTAAATCTTAGGAAGGCCAACTTGGAGCCATTTAGCTGGGTCGGCGCTTCAAGCCCAAGTTTAGTCACCTCACTAAGTAAATTACATAATTAGAAATATTCATTTGTGAGCACCAGGTTAATTGGGAAGTCCGAAGTTGTAGGCTGAGAAACTTCACCCCCAATTTAGTCCCCGGCGCTACACATAGTAATTATCATCACAATTTTAGGAAATAGATTAACGTAGACGTCCTAAGCTTAGTCACCTTAAACCTACGTTATAGTCATCATATTTCCTTTAATTGGTAGGATGGCGGTCTGGTATCCAAAAGACCAAACTAGTAACGCCCTCAGGTATTAATATGTGTCATTTTCTGTGTCTATATGTTTGATGTTTATATGTTATCTGTAAGTCGATGTACCAGTGCGTGTTATCTGTCATTTTGTTTGTCATTTACGTTTATGTTATGTCATGTCCATGTGTGTGCATAAAACATCAAAATTTTTTTTTATGGTTCACGCTGTCTAAGGGAAGCTCAAATATGTGTGTAGAATTACTTGTATTATATTGTATAACAAATTAGATTAAATTGTATTGAATTGTATTACAAATTAGCCATGGTGCAATTACGCATCATCTTTTGTGTACCATGACAGATTGTCATGCCATTGATGTATAGAAGTTATCTTACTCTAGATTACTGAGGATTACTGTCCATTGTCCACCAACTAGGGTGCCAATGGGCATTACTGATAATGGCATTTGAAGCCCTATCATTGTGTAACAAAAGATTAAGCCTTTTATTAAGCCTATTGTCGGCCAACGCATTTTATCAGTTACACAATTGTCATTTAATCACTGTATTTAAATTTTGCTGTTTAAAGGCCAATGTCGTATACTTGGTATGTTTGGTGTGAGTCTTTTGTAACACACCGGCCTTTAATCCTTGGGAGAGCAAGCATTGTTAAATTAATTAATTGCATCTTTTACTTAATTTTGATAACTTTTGGTAGAACCCAAAGCTGTGTGCTAACAAGTATCACACAGCTGGGGCACGGTATAACCAATGTAAAAGCATACATGCAATTATGAATACCATTTTATATATATTCCTTAGATCTATTTCTTAGAGCTTCCCTACAGCACTTCTATGTATTTACCTTGATCAGTGAGGCTTGGATCCAAAAGTTGGGTAATATATCTTTTCTGCATTTAAGTTGGTACATTTTGGCCAAGAGTAATTTCTATGCATTTAATGCATTATACAAGTTTGCCAGTCCAGAGAATTGTCCACATTTAAGATACCATATAATTAAAGTCCATTCACATATGGCTTGCCCTTTGTGATAGCAAGTTACACAAAGGGCCCTAACTTTAATCCTCTATATTGTTGTACCATTTATCATGCTGGGCCTATCTATAAGCCCCAACACAAAGGCCTTGCCAAACCAAGGCATCTGACAATTCTCTGTGATCCAGCATTCTTTCTATGGGGAATTGAGATGAATTGGGGGGATAAAAGCTAGTATCAATTATCTAAGGGAAGTTAATTGCACTTTAACAATTAGCACCTTTCTGGTTATGAAACCTGGAGTCCAGAATCACTGAACCCACATACTGTGTATACAATGCATAGGGGCAATGCCCCATTGTTTAATACTGTATTCTGATTGGCTGTTGCCATCCTCCAATTACCTGTTTGTACATTTTACTATATAACCTTCTGTTGCCTACAATAAATTACCTTTTAGTCTATCTGTGAACCGTAACTATATTGTTTGTCATTCTTACCATATACAAACTAGCATCTTGAAATCCCAGTATAACTGGTCATTGAATTATTGAAATTGTGATAGCCATAACCTTGGCTAGCTGAGCTCCCTCAACTGCAGTGATAAGAATATATTTGGGAAGCTGTTTAATTGAGGACTGACTATTTAGTCTGTAAGTGTGACTAGTAGTCTATGATGGTCTCTGTCAACCAGTAGACTCCTGGAGCTCACAACTTGTTGGTCTGAGGACCACTACAATACAGTGCCATCTATAAATAAGCGAAACGCATGACATTGTGCCATTGCATCAAATTCTAAACATCCTCAGCCAAACTGCTTGTGGAAGCACGAATTCTCATCTGATGACATATTTCGTCATAAAGGCCGATATGTGAGGCACGTGGGATAACAATGGTAGCCAATTTTCTTTGCTGTACAGGGTGGTCAAAAAAAAACTTTACACTTATGAATAATTTTTTGGATGATGCTCATTGTAACAAATGCTTATTTTTCAATGCAAAAACAACTTGTATTGCAAAGAATAACTCTTCTAGAGACAATTTATTCAATTGGAGGTCCTTTTGGACTGATGACTTTTCTGCAGTGGGCCTAAATGATGCAGAGGTGTCAAAGATGTAACTTTGTGTCCGTTTATCCCATACAAACGTAATGGATGCCTTTATTGGGCAACTAAGGTCTGTGGTGTCTTGCAGGGATCTGCCTCTAAGTTTGCCCATCCAGGAAAATCACATTGATTGAGATCTTGTGATAACAGGGGCCATATTGTCCCGATTTGAAACTTGACAGAGCAAACCTTGATCCAGTTCTGGGCTTTCCAAGGGAGTGTGGCTGATGCCCCGTCTTGTTTGAAGATCAAATTATCTGTGGCACTGTATGTCTTATCTATCCAGGGCTTTAGATGCTCTTTCAGGATGTGTTTATGTACTATTCATGTGATTTCAATACCCTAATCATCCACCTTCAGACGGCTTTGTTTTAAAATCTGATAATGGCCATAGTGAAGTCTGAATTTGCTCTAGCACCTTTTGGTTAGTGCTGAATTTTGCCTCTGTCTTCTCAATTTCATTTTATGTTGTATTTATTTTGTCCTGTGAAGCTCAGTAGCTTCAAAATTGCTGATGGGCCATGAACAACCCAGAGTAGTAAAAACGCAGGAGCACTCCCGGCTTCCATTTTGTCTGCTATCAAAAAAGTAATGAACCGTTTTGATTATTAACCAATTTTCCAAAGATCTAACATACTTGGCTTGTATACACAATAAGTACCCAGGCACTGACTCAATCATGGCAGCCTGGATAATGAAATATCAACTGTAAAGTTTTTTTTTTACCACCCTGTAGTCTGAGAAGGTATGGGTCAAAGTCTTTGATAAATAAGTGAACCACCCTTCCCTATGATTTAACATTGGGCCTGTGTTTTACTTACTTATCACAGACTTTGACCCATACCTAGTAACTCCGACTGCAGCAAAGAAAATGGGCTGCCATTGTTATCCCACAAGCAGTTTGGTTATGGATGTTTAGCATTGATGCAATGGCACGATTTCATGCGCTTCACTTTTTTACAGGCGGCATGCACTGTATCTCCCTTTCAGCTAAAAATATAATTTAATAATAAATGCTGTCCAAAAAAAAAAACAAA
Source organism: Platynereis dumerilii (assembly GCA_026936325.1). NCBI lineage: Eukaryota > Metazoa > Annelida > Polychaeta > Phyllodocida > Nereididae > Platynereis > Platynereis dumerilii. The sequence goes on from JAPTHN010000005.1 coordinate 6,517,832, forward strand.
TAATACCAGCTTTGGACAACGTACTGTCTTTATTATGAGAAGATGCGCGGAATTAGTTCGTTATTACATATTAAAACTTATGTGTAGACGGGGGTGAAGACCAAAAAGCTCGCCGAATATGATTATCCCTCAAATGTTGTTATCAAGAATTATAGGGAACACTAAAGCACCCAGTTTATGTGTAATAATGTCTCTGTAGTATCTTTTAGCCTTGTCTATGTACAAAGTTTTTGTTTATATGGACATTTTGTTGCCTGGAATAAAGTTTTGAATAAAAAGGAAAATGATTTTTTGCGTTACAGCCGAAGCAACAACTGCCACCACGGCTTCTACATCGACTACTGTGGCATCAGCAAGCGGAGAAAGTCAGTTCACATGGAGCTATCCAGTCAGTAACACAATCCAGCAGATTTCGTACTCAAAACATGTTGGGCAGGAGTACACTACAAATTCTACGACGACTTCCAAACTCGTCGACGATTCTCTTGAAACGTGTTACAATTACGCTGACAGGTCTTCTCTCATTTCAAGAATGTCGGTGAAGCTCCAACTGGTTGCGACTGCGAATAAAACTATCATGGTCAAGGTCACCGGCAACCAGGCGTTCTCATGCGGCCATGTGGTAGTTTACAAACAAGAAGCCTCATCTTGCCTGGCGTCAACTATCACTGAATGTAAACTACAAAGAGAAACTTCACAAGTGATCGTTAGGTACATCAATGGCAGACCTGAGTATCAATACTTGCCTGTTTGCGAATTAAGTTGCAGATGCATCGACAAGTGTGCTAATATCTATGTCGATTATACTTTAACTGAACCCAATGTCAATTCCGCAATTTGCAAAATCACAATCTAGACCCTCTTTTGTAAAGACCAACATTTGTCCGGTATAATTATTTTCACTTGTATAAACTTGATAATACTTTCTCAGTTTGGAAAAGTTGTATTGCATCAGATATCTGTCTCATTAAAATTGTACTTTCTCTCTACAATCTCAAATTATATGATGAAGCATTAGAAAAAATGTTACTTCTGTTGTTTGTAAAAAAAGTTATGCTAACAAGTTATAATATATATAATAATGTGTGTTTTTAAGCAAATATTATATATAATGTGATTATGTGATTCCATCGGTTTTATATTGAACTTCGTAACTAACAATGTTCTCAGTGCTGTGTATCATTATTTGTAATGACAATGTATTATGCACATTGCAAAGCGGTCAGAGACATAAGTGCTTGCACCTGTTTGAAATGTGGCACACAATTGAACATTTAACTTCCATATTCCTATTTGCCGTATGCTTTCTCATATGTTTAAGCACCATCAAAATATATCATGTCAAACCCGAAATCAATTATTGAATAGAAAGTTTTTAGTATAAAAGAGAAACCGAACCTTAGGCTGACAGATCATCATTTGGTTTGAAGTCTTCCTCATTAACAATGAAGACTGCGATTGTTGCACTACTGCTCATTGGCTATGCTGCGGCTGGGGTTTTGCACAGGTATGTTTATAACTTCAATGTTAACTGTCAAAAAGAAATCTATATATCTTGGTTGTGCACAGTGGTTTTGCTGTACACTGTAGAACCATCATCACTTTACAAAATCCAATTGTGGTATAATCATGTGACGTGACGTCACTGTTGTTAAGCATAGTGGCATTGCTATGCAACGTCTCAAAGAGAGGCACAATAAAATATACAGTTCTACACTTCAGCTTAAACATACAAGACGTCTCCTTCTTTTGTTAATACTACATGGTGGCAGCGGTTTATTGTCTCACGCCAACAGCGGTATACTGACCCAAGCAAACAATGATCGATGAACCACGCTAACTGCAGTCCCTGATCCAGAATAACAGTGGCCTCACACTAGCAACTCTATCAGCACTCACTGAGCAGTGCCTGATCCAGGTTAACAGCGGATTACTCGACTCAAGCAGTAGTTCCAGACTCAAGCGGTCAGCAGTTCCCGACTCACGCTAACAGTGGTACCTGTCTAGCGCTGACGTCCAGGTTTCTACACCTGACATCTCTAAGGTTTCTACACCTGACATCCCTAAGGTTTCTACACCTTCTGTTCTGCAGTTCCCATGCAAGTCCCTTTTCCAGAGCAACTGATTCAAGAAAGTGGTCCCAAGCAGGCGGATGCTTGGCCACGATGGATACACCAGTTTGAAATATTTGCTGTAAGTTCTGGCCTAACTCTAAGGCCACAAAATTTTCAAGTCAACATGCTGCTCTACGCCATGGGAGAAACTGCAGAAAGTATACTGGAGACGCTGTCTATTGAAGAGACCACGGCATCCTTCAATGACATGAAAGAGGCATTCGATGCTTATTTCGGAATTCAGAAAAATGGCAGAAGCTCTTCCATTCCTATTGAAGATTCTGTCACAGATACGATGACTACTCAAAACTCTCACACAGATACTAAAGCTCCATTCGATAAAGCTGAAGTTCCGGTTCTTGGTTCTGTTCACGATAACTCATCACCTTGGCTGTATGGTGTTCCAATCAACAATCATGTTTGCAGCCAAAACTTGGGAGCTTCTGGACATCATGGTGAAGCTGAGACAGCAGTTATAACATATCAAGATGAACAGAAAAATTATGAAAATGATTTGCCCCCTGGCATTCCAAAAATAAAATTTGGAGAAGTACAGAAGTATGAACATGTTTTTGAGAAAAAATTACAGAAATTGTCAAAAAGAAGACATCAAGCAAAACAATTAAGCCGAATCAGAATCAGAATCAGACAACGACCTGCAAGAGTCCATAAAAAGAGAAAAAAAAAGAAAAAGAAAGGAGAAAAAGGATGGTCTATCTAGATTTGATGACAAGGAGACCAGTCACTAACACTATAGCCTTGGCAGGAAGATCAAGTCATCTGACTGACAGTCTTTTTAGTCTAATCTAAATTTACAATATATTTGGAATACATTTCTATCAAATCTCATTTCAAGCTTTAACAGTTGAAGGGAGATGTGGTATAATCATGTGACGTGACGTCACTGTTGTTAAGCATAGTGGCATTGCTATGCGACGTCTCAAAGAGAGGCACAATAAAATATACAGTTCTACACTTCAGCTTAAACATACAAGACGTCTCCTTCTTTTGTTAATACTACAATTTCAGCTTGATGTTTTATTGACAGATTGTCACTACATGCCGGTTTTGAAATTAATTGTTTTCAAACCTTGTTGTGACAATAGCTGATTAGTTTAGTTTAATGCCGAATCATCTTTCAGCATAAAATTGTCTCTGTATCAGATCCTTGATTCAGATGCTCGCTGGGATATAATTCGACATTTATGATATCAGTTTTAAAAAAATTCTGCAAATTAAGAACTGCAGAGTTCCATTGAAGAATCAAGCAAACTCAGGATGAACTGTTTTGTCAAAATTTGAAAGAAGTCACTTATTCAATTGATTTTTGTTAAACACATTTTCAAACCATCAATTGAGATGAGAAGTACTTGGTCATAATTATTTTATAACGAGATATTCTATAACAGACAATTCGATAAAATGTACCACCTGATAATTGATAATCTTTCAATTTTTCATGTCACTCTTTCTAAGACACCACCATTCCAACCATGTTGAGGGTGAGCAACCGCAAGTTCTGCCTGCTGAAATTGGAATTCCAGAATCTGCAGAAGTTGACCCGGATATGATGATTTTGGATGCCACAGCACCCCCACAGTTTCATGAAACTGATGGCATGACGATTTTGGACGTCACTGCGCCCCCAGAATTTCACGAAACTGATGGGATGATGATTTTGGATGCGACTGCACCTCCAGGGTTTCATGACTTTGAAGAAGAGAAAGAAGGTATGTCTGACAAGTTACAATGGCAGTCAGTGGCCAGTGGCCATTTTCAACAAATAAACATAAATTAGAAGGCTACTTGTAATTAGTTTAAAAGTGTCGCAGTAACATTTTTATGTGCGAATGGCCATCAGTATTCCATGTGTATTCTTAGACTGGAATGCAAAGATTATTTGATAGTGAGACAATTTGTTTTGGAATTGCATTTAGGCCAGGTATATTTAATTTTTGCTTCTCAGATCAACTGACCCAACAGATATATTCCTATGGGAAAATTAATTGAGCTTACCCACAATTTTTATTAAATTGACATTATAAAAAAATTAACTTTCACCAACTGACCAACCCAGGAAAATTGTCGTGACCAGATCCGACAAGCTTAAGATCAATTATGTTTAGCCTTATATTAAGAGTTGCAATATCTTGTTGACTGATACCAAATTGACTTATAATCAACAAACCTTTTTGTTTTTCTCAAAATAGAAGAGGCAGAAGAAGAATTGATTGAAGAAGAAATGATTGAAGACTTGGATGAAGAAGACGAAGAAGAAATGAGCGGAGAAGAAAAAAATGAAGAAGAGCTTGACGATACCAAACATCGTCGTATTGAAGCAGCCAACGCTTTTGCCAACCTCATTGCCAGGAAGATTGTGAAGCTCATGTCTGGAGGTGGACCTATGCCAGGACCCATGACCGGTCCACAAGTCTTGCCAGAGGAATTCATACCTGAGGAACTGGAATCTGGAGAAATTTTATCTGAGGAACTTGAATCTGGTGAAGTATCATCTGAGGAACTTGAATCTGAGGAACTCGAATCTGGTGAACTCGAATCTGGTGAACTTGAAACTGGTGAAATGTCAGGTGAAGAACTTGCTTCTGGTGAAGAACTTGAATCTGGTGAACTTGAATCTGGTGATGAATTTGCTTCTGGTGAAGAATTTGCATCAGAAGAATTTATGTCTGGAGATGCGTCTGAAGAATTTGCATCTGGTGAAGAATTAACATCTGGTGAAGAATTTGCGTCACCAGAAATGTCAGCTGGGTACGCTGTTGCTGAAGCCACACCTGAAGAGTAGAGTTAACAACTGGACATTCATGAAAATTCTAATTGTTGTACTCTGCTGTATGTATATCAATTTTGTCATGATATTTTCATTGTCAATTTTGTCTCCATTTTAGATGTTGCTTGTGAGTTAAATAAATTAAAACTAATATCAAGACTCATCTTGTTTACTTGATTTCATTTGATTTATTTATTCAAAAGAACAACATATGAACAATACAAAAACAATGGGAGTTTAAGTAAAACTTGCAACGTAATATAACTCCCACTAACCACCAGAATTTAACAATTTCAAATTGCTTATAAAATTCCGGATTGAAACTGAATTAATAGTACTTTCATCTAAATTATTCCAATTATTTACAATTCGATTGCTCCAAAAATATTTTCTTTTATCAGTACAGCTATAAAACAAATGCAGCTGTTTATTATGACCTCTACTTCTATACTTGTTCCCCACTTAAAATCCAATGTAGTTAAATCTGCTGATGTGACCCGGATCGCCATTCAACTTGAAGGCTCAATACATGGGGTTTCAATCTGAGGCTAAAATGTTGTTGTGCAACAGGGTGGGCTGAAAATTCCATAAACATAAATATTGAAATCTAAAAATAAGTTTTTTTCAGCCCACCCTATAATGTGCAACTCTCTAGAAGGATCAACAGAAAAACCCACAAACCAAACCTGTATTTACAATAATGTACAGGTACATGGCCAATTGTGCAGCGTACGTAAAACGTACGAAATCTCTTTTATGCGTATTGCATACGTAAATAGCCTGTTTTCACGTATGAAATTCGTACGAAAATTTACCCCTTTTATGTATTTTTAGAAGAACTGAAGTGGGCCTAAATTTTTTGTTTTTGATAAAAGAAATGATGAACTCAGTTGAGTAAAATAAAACAAGTTTACAGTTGAAGATCATCAACTGTCAACTGGTACATGCACATTTAGAGTATAGTACACTTTCAATCAACAAAATTGCGTGCTTTTAATTGGCTTTAACATTTTAAGAAAGTCATGGTTTGCATGATTTGTAAATATATATTTAAAAAACGGGTTTTTAATGGCATTAAAATAATTTCTTTGCATTCATGAAGAAATATAAACCAGGCCTATCTAACACATGCCGAATATAATTTAATTAATTCGATGGTTATAGTATGTTGCACATGAATAAGTGCTATCAATGACATTAGACAAGACTTTTGAATGAGCAGACCTAAAATGTTTTAAAAAGCTTAAAACAAACCGACTGTTTGTTTCAAGGGTTTGAGTGAGTAAATAGGCCTATATCCCAATTCCAAATGTAATGAAGTCCAAAATGGGAATAGATCTATATGTCCAATAATTTCCATGAAAATTTAAAAATTTATATGAATAAATGTCAGAGGTTCAACATTATTGTGGTACATGGTCTAAACGCCTTAAAAGGAAGTAGGCCTATAACCAAATTTGATAAAATTGAAATATGGCAAAATGAACTGTTCTCATAAGAATTCTGTAATGGTATTACAGTCTAATATTAAATATAACTTACAAATATGTAAATAGGTCAGCTATACTTATCTAGTAAATGCTATTATACATGTATTACAATGGAAGGGGTGCAAGAAATGATACTAAGATAAGACACTAACATGTTATTTTTATAAGAAATGATTTTTTTAAAATGTCATGATGAAATAAAAGACGCATTATATTTATGGTTAAGGAGAACCCCCCCCCCACCCCCAGCCAGCATGGGATGTCAAAGCTGCAAAAAGGGGGGGGGTCAAAATAAGCAATAACCAGAATGACCCCTATTGGTTGATCCAGGGGGGGGGGAAATGTGAATGATGATTAATGTTTATTTCTTTATATAGGGCAATTAATACACATTAATTAAAACAAGTCAATGTGCTGCACAAATAAATAATTAAATAATTTGCAATGACAAGCCAAAACTACCTCCCCCCCCCTTCAAAAGTCTTGCAGTATTTCTATTCCAAATGCCGAATATACTGCTATCCCCCCCCCCCAAAAATATCCTGGATCCACCCCTGTAGATTGACTATATTCTAACAAACCTGCCACAGCTTTGGAAATGAGGGCTATATATATAGGATTCAACATTGACATTACCGAAAAATAAACCAATGCAATCTTTATTTTAAAAAAACATTAAGGTGGGTCTTTCATTTATGCAAGAATTCATGAACTGCCGGTAACTCTTACATGATCTTATGAAGAGTGATTGTTATTCAGGGTATTGGACTGGAGTAAAGACTATTTTTTTTAACTGGATATGAAGACTGGCCTTCATTTCGCAAATAGTTGAAATAATGAAATACAGCATTTATTTGCTTTTGCAATGAAGACCATCCTTCATTTTCATCGTGATTTCGAGGGAATGAGGACCAGCTTTTATTTTGTAGAATTGTGCAGAAATAAAGAATGGTGTTCATTCTCAACGGTTGTTTGATCTATACAAGAGAATGAAGGACGTCCTTCTTGTTCCTTCAGAATGAAGAACGGTGTTTATAGTTAAGTGCAAAAAGTCCATAAAGTACGTATTTCATTCTGGGGTGGAGAATGGGCTGCTATCTATCTATCTATCTATCTATCTATCTATCTATCACATGTCTCTATTTCAGGTTACTATGGAAATGGTCTTTGTTGACCCAGCAACTGGAGCTGAGAATGTTAGATCAAAGGAATTTGATGTTAACAAAGAAAACTTTAAGACCATCTATAACCTAATGCTGAAAAAACTTCGGAGAAAGAAAAAGTATGTCTCGAGGGAGTTCTGCGGTGTGGGGCTGTTCCTCCGGCACATTCCGGCAACTGGTGAAACCTCTCTCACCGACTTAAAGAACAAAAAAATACAGTTTGGTGACAGGAAAGGTCTTCAGATCTTGACCACGGGACAAGGCATGATAAGTAAAGAGGTGCGGGCATGTTTCCAGATAAATAATAGTGCGAAAAAAAGTCATAAATACACAAGGAAGTCCAGGGGCTGCTATCACCATGGTGAGTGATATAACAATATAGTGCAAAATTCGAGTTTTCCTCAATGGTTAATTTTTTTTTCACGGTAGTGGCGAAAGCAATTATCTATTTCCATCAGGTGACGTCCTGAAATATTCGTTTCTAGATATGCACCTACCAGAAATTATTTATTTCAAGACTACCCAGTAATGATTAATTACTTATTAATTCTTACCCTATATGCTTTTGTTCGAGGTATTCAGGTTATTCCAATTCAGTCCAGAGGTCATTGTTTGAATTTAGTTTCTATCTGTTGTATGAATTCTTTCTATTCTTATATGCTCAAAATTATTGACTCCGTTATTATTTTTCATGTTATCTCCTTATTCCTATGTTATAACACAAAAATGGTTACATCACCTGATTTGTATTTGTCACTATAACTCAATCAATTTTGTGATTCTCTTTTTCACAGTTTGGAGAAAGAAGGAATCGTGCAATAGGCGAAAAAAGACAAACTCGACCGGTCCTTTTTGACATGGATATGAATGGATGAAGACCCAGAAACAGGAACAAAGTTGAAAATTGTATCGTGTATATTTCCAAATTGTATTCATGTAACCTCACCCTCTTCCCAGGCACACTTTAGCCCCAATAAACTGACATCAGAAAATGAAAACAGTGCTGTTTTTGGTTTTCCTTGCAGCTGAATTGAAGTAAGACATTACCAAGTGACCTAATTAAGGCTTTGTTTGTTTTCGTTTGGCTAGTTCTCACACATAGAACAACAAACTTTGCCATATAGCCAGTATGCTGTCTTATAATAAAAGTAATACACATAAAAAAATTGGAATCAATCAGATAAGTTTTCTGGGAGATTAGGAAGTTTTAGTAAACTTGAGTGCATTTTTTGCTAGAATTGCCAAATCTTTTGATTGCCAGATATTTAATGCTAGTAATTTTACACCAGGATCTCTGACACATAAATACAGGTAACTGGCTAGTGGCTATGTTATATTGCAATTGAATTGCTTTACAGTCCAAAATTTAAGATCATATTATTAACTAGGTAGCTTCGCATACAGCAAACAGTACACAATGATTACTAAATACATTTTACAGATGTTATCATTAGTAGACTTGGTAATACCTAGATCATAGGTAAAATAGGTGGTTTTGTGCATGACATACATATGGTAAATCATGATGGAGTGTAATTTAATGGTTGATCCAACAGCAGGACACTCCTCGAGTATAGCCTACCGTATGTGATAGCCTCATATTAATGAGGCATATTCTTCATTCATTCTCATAGTGTTCTGTGTCTAATTCATATTTGTGTATCTCAAGCTCATTTGCAATGCTTTGGAAAAGTGGTCTACTAAAACATAACTACTGAAACCAAACATCGGCTGCAACGATTATGTTATTTTATTCAACAAATATTGAACTACAAGCATGCAAACTAGGAGTTAACTACTAAAAGCATTCTAATTCCGGAGGAGGATCATCAGCATATCATCATGGATCCTGTTAATATGATGTCATCTTCGTACCAGTAAAGAACTGTGTTGTATGAAATTCCAGCTTTCATTTATCATGGATCCAAACAAGTATGAAGTTGTCAGCATATCAATCGTGGATCCAGATTCATACGAAGTCGTCGGCATAAGGAGAACTCTTTAACACCAGCCTGGAGTCCAGATTCCTCCGAAGTTTGTGGAGTCTCCAGCAGGATTAGGAATCTGGGAGGCAAGGTCAGGCATCCTCTCCTGTTTCTTGGCCTCATCCAGTTTGGCAATGAGGTCATTCACGACATCAGGTTTGGAGTCCGCCAAGTTGTTCCTCTCCTCTGGGTCAGCTGGGAAGTAAATGTTATTGGTCAGATATATGGTGGAAAATGTCTATATAGATATATCTAGGTTACTGGAAATTGGACACTTATGCAATTATTGATGAATCTTATTGATCCAAGACAAAATGTTGGGCCTTTCATTGAGAATAAATTGGTCTTTAATGTATGAATTCACAATGTTCATTTAGCTAGCGCCTGATGTATTCCTTTTTTTATCTGATTTGAAGTTATTTATTTGGTGCTGGGATATGCATAGGAACATAGATTATAGAAACATTTATATAACCATAGTAATGTGGGAAATCACTGCTATCTGGGTGTTTAAAAACACTTGTACTGTTGCTACATTGCAGACCCGCTGCAGTGATCTATGCATAACCAGGAAATATAAGAAAACAATTCACTCACCAATAACATCATAAAGTTGAACAACATTGGCAACCTTCTCGATGTAAGCATCAATAGCAGCGAAGTCAAAGTTGTAGTTTCCTCTCTTGATGGCCAACATGTCTTTCTTTGTGAATCCTGTCTCATTGCCCATGTGCCTCTTGGCTCCGATCAAGTTGACCGTATGAGTCATTCCCAAAGTTCCCTCGCTCTCATAACCATCAAACAATCCAGGGAATCCACGAAGCAGTTTGTAGTTTCCAACTCGGATGGCTTCGTTTCCAAGACGTTGTGGGAATGTGGAATCAATCTGGAAGACAATTTCTTCACGGGCGCTGGCTCCACCATTTACAAGAAGGTCACTCTGGTCGACACCATCAATTCCGGAATCAGGGATTCCAGCCATACTAAGGATGGTGGCGTGCCAGTCAGTGATGTGCATCAGTCTGAAAATGAAATAAGTAGGAGTTGGAAAATGGTAGTTCTTGAAAAGAGAAACCATTCTTCCCTGGATAATAGGAGTTATTGCACACTTGATTTTAGATTCAGAACACTTCTTTTGTCTCGCATTTCAAGATCACACATTTTAGGGGTTTAACTGATCAAATAACAATGTTTGCTGACAAATGGGATACACTATTCTAAACATGTATATCCTGGAGGAGCAACCGGAGACTCATTACTGAATACTAGTTACTGACTAAAATGGAATGATGATTTGTTAACTTCAAAAGTGTTATGGTTTGACATCAGAAGGTCTACATTTAAAACTAAAATTGTGATCTAGAGGTTCACATAATACTTTAAGAGCAAACTCTTTGTGGGTTCCATGGCCCCCAGTAGAGCTTTTTTTCCTAAGGCATTAACTGTTGTAAATCTCCATAATCTCAAATATGACTTTAGTCGCCTGAATTGAATGTTCACAGTTTGAAGTTGTTGCTTTCTGTTTCAGACAGATACTTCTGGGAAAAATAGCGTATTGTTAAAAGTGGTATCACAGTTAGCACAACTCCATTCTTATATGAATTTTGACAGTTATAATATGTAACTGTTTGAATGTTTGCTTGTTTAACACTGTTTTTCTAAGTGGCCAGTGATCCTTTAAGTGTCCATAATCGGAATTTCAAGTGATTTCAGCTCATAATCGCTAGGAAAAAAAGCTCTAATATCATATTTATTTAAATGTATTTGTTATTTGGAAAAATAAAGACCATGTCATTAAAAAAAACTGTCATTCAGACACCTAGACTGCTTGACAGAAAGACAGACAAATATTTTTCACTCACTCATTGCTGCGAGTTCCTTTAGCGCCAATCATAGGGGAGTGGATGAATCCAGGAACCTTGATTCCAGCTTCGTAGAAAGTTGTCTTAGATCCTCGGAGGTTACCATTGGAACCAGCGAAGAATTCAGCTCCGTTATCAGAAGTAAACATGATCACAGTGTTATCATACATTCCCTTGGCCTTCAGAGCTTCAGTAACCTGCTTGATTGAATCATCAATTCCTGTGACCATAGCCAAGTAAGTTGCTCTGTGGTCATCGAGGCCAGAATAAGCAGCCTTGTATTTGTCTGGTGCCTGGATGGGGGTGTGGACGCTAGAGTGGGAGAAGTACATGTAGAGAGGAGTGTTTCCATCATGGTTTTTGATCACATCTACAGCTCTCTCAGTAAGGAGGTCCTGAAATTGGAATTAGTTCATCTTCAGAATGATAAGATGAAAAGCTAGGATCAGGAATCAAATTTGAAGACAAACTCAACGTATTTCAAAATTACGAGAACTTCCATAGACTAATTTTTGAAAGAGATTAACACTATGTGCACAATAGGCATAAATTGGCCATATCAGCCAAATATGATAACTCCAGTAGCTTTTGGCATTAGATGAAATGAACATCAGGGAAACTTTGTTATGATATTAGTTTATTTTTAAAAAGTATCATACCCCAGCATATTGGCCATCCAAGTCTTTCCTGGACTTCTCTTCGCCAGCCTTGTTGTCCCACCAGTCATAACCTCCTCCTACCATGTGGGTATAATGGTCAATGTATCCCTGGTAGAAGCCGTAGAAGGTGTCAAAGCCTCTGTAGGTTGGGGTGCACTTCACGTTGCAGAAACCAAGATGCCACCTACCTAAAGTTATAAACGGGAACTATTAGAGCATTCTGCAACTAATGCAGCAAATTCACACTCAAAGGTCAGAAACAATTCTTCGAAGTCTTAATTTTCATTATTCTGAGTTGTGTTTCAGAAATTTTGGTACAATAAACCATTTGGGTCGTTTATGCTCTATAGGCTCAATTGGTTCCCTGTGGAACAGTTTCTTTGTTCAAATAAGCATCTGGCCCAGCTGGGTAATGGGTTCTCTTAGTTGCTAAAATTAAAGACCCATGTTTGAATTTCAGCCCAGCGAAACTTGACTGACAGTCTAATAAAAGCATTAAATTTTCTCCGTTTATTGCGGCTCCTGCTGGACTGTACCAAATCATTCAATGTGCAGCAAGAATACTGTGAAAGTCTAGGATGTAAAGCACTATTTTTGCAACACGCTCTAATTAAATAACCTAACTTATTGACTCACTGAATTGCAATTCACTCTCTTCGCTAAAGCATTTAATATTATCATGAAATAATTTTTCAGATTAAATGCATCAATATAAAAAATTTTACTCACTTTCCAAGAGCATGAGTGGCATAGCCGGCCTCCTTCAACTTCTCAGGAATGAACTTGAGGTCTTGAGGAGCACATTCTGGGGCAGTGTAAGTGATGACATCATGCTGCATACCATTTTTGAAAGCGTAGTTTCCTGTCATCACTGCTCCTCTTGATGGTGAACATACTGGTTGGGCATAGTAGTTATCCAGGATGATGCCATTTGAAGCCAAGTCCATCATGTAAGGAGCTGAGACCTCGGAGTTTGTCCATGGGACATCATTAGTTCCTGAAAGTAGCATGTGTATGTGTCTATGTAATTTTTTTTGCATGACTATTTATTGTTGGGGCTCTGGATTGGGGTATAGTGGACAACGTCAATGGAATTCAAAAGTAAAATGGCCGCCAGAGAGGTGGACATAAAACCCCATCGAGGGCCTCACTGTTTGCAATACATTATTTGATATTTAGGATGCTTTTTTATTATATATAAATATTATTATAGGCCCATATGATTTTTAAAACAACATCTTCCATACGCAATGTGTGTTTCATTTGTTTTTTGTGTTATCTGCCAGGGCCTCACTGATAAACAGCTATGTACAGCTGATATGCGCATCCCTGGTTAAATAAAATATCTTGAACCAGAACTTGAACTAGAATAATTATCTTATATTTATTTTGAATTAAAATGATGACTTTAATATACTGTAGCTATTAAAATACTACAGCATCCAACAATTAAATGCTCTCCTTCTGTCTTGATTAACTTAGTGCAAAAATACTGGATATTATATTTATTTTGAATTAAAATGATGACTTTAATATACTGTAGCTATTAAAATACTACAGCATCCAACAATTAAATGCTCTCCTTCTGTCTTGATTAACTTAGTGGATGTTAAGACCCAATATCCATATCCCAACCAAAAGATCAAGGAAACTTCAACTCACCAAGATCATCAATAAGGAAGAAGATGACATGGGGTTTGGAGATGCCCCTCTTTGCGTTGTTTGCATCACCAGGAAACTCATCTGCCATGGACTCCATGTAATACTCTGCCATCACCTGCTCTGCATATTCCTTCTGTTCATCAGCTGTGAAATGGAGGAGGAGACTTATTATTGTTATCATATTTTATATAATATGTATGAAAACTTCTAAAGTTCGGTAAGATCTACTGAAATCATGCCTTTAAAATGATTATTTTTGTACTCACACAGCTATGCTTTAAGGTGACTCAAGCATTGTGGTTTGATCATACAGATTTTTCTAAAATTTTGCACAGGTACTACATGGGACCTATACATTTCAAAAATGAAAAACAAAAAAATTTCACAGACTCGTTTGGTTGCCATGGTCACAGCATGTTTTGCATGATGACTGCTTAAAAGTCATAAATTGAGTTTTTGGTTATGTACCACAGAATAAAGCATTACATGCATTTGTCACACAAAAACGTCAGAAATGTCTTCCCAAGGATTTACACCAATACATTTGCCATAAATTTGAAGAGAAAGGTTAAAATACTTTTTTCTGTAAGAGCTCAAAGGGATCCAACACACTAATTAATTGCAGATTTTGCATGCATCAATTTTGGCAGTAATCAAATTTTAGGAAAACGATCATACAGATTTTTTTTAAAATTTGCATATATCATAAACAAGTCATTGTCAAACAAATGGCAAAAAAAACCAAAAATAACCAAGTCATTTTTTTACTGCAGTACCATGACTGTGCCAATGTCAATTTAAATAAATAAAGACAATTTTTGACACAGTGGGCTGAAATTAACTGAGAAAATTTTTTGGATAAAGCTGAGAAGCTGAAACTTTAAACTAGCATAGTGTAGGTGTTACTGCATACAATAAAAAAATAATTATGCTTCTTGCTGCATTAGATCTAATTTAAATAGCAAATTACTGGCTGCCATGCTGTTAAAAAAAAGAAAGCAGAAAATGGTAACGTCACAACTTTTTCAGTGCCTGCAGCAGTTGTGACGCTATGTTGCTAGGCAACCGGGCTGCTCAGAAGTATGTGCAGTGTACCACGCTTGAGTCACCTTAACTGAGTTTTCATCTAGCTTCTTGGAAGTGGAATTGCTTTTTAAGTCATTTAAAGTAGTACTTGGCCATTGATTATTATAATGATATTGTATGACAAAACTATTTACTCACACAACCCATCCCAAGCTGGGTCGTCAGCTTGCTTCTTGGAGATGGCGTGGCCCATGAAGTCATTCAAGTAGTACTGGGACATTGAGCGGGCTGCATACTGGGCATGTTCCTTCTTCTTCAGTTCTGCTTCCACTTCTTCCAGGATCTTCTTCCATTCAGCTGAAATGAAGAAGAATATTTGTTATTGTACGCCAAACTGTATGTACAAGTGCATGTGTACAACTATGTACACAGAAAAAGCTGACAAAATGTATCACTGAGCTATAATATAAGATGTCGAAATTCCTAGTTTTCGTAAACCAGCTATTCACACCACATTATTTTGTTAGATTTACATTTAATATCATAGGCAGACAAAAAGTGGTACTTGAAGATCTACATTCTACAATCCTAAAAGAAATGTGATCGAGAACATAAGTGTGAAACTTTTCTAGAATTCTAGACGTTCTAAACCAGGATGAAAGTTCTCAAGACTAATTTGGATGTGACATTCAGAGCCCTAGTGTCTTTTTAAAAGCAAATGCATACATACAATATATTTCGGCATGGCTTCAGATGGAAAACAAAGTTTAACAATATCAACTAAAATTCAGATGATGTAAACAAAATATACCTTCATTTTTGCATTGCCCATGTTACCGCAAAGAGAACCATTTAACAAAGTGAACTATTTAAAAATGTCAGCTAAAAATCAGATAATGTACACGAAATATACTTACATTTTGGCATAGCCCATGTTACTGCAAAAAGAACCAGCAATGCTGACACCACAAGAACCTTCATGGTGAGACTGGAGTTGCCCAATGGTACAGTGCTACCACCCTACCCCCTTTATATATGCTTATTGCTAAAATAATTCCCATGGAGCTAAAAATGTACATCACAAGTAGAGTACCAATGAATGGCTAATTGGCCCCGATATAGCATGGAATTCATTCATGGACGTGATTTGAAACTACTTAAAAGTACTATTTAAAAGTGGAGTTCAGGAAGTCCACTGTGAAAAGGTCAAACTAAAATGATCCCAAATCATAACTGGCACTATTTTCTTTGATCAACAGATCTGCAAACTCAAGAATACTTTTCATAATCTTCTCTTCAGATATATTGTTCGTTATAGAATAAATAGAATTCAGTGAAAGGAGCATCTATATTTGAAATAATGTGTAGCCTTGAATAAGCTGCCAATAATAAAAATCTGCCATGCTCAAGACCTGTTCAAATTCATTTAGTCCTTGTCCAAATAAAAGTGCTACTTGAATCCTATAGACCTTTTTTAAAACTATCTACCATTTTTAACCATAGACATTGGCCATGTAGTAAGGATCCAGAAGAATATATTTACTTTCATGCAAATTCACTATCAAGGTATATACTGTCTTTTAAATGTATTTCTTTAAACATTTTTGGCTCCACTCTAATAGCAGATTCAGTGGCGTAGCTAGTGGGAGGCAGGGGGGGGGGCAAGTTGCCCCCCAGACAACTTTTTGGGGAAAAATGGGGAAATGGTGAAAAAAATAGGGAAATGAGGGGAAAAGTAGAAAAGGAGGGAAAAGAGAGAAAAGGTAAAAAAAAAAAAGACTAGGGAAAATGGGGAAATGAAAGGGAAATGAACCGCGAATCCACTGCAATTTGATGAATGAATTCCCTGAATCAGTGTATTTTTCCAGATTTTTCCTTTGCATCATTGAATGTTTCCCTGATCTTATTCGCCCTTAGTGAGTCCAAAAATCTTGAACTTGTCGAGATAATTTTTCTCATCTTTACACATGTAAAACCAAATTTCCCTGAGTCTTGACTGAATCTAAAAACAAATGTCAGATTCTGTGATATTTCCCTGCAGAAAATTTTCACCGTTTTCTCCATTTTCCCTTTCATGGGGATGCACTGTCAGAAGAGAAAGAAGAGGACAAATGGAGAGGGGAAATGAATTTTAAAAATATTTCTTAGAAACCCTGCATGTTTCGTGCAATATGCCTATTTCAAGTTTGCCATATGACTACACTTCAAGAAATGTGAGAAGAGATAATGGCAGAAAAGAAGTATTATCTATTTTGCATCAGCGATAACGTTTGACTCAAGATGAAAAATAAGTAGGAGAATTGCAGATGAAATGATGTATGCCTTGACAAAACAATATATTGTAACACTTACTTATCATGAGAACTTAACTCTGCTAGATTTTCCAAATTTAGCTTAATAACTAGCCTGTGCTATACAGACATTTCCATGAAACTTTACACTGATGATGGTCTCTTCTGAGAGTCCCAGCTCAATATTAGGGGTGTAACAATAAGGAAGGTGATCACCATGGTCATTCAAAGCTGTGTTACTGCTTTTTGTGAGTTTTTGCCTGGTTGGTGTTTTTCAAATAATTGGTTTGTTACATCCTGTAATTTCTTCAACATTCCCAATTCTTAAACTTGATATGGAGTCACAAAAGCATGTCTGGTTCGGAGAAAAATACATGGACTCTTTTCAAACATAGTTGAGTAGCTTATTTATATAAGCGAATGTGGAAAGAAACAATTAGTTAAATACAGTACTTCAAAAGTTGTGAAATGGAAAAAACGTCTGTTTCATGTAGTCGAGTTTATTGCACAAGTATTATCATGTTGAAAGTGTTCTCAGCGTTCCATATGTGTCATTTGAGAATCCAGTAAAGCTGACAGAAATGTACTGTTGGTGCTCCCGTATTGACGATTGCTTTTTGGGGAAATTTAGGGTCATTTGCCCCCCCCCCCAGAGAAAAACCCTAGCTACGCCACTGAGCTAAAAGGGTTAAAGGCATTATGTCCACCGATTCTATACGTATATGGGCCTGGCCAAGAAGTCATGCAATTTTCCATACATATTCAGACTTCTAAAATAAAGGGTCCTAGGAGCTGCATTTTGCACGTCAGAAAGGAAAAAGCAAGGAAATTATTATTTTCTGCCTTTTCTGTTATGTCTGAAATGAGGTATTTTGTTTCAGCCGAGGAACCCAGTAAATAAATATTTTTATCTTAATGCACTCATTTGGCAAGCAAAATTTTTTGTTAATATGGGTTAGAAGAGAATATTTTGCTAAGTCAGTCACAACAGAGAGGAACTTTGGGTTTAAATTTGTTTAATTCAAAATAGGAAAATTGAATGGCAGTTTGAAATCAAATTGAACATTTGTATGACGGTTTGAACATTTAAGTAATGACATACGATAAAATGAATTAAATCAATGATGAGACATCATACGTAATCAGACATTTGAGAAGTAGTCAAGTAATGAAGTAATTAACAAAACAGATATATAACACCGGGAGTGGTACTAGGTGGTCAACTGACCCTACAAACGTATATACAGTCTTTGTCATGATTTACAAGAGTTTGCATGCGTAAACGATTGTCCAGAACTGGGATGCATGAAATGGCCATAGCGAGGCACATGAAATGTCCGAGTGCATCCCAGTAAAACTGAAGACCTGCCCTGGGAGAGTCAACAGGGGTATGATGTGGAAGACTGCACAGCGTGTCTGGCAAAAGCCAAGGCACAATCGCAGAAGACGTCTCCAGATGTGACTGGCAAAAGCCAAGTCATAGCTCAGTAGATTGACTGGCAAAAGCCAAGTCATAGCACAGTAGATTGACAGGTGTCTGGCGAAAGCCAAGGCACCGCACACCTGGCCAAAGCCAAAGACGTGATAAACAGGCTGGATTTTTGTACCTGGCAAAAGCCAAAGGCACGCACTTTGGAAGCATTAACAACAATGTGTTGGTTATGAGGATAATCCTTCCGCAGATGTTGTAGTCTTCCTACTTTGATGGCGCTTGGAGTTGGGATGTCGGTCACCATGTCTGGAGTAGTTGTCATTTCTGGTGTCATTTCTGGTGCTGTTCTTGTCAGATCTGCATTGCATGAAGGTGGGGTGTGGTCCATAGCACTTTGGGCAGTAGTGACGATATTCACAGCGTTGTTTGGTGCACTTTGTGTTGCGGTTGTGGTAGTTGAAACAGTAACCATTTGGGACATGGTCCCTGTAGGCTGGTTCTGTGTTGTCCTGAAAGGACTGGTTGTTGCCAAAGCCACTGGTTCCATGGTGGAATGCCCTTAGTTCAAGGTCTTGACGGACCAACAGCCAAGAACATGCTGTGTACTCTCTGTCCACTCTGTATTGATGATCGTAATAATGCCAGTCTGCTCCATTGGTCATGAGGTCCTTGACATGTTGGGCGTAAGAGAGCATGTGGTTGACTTGTTCCGGGTATTTGTCAACATAGACAGCGAAGAAAATATCCATCGCCGCTGCCCATTCCGTCTGTGACAAACTTTTGCGTTTCTTGGCTGAAAGGTTGAGCTGTGGTGTCAAGTGCTAAGGTGTAGGACGAGTGCTTGTGGGGGTTGAGGAGATCTGCTAGCTCTACAAATTTGTGTTCCCAGATGCTCTTCTTGGTTTTGTGAGGAATATTTTGTCCAAGTGGTGTGCCAGCAGCCTGCAATGGCCTGTGTTGTGTGGTGGGGTTGAAATAAACCGACAATTCACGTGTTTCATCTGAGGAGGTAGAGGGAGTAGGTGGTGCCGTGGGAATCTGACAAACCTGTGGCTGTTGAGCTTGAAGGGGGGGGGGGGGGCTGGGTTGGATGCTGTGCTGGGGGTGGCAGTGGTGATGTTGCATTTGGTGGAGGTGTCAGCTGTTGAGCATAGTTCTGATTTTTCACCAGATTAGCTACCACTTCTGCAAGTTCTTGGTGCTCCTGCTGTTGTTGGAGGAGAATCAATTTCAACTCTGAATAGATACCACTGAAAAGAGTTGTGGCGCATAATACCATGAAGTATAGTTGTGGCGCATAACACCACGGAAAATTAATACCACTGAAAATAGTTGTGGCGCGTAATACCACTGAAATATAGTTGTGGCGCATAATACCACTGAAAAAAATAGTTGTGGCGCATAATACCACTGAAAATAAATACTACTAAAAAGAGTTGTGGCGCATAATACCACTGAAGTATAGTTGCGGCGCATAATACCACGGAAAATTAATACCACTGAAAATAGTTGTGGCGCGTAATACCACTGAAATATAGTTGTGGCGCATAATACCACTTAATATAATTGTGGGCGTAATACGAGTGAATATAATTAGCATTGAATATAGTTGTGGCGCGTAATACCACTGAATATAGTTGTGGTGCATAAAACGGTTAAAACCACTGAAAATAAATGTAGCAAGTAATACACTGAATGTAGTTCAGGTGGATAATACCACTGAATAAAAAATGTGTTACGTTATACACTGAATGGAGTTGTGTTGGTAATACTAAATATAGAAGTTGTGGGAATAGTACTGATTATAGTGGTGGGGTTAATACGCGGAATAAAGTTGTGGCGGGTAATACATGGAATTATGATTGTGGATGAAATCGCACAGAAATTTTATTATTTTATTGTGGGGTGAATACAATTGTGGGGTAATAAATTGTGGCGGTAATACCACTGAATATAGAAGTTGTGGCATTTAATACCACTGAATATAGCTGTGGGAGGTAAAACCACTGAATACAGTTGTCACAGTGGAAACTGCATAGTGGGAGTGAATAACGGTGATTTTAATTATTGTACTATGATATTGTTATTCAAATAGGTTCAAATAATGTATTATCAAGTAAGATAATGTAATTGTCAAGTAAAATAGTAATGACTAATGTGTGGAATAATTTTGGACAGAAGTTGTGTGGGTAAATATAATTGTGTTGAACAGGGAAGATAATATGAATTATGAACGTGATAAGTTGTAATTATGAAAGTGATTTGTTCAAAATAGTATTTAAGGTTTGGATAATAGAAATGTGTAATTATGAAGATGATAATTTGGACTATTCGGATTGTAGTCAAATTCATGATTTTCATTAAAAGTGAACAGGATAAAAGTAAAACCTGAAACATAAATAAATGAGAATTGTACAGGACAGGAATGAAATATGAAACCTAAAGAAATTAGAAATGTAGTGAAAAATTGAAGAGGTCTGCAATGGATGTCATAAAATTACGGTGAGCGGAGGGTGGTGTACCTGCTCATCCGTGGAGCGCATGTATATCCATGACTTGACGCGACTAAGTTAATATGATTAAAATATATAAATATATTTAAAAAATAAAAATAAAAATGTTCATCTGGAACGTTCATCTGGATGGCCCAGGGTCCGCCCCTGGATAAATTGACAAGGGAAATTTTGGAAATAGTGGATGTTGGAAAATAATAGAAGGAAAATACATGAATCAATTAATAAATAAAAATTATACAGGGGTGATGATCGAACAGGGACAGGAGTCGAAGATCTGGAACAGAGTTGTTTTAATCAATCATAGGAGCTGGATGGAATCTGTGATGGAAAAGAAGGAGTTATATTTAGGGACTGAAGTGCGCTAGCCCTATACAGGGGAAGAATAAGTTGAAATGACATATATATGGATAATCTTTTAATAGCATTCCTTGGTTCAGCTTTTCTTTTTCCAAATGACACAAGGTGACAAGGTGATGTTATTGGCCTACATGTAACTGTAGCGTGTAGATCAAGGTGGTAATGTGGTGGTAAGTATTCACTGAATGTCTTAAAAGGAAAAGTTTATCAGTTGTCAGCAAGGCTGACTCCAAAATATATCCTGGATTCTTCAGTGGTGGCCTGCTCTGCATGCTGGCCTCAAGTGCTGGATTGTAGCTGCCCCACCCATGGGACAATGGACTATTCCATCACTCGTGGAGAAAGGTAGAAGGAAGACAATGTTTTAGTCAATTAAATAAGCTTGATGAGGTTGTGGACCTTCAGGGGTTCTGGAAGGGTTGAAACTGTGAATAGAATTTGGGAGGTGGTCATGAAATCCCTTCACAAAGCTGTGGCCCAGGACCAGGGCAACTCTGGAGAAAAACGCCATTGTTATTGTTTATGTTGCACATGTGAGTGAGGGAGTAAAAGACAGGGACGTTCGTCAACCTGCCTTCTGGATAAATTGAAAAGAGCAAAAAAAAGGTGTTGATGTTTTGATGTTGTTGTTGAGTTCTGGAATGCCCGGATGTAGGTCAGAGGGGCCCCCGATGGGTGGCGCCACCAGAGGCGCTGATGGGTTGTTAAAGTGCTGTGACTGACAGCAAAAATCCAGTTGCATGCAACTGTTAATATTTTTTCATACTGATAATGTTTTTTATTTTATTTTAGTGGTACATTATTTGAGAAGAAATAGCTTCCAAAAGTTTTAGGTGATTTTTGCATCTTTTTGTTTCATATTCACTTTTAGATAACTGAGGACAACTTTCAGAGTGCAACAAACCACTCTTTTTGCATAACAAATTTACCAGTCTATCTATCTATCTATCATGAGCATTACATACCCAATACTTTCAGTGTTAGTTTGATTTAAGGAGACTAATCAATGAATGTTCGTGACAATCAAACGTAAGGATTATGCACTGGATTTTTACTCCAGAATCAGTTAACCTCAGTTATGACAAATCAAATAGCCTTCTCTTTATCAAACAGCCTGTATGTTTCCCATGTTGAATGTGGAGAAGATGACACTTCATCAGCTATCATGAGTCGAAGTGCCATTTTCTCAGCGCAACAGTCCACTCTTTTCGCATATCAAATTTCCTGGCTGTAATGATTAGGCCTTCTGTCATTCTAATGGATGTGAGCTCGACGTTTTGTTTCCTCCAGTTTCATTGTTTTACTTCTTGCTTATGTTGTTTTCTTGTGTGAGACCAACACAGGATTATAAAGTGTTAGGTGTAAAGGCTTTTAAAGTTTCACAGCTATTTGGTTTGTCTGTCTATAAAGACAAAATACTGAAAATAGATCTCTGCTGATCAGTGATGAATGGTTAGATACAATTGAGGCTACTGCATGATAACAATATTGAAATGGAGTTAGCTGTCTCCTTCAACAGCAGGATTTTTCTTAATTAAAAGGAGGCAGGCACCTTGAACCAATGATTTTATTGCACAAGTGAACAAGAATGAACTTGGTGATTTAGCTCACTTCGTGTTTCTTTCAGACTTCCTAAGCTTTCTGGTCGGTAAGTTATTGTTTATATCATTTATTAGAGCAACTTAAAATTAATATCCAAAACTTTACAGAGAAACAACCTGAGGTATAATGTTTTGATCTACTATCCTAATGTGCAAATTATGCAATTACTCGGCAAGTGACTTCCGAAAAAATATCTGTTCCCCCCCCCCCCCTCGATGATCCTCTCTGGGTCCAACATTGATAAAGGTGCCGCTCCTGTCTGCAAGTTGACAGCTATTTCATTGCCAGTGCCTTTTCCTGCCATATATGCTGCCATGTGTTGCCACCTAGTGGCTAGTGAGCAATTCTGTGAGCTCCAGTGAGAGGTCCTCAGGAACTGAGTTCGAGGAATTCGCAAAACTTTTGTCTGGAAGAAACCAGGGGTGTTTCTGAGTGTGCTGATGGCCTTGTCTACTTCCTTAGAGAATGTGATTGCCGAGTCTGACTCTCGAATTGGGAGCAGCAATGATGCAGCAGACAAAACTAACTTCGTACCAGGTGGCAGCAACATGCAGTTTTTCACCTGACTGGGTGCCACTCTGTACATGAGAATGGCCTGAGAATGCAATCGTACAGAAAGACTACATATTTTGGTAACTTTGTTTTTATCCCTCAAGCTGAAGTCCCATAATAAAACAAATGATAACCTTTTCGCTGAAGAATAATGAAAACCCCTGTTAATTGTTTAGCACGTGTTCAAATATCTTAACTTTCCTTAACTTTTTTGCTCAATATATGACAGTGACAATAAAAATAACAACAATTCAATTTGCTCATTTCAAATGATTTATTCAAAATACAAAAAACCATGATAAAAGACAACTGAGTAAATTTCTTGAATATTTGAAAAAGCTTCAAAGACAGTCCAAATATTGTTACTTCAAAGATCAGTAAATTTTCTTATGGCAAGTGAGGCACCCTGATCTACTTTGCACTCTTTTTCAGCAAGGAGGCACCACAGGTTCACAATATGCATTGATATACTTTTGCACTTTATGGTAAGAGGGCACCACAGTCAACCATCATGAAATTTTAAGGTAAAGGGGTGCCACAATCAACTTGCTTGATGTAATGGATTGATTCCGCCTTCTTTTTCGGCACGTCATTCAAGTCGTAAGTGAAGCATCGCATGTTTTGGTAGGGTTTATCTTTCGTCACGTAATCATAAGATGTACAACACTGCATTTCGGTGCACGTCTTTCGGCATTCTTCCTCGTCCAGCACCCCCTGGTGGCCGACTCCCCTCCATGAGTTCCTATCTTGTATTTCGTAGTAGTCAATCGCACATTCTGCCAAACAACATAGAATTTTTTTCTTGTTAATTCAAAAACACACTTGAGATTTAAGGTAAACGTAGCCCTCTAAGATGGGAGAGTCCTGAACATGTTACACATTAATCCCAAGGTACCTTTATTTGTCCAAGACACTGATGCTAGGGGGCACCAATTTAACATCTCATCCAAAAAAATGTCCTTGCCCATGATGACTTCTTTCGACTGCTAAGAAGATCTGCTCTCTTATCACAGACAATTGTGAGACAGAAGCCTTTTATACACTCACAATAATTATTGGTTTCTGGGTTTGTCCACTATATCACTCCAACTAGGGTCTATGAAAATACCATATAAAGCTGTCTATGAAATGCATTAGCTTTTTTGGACAACCAAACTGTTATTTCTTAAAAAATTCTTACAGGTCAATTTGACATGCAAAAAAAGTGAACTGTTGCCTGTGAAAATGGCTCTTCGTGAGTCATCAAACTGATAATTTGTCATGATCATACCCAATACTTTCAATGTTTATTTGATTTAAGGAGACTAACAACTCTGTGGAGACTAATTTTACTTGCCGATGACAGGCAAACGAAAGGATTTTGAATTTTACTATAAAATAAGTTATGACAAATCAAAAAGCTTTTTTTCAGTTGATGATACCATGACTGATCAAACAGCCTCCCTGCATGTTTCCTATGTTGGATGTAGAGAAGTCATGAGTAACAAAGTGCATTTTTCTAGGTGAACTGGTCCTCTCTTTTCGCATAACTAATGGATAGACTGTAAGAGTTTACATACCAGCTGAATCCGAGCACCGTTCTTTGATGTAATGAGTGGAACCAATCTTTTCAACGATCTTCTCGTCATCATCATCAAACAGTTTGCATCTCAGAAAAGTATCAGGTGCCGTTTTATCATCGAAGGAAAATCCTGCACATTTCGGGCGATGACGACACATATCGGCGCAAGCATTGACATCTTTTGGGCCAAAGACTTTCTTGCTTCCTTTGAGGGATTTCCCAGGTGACTTGATGAAACCATCCATACATCCTAGAAAAATGTAAAGTGCCCGGTGTCTTAATTTAGTGCTCCAATAAATTTGTAAATTAATATTTGCCATAAATTTATCTATAAATGGGTTAATATGTAAATAATTAAATTTCTATCACATTTTCAATCATTGTTCTTTTAAATACACTTTTAATCCAGGCCGGATGAATTTTTCAATTTTGTGATGTTCCGTTAAACAATATAATTATAAATGGCTCAACCTTCACTCCCCTCTGGTGGTAAATTAAAGAATAATCCTACAACTGTGATACGATTATCCATCAAGCAACATAATTATTGGCTTATGTTATACTAGACATACCCATTGAGGGACATTTTTAGGGGGAATGGAGTCCCCCCCCCCCTTCCCGACCCTGTGAGATTGTGCTTGAAGATGAACCTGGCCAAAGAGAAAAATGCATTGGTGATTGGATGCTGGTATGCAGATTGGACTTGAGACATAGCGCGTAGGAGGTTGGATAATAGGTGAGACATCTTGATACGTCTACGGCTTGGAAAGAGCTTCAAAATGAGGGTAAGATCGCGAAGATAAGATGAGTAGAAGTAGGTCAGCCAGGCTGCAGGCAGTGAAGTGTGTGGATGTTTTTGGCGGGAAGGCAGACGGTGGCGCCAGTCGTAAACGTGAGCAATAGCGGAACTACGATGGAGATTCATGCGCCCCTGGTGGGAAAACAACAGGAGAGGCAGAAAATGTAAATAAGGGAGCTGTTTTACTGTTATTTGCTGCTATCAGAAGGACAGGATAGATCAATAAGGATAGGTGGACAGTTTAGGTGAGTGGCATTGCTCGCGGAGGAGTTTTTAGCTGTTACAGGTGTGAGCATGTAACCCATGATTTTTGCATCTTATACCCGGCAGGGATATTCCAGGGAGTGTCTGAACATGGACTAAATTTTACCTCATTGCAATTATCTCCAAACTTGAAATTGTCTAAACTTTACTGCCCTCTAGTGGTAAATCAATGAATAACCCTACAAGTTCTGCGAAACAATTTAAAAGGATTCCTCACCATCTCCTTCGGTACAGTAGACTTTTTTATATGACGTAGCTGTTCTCGCCCTTTTGTACTCTGGCTGCTTAATCGTGTGAATTACACATGCATTGGTATCCAACCAATCAGCTGACTTGCAATCTACGTTCGCCGTACACGATTCCAAACATTGCACGGCATTGGTGGCGCCGGGTATGTCGACGGAGTTCTTGTCCGCTTCTGCTTTGTAGTCTTCCATTACTTGGTATGATGATCCGCAACCCACTGATGATGATGATGTTGAGATTGATGATGTCCCCGTTTCTGATGACATTTCATCTGATTGGTCAGGTTGCGTTTGTGAAACTGACGGCATCTGCGACACAGCAGGTAGTTTTGGCTTGGCACCTGTAAAGAGTTGAGGTAAAGTTGAATCTCACAGAAAACATGCAACTATAAAGTACAACCTTTCCATATATGATGGTTGATCTGAGATACAATGTAAAAAAACTTGGGTTCTGTGCAAACAAATTTCTGCAGGAGGGATTTTTGCACGAAGAGGGCCTTTTATTATGGCAAAACAAACCGAAAACAAGATAAAAGTATCAACGATATGTATCATATTGATATTGAACTTGGCAAACGGCATCCTTTCCTAATCTGTAACAGTCCATGATATGACACAGTGACATTTCTAAGTCAGGTGATTTCAGAAAAAGCTCTATTTAAACGTGAGGTGTCATTATTACCTTGAGCGGGGTGGGATGACGGCCTCTCTGGTTCTGATGTCTCTATGTCCGTTATTATTTGTGTTAATAGCGAAGCTGAAAATCAATTCAAATGATTTGAGTTAAACACATGTATGACATCATATCATGTTGTCAAAGACCAGGTTTAGTAAGCGGGGCTCCAATGTGATTGTGAGGGGGCACCGTTTAGGACAGGGCTCTCCCTTGGCGCAAAAAGGAGTACATTTGAAGCTCTCAAAACATTTAAATTACGCTCACTTCTACTCCCTACAAGCAAATCCATACGCTCCAAATATGCTCCCTTGTAGAAAAGTATAGGCATTTTTTGCAGTACAATTGGAGTATATTCTGTAATTAAAATAATTTTAGTGCTTCAAATGTGCTCCTTTTTGCTCTGGGCGGCATCGCGGTAAATGGAGTAATGTCAACAATAGGGATTTGCGAGCCGAAACACCGAAAGTCTGCCCCTGGTCAAAGATTTTTGAAATACAGTGTATTATTCGGAATAGTGTCTTACCCAGTTCATTTTTACACCAGTGTTCTGTGACAGCAGGATCTTCGGGCTCTGCAAAAGAATAATAGAATTCAAAGCTGACTTCTACACCCTAAAAATAAAACTTGCACAAAACCCAGATTGGATTTTGGGCTTTTCCTACACATCATTCAAATAATAGCTTTCGTAAATACAATAGAAATGTATTGTCATGAATTCTGGAATTTTTTGGGCAAACATTAATTTCTATTCAAAAAACCATTTGGCATATAAATCAAAAAAGCCAATTTCTGTCTTATATTTTTTTAGAGTGTACAATTTCATTCTTGAGACTCCTTCAGTTTTGAGGAATGATCACCACATGAAAAAACGAAACATATTTACCGCAAAATCCGCACATGACGGGACACCACTTCTTCATTTGTTTTCGAGCATTTTGGTAGCCGCATATCGCTTTTGGGTACTTAGTTCCGCAGTCATCGGTCTTGTCTTGGCATGGTACTGCAAAAGATATTTCTTTTTAGAGTGTAGAATGAAGCAGATTTTGGAATTTTCCAAACCTTCACAGAAGCGCTCCAAAAAACCATTTGGAATGTGAAAAACCAGTTCTGTCCTAAATTTTTTTAATAGTGTAGAATGAAGCAAATCTTGAAATGTCCAAACCTTCACAGAAAAACCCCAAAAATTATAATTTGGAATTTGAAAAACCAGTTTTGTCCTGAATTTTTTTGAAATAGAGTAGATAAGAATGAAGCAAATTTGGAAATGTTCACACCTTCACAGAAACACCCCAATCATCCATTTGGAATTTGAAAAGCCATTTTTGTTCTGAATTTTTTAAATAGTGTAGAATGAAGCAAATCTTGAAATGTCCAAACCTTCACAGAAAAACCCCAAAAATTATAATTTGGAATTTGAAAAACCAGTTTTGTCCTGAATTTTTTTGAAATAGAGTAGATAAGAATGAAGCAAATTTGGAAATGTTCACACCTTCACAACACCCCAATCATCCATTTGGAATTTGAAAAGCCATTTTTGTTCTGAATTTTTTAAATAGTGTAGAATGAAGCAAATTTGGAAATGTCCAAACCTTCACAGAAATAACCCCCAAAAAAAACCATTTGGAATTCAAAAAAGAATGAAGCAAATTTATAATTGTTCACAGAAACACCCCAAAAAACCATTTTCAATTTGAAAAGCCATTTTCATCCCGAATTTTTTTTTAGAGTTTAGAATGAAGCAAATTTGGAAATGTTCAAACCTTCACAGAAACATATCAAAAAACCATTTGGAATTTGAAAAACCAGTTTTGTCCTGAATTTTTTAAATAGTAAAGAATAATGCAAATTTGTAATTGTTCAAACCTTCACAGAAACGTCCAGAAAAACTTGGCGGGCATTCACACTTGCAGTCTTTCGTCACTTTTCCACAATTTTCACATTTCAGACTGCAAACTGAAAGGAGATGTTTCATTCATCAGCAAATGCAACAAAAACAGACATGATGGGATATATAACAGTTATAAGATTGTGATAGAAAGCCATATGGTAATCCATATAGTGCAAGTACTATTTGACACATATATATATATATTAATTATAAGCCCAATTATTTGCCAAAAGTTCTGTTCAACTTGTGATAACTTTTACTAGATTTTACGCAGAAACATGATATTTGGATCAGTTAATACTAATGTAATTTTGCCACAAAGAATCAGGTAACAGAAATAACAATAAATGGTTGATGTGTACATGTAGCTATTGAAACAAGAGCCACTTGTATTTCTCTTCAACCTCTTGTTTTTTGCTGTTTCCTTCCTTGTTTTTTCCTGGAGGAGAGACTATGCACTATAAAAGTTCTACCCCGTATCTTCTTATTGTATTCTGCTTGATTGATTCAATGCATATCTTAGGCCAGACATAATTGATCTTTAGCTTCTCGGATCTTTTCAAGGCACTTTTTCTTGGGTCGTTCGGTAGAACGAGAAGAAAAAAGTGAATTTCAATTTTTTGTAATGTCAATTTGTTTTGTTCAATTATTTTTTTCCATAGGCAGAAAATCTGTTGGGTCGGTCGTTTCGAGAAGCTAAACATTTTAAAAGTCTGGCCTTAGGTAGAAAATAAAGTCTGATTGAATTGAATATTTCAACGAGCAATTCTTTTCATCATGATCATCATTGCCACTCACCACAATTAGTGTCTTCTGGTGAACACTGATCAACTGAAAACAAAACATAATCATGAGTCTTTTTTAAGAAGAGTACTATATGAATTATGTTCCACCTGTCCACATCATCAATAGTTAGTAACTTATCATGACGACTTCCCTGATCATCTTAGGCTATCTTATTTTATATCAGAAAGATGATATTCATAAACAGATTAAGAATGTGTTATTTCACTGTATAATGTGATAGATATATAGATATACAGATAGATAGAATGGATGGATAGAATGGATAGATAGAATGGATAGATAGATAGATAGATAGATAGATAGATAGATAGATAGATAGATAGAACAGACAGAATAGATCGATAGTGGGGTGCACGATAATAGGTTGCAGCGCGAAATGTGATAACTGTCTCTCATATCTCGATAGCAATAAAACTGCGATAATTCCTGTTCCCCAAGCCTGATCTGGTTTGTCTGCATTTTACTGTTAACCAACCTGATTTGAATTCCTGCCAATTCAATATGGCCACCATCAAAAGTTTATGCCGTTCTACCCACAATTTTTGGCCAAATTCATTAACAAGAAATTCTTTAAAAAAAGAATTGTAGGGACCTGAGGTTTCTTCAAACACATATTTTATTTTCCAAATATTCAAATAATGTTTTATGTATGTGTAGTTACATCTATACCTCCAGTGTACCACTGTGAGTGTGTGATTTAACAAACCTAATACATGTTACCTCATGATTAGGCATGCCTAATTACAGGTGTTTCTGGTGTTATTAACATAGACAGCAAACCAAGCAATGAGAAGCCCTTTTATATTCTTTGTAATGAACATGAAATTTCTATTTCCATTACAACAAACTAATTGTGGCTTGCATAATATTTGGATTATTACACTTTTAGACTGGCCAGTTTGTGAGAAGTTGAATATCTAATGTTCTCATACAGTGTTTTCTTTTATCACTTGTCTTATATCACCTCAAATCTTTATACACTTAGGCTATATAATTTTTTGAAGGAAATCTCTATGTAATGGGATAATATGATGCTCCAGGTGTGCTTTGGGTATGGTCCCCAATCACTCAACCATGACAGTCATGGTTGAGTGGCTCCCAAGGTCATGCAGTGATGGAGCAACTGAGCATAAAGAGGGGCAAATATATACTTGATTTGTAAATTGTAGTCACAGTTACCTTTGCTGTAGCATGAGTACCCTCCTAATATTGGAAGTAAATTTGGAGGGTACTCCTGCTATAGGGAAAGTATATCTGCAAGGTCAACTTCATAGTGGCCCCCTCCAAAAACTCAAGAAGCTCCACCACTGCAGTACACATAAATTGATGACAAATAGCACTTGGCTGATTCCTTTTGCCCCTTTAGTTAGGGACCTCCACTGTAAACTCTTTCCTCATTTGGAGCTTATAACACAGATCTGAGATGGTCCCTACAAAAAGAGAGGTATTTCAACTGCAATCATGCGTGCAGAGGATATTAGAACACCTGATGGACACAATTAGCACTTGTATTGAAGATTTGGCTTCACTTCTTAAAAAGGTAAGTAATTTTACTTCCGTGGGTGATAATATGAGTATTTTAGAGTCGATTTCTTTGTAAAATTTTATCGCACTTCATTGCATTGACGTTATTGCACAGTCTGATATCACGATAACGATAATTTTTCGAGTATTTGTGCAGCCCTAATAAGATTGATACGAGATAGTTACCACAAAGTCCATCATTGCAGAATCCACTTTCACATCCAGAGCAGTCTCCTTTCTTGTAGGGCCTCGTGCCTTTCATATTACCACTGTAATGAAAACAATATAAATCTAAAATTAAGATAAAAAGTTGATTGCACACTTTTGCGTGTAAACAGAGTACAACTTTTTACTTCATTGGGGCACAATGATTGTGTCCCACTGAAGTTATCAAAGTTGTCCTTCTTTTAGAGAAAGACGTATGTTGGCCTGCTATATATATTAAGAGTAACTTACGGTGGAAAGTAATCACATGCGACGTAGTAAATGTCTGATCGCTGTCTCCCGGAGTCCTGAAAGTCAGCGCAAAGATACTTGGCACATCCAATCTGCTGTGTCGAACTCCAGACAATCTGAAACAAAAATTCAAGTAAACCCCATGCAATTTACCCATTACCGTCTTTGCTGGCCAATCGCCTCCTTCCTTTTTATTCAATGCAGAATGGTACATAATATATGGAAATGGCACACATGAAATTTGCGTCGCATTTATGGTTTTCATAGAACGGTTACTTTATCTTTCATTTTTAGTGAATATCTACATTTAACAAATACGAATACCAACGTTTTTAAAGCAATAACCTGAATTACAAATCAACATAATTGACAAGAAGCTGCATCCATTTGACCTAATTTCTTGCTTTGGACACTTGATATTGATACCATCATTGCACTGATATAAGATGCCACATCTTGGGCTAAGTGCTTCAAATATTATCATAATGTATCTTCAAATGTTTTTATTGTCAATAAAATATATTATTAATCATATCATTACCTGTGTATAATGGCCACACATTCCAGTACATGACCTGTCGTCATAATTGTAGAGCGGCTTTTCCTTCAGGTACCAAACGTCGCTTGGTTTCGAGGACTCAAAGTCGTGAGAACAGAAGTACAAATTTTGGCCGACCCGCTTTTGCTTTCCATTCACATCCCAGAAGGTGTCTCCGTGAGAAAACTGACATTTTGCAGCCCTCACTAAAGCCAGGTCAGCAAGAGAATTGTTCCAACTCTGAAATAAATAATGAAAACATGTTAATAATTAAGAAATGATTGTTTGTTTTTACATTAATACATAAATTTGTATACCATTGGTACCACTGATTATATGATAAATTGATGTATGAATGCACTAGATCAACTCTATAAATGTACGACATTGTACGTACCAAAATGCCTGCACTTTATGATGTACCAGCTTGTACCACCAATTCCATTACACTAATGTTACAGTAGACGAAAAAAAGAGTGCTTACAAAATTGGACTGAAATGTTCCTTGTGAGGTCATAGCCCTATCCATGCCATGTCATTCCATATGAATGATAAGCAATTTAGGTCATAGCCTACACTTGCAATGCTATCAAAACGGTGACCAACTGAGTATCAGTGAGATGGCAAGTTGCTCAATGACAAGCTGACAGCTTATTTAAATGTGTTTCACAGGGCTTGTTGGGAGGTCATTATTGGCCACCAACAGCACTCAGTTTTCTTCTGATGGTCAATTCCACGGAAGTGTACCCCTTTTGGTGATTTTTGAGATAGCTCTAATTGCCAAGTTTTTAGCATAATTATAAAAACATTTAAACTGTTATTTCACGAAGCTTGTTGAAATGCAGTATCTATGCTTCAGTTGCAAAAAGGCAGGATTTTCCATTTATTTGAAATTTTAGCAAAATCCTTTTTGTCCCAAGACCCCCAGCACAACAAACAAGTAAAGTTTTGGTGTAACTCACAGTACTGTGCTTTATTAGAGAAAATTTTTTAATGAACCCAGCTCATCAACAACGGCTGAAGAGAGGGTGAACAAAATTTTTAGAATACAATAGTGAGTAATAATTAGGTTAATTTAGGTAAAAAGGTATATTGTTGAAAATATAATTATTTGTTGATATTTTATGGCAGAATTATGATGGAATAATGGCCCCAGGTCACAGTAATAGTAGTGTAGTATAAATTATCGAGGGTGGTTAGGTGGGGATGTGGTGGAAAAAAGATAATTGTGAATAAGTAAGATATATTTTGATAATAATGTGAGACCAACCATTGAACTGTGTCAACTTGTTGACAGAATAAATAAGAATGGGGTTAAGCAGGGGTCAGTCATGTGACCCCACCATGTGACCTGGGGTCAGTTTATAAATAGATATTGTTGCTGGGTGGCCTCAGACAAATAGATTCATTTCATGGAATCCTGTTTTGTCCCAAGACCCCCAGCACAACAAACAAGTAAAGTTTTGGTGTAACTCACAGTACTGTGCTTTATTAGAGAAAATTTTTTAATGAACCCAGCTCATCAACAACGGCTGAAGAGAGGGTGAACAAAATTTTTAGAATACAATAGTGAGTAATAATTAGGTTAATTTAGGTAAAAAGGTATATTGTTGAAAATATAATTATTTGTTGATATTTTATGGCAGAATTATGATGGAATAATGGCCAAAATGCTAAGGGGAGCTTAGCAGCTGCCATAAGAAGAAAAGAATAAAGGACAGTAACTGTGAGTTCATTTTTAAAGTCGTATGGTCCCTAATGGAAACAGAATCATGAATAGACAGGTGCAGACATGCACGATTAATACAATGTAGAAGGCGAGGTACCTTGGCCTTCATCCCGGACAACTACTTGGCTGCCTAGTGGAATGAGGCTTGTTACGCCTGTAATGAGGTAAACTCATATGCAAGGGTATACCATAATCTGGGGTAAAAATTGAATAAGAAATAAATGAATGTACTACCGGATAAATACATGAAAGTGCTACTGGATAAATACATAAAAGTACTACTTGATATATCGATATAAAGGCAGGTTGAGTAATATGTATGTGTGGCTGTCAGTGGACTAATTACAAATGTGGAAGCCAACAATAAATCATATGTTAGAAATTTTGAGGATGTGGTGGAGGCCACACAAGTTTACGATATAAAAGAAAAGAAGTTTAGTATATAACACATATGTAAGAAAATATATATACAAAACAGTATGTAAAATTATTAACGGTGGTTGGGAGCCACTGTGGTGCCTCGTGATATGAGGTTAGTTAAGTGTTTACATGAGTATGTAAAATTAGATACAGCACTGAGGCAGTAAATGTGCTACGAAGATACATGTATTGATGGTAAATTGAAAACAGTATGTAACAATAAACAATTGAGCAGTTATGACTTTACCGAAAATATGATATGGTCACAAGCTAGTGGATTGAGATGTAGTTGATCCACATTGATAAGATACATAGAGAGATGGATGAAAATTTACTCGTCAGTTGTATATTGTAGTGACAGCCAATCGGTCAGTAATGTCTTAGTTTCCTTGATCGGGATAAAAGTATTAAACTACAGACACTCAAGTGGAACAAGTATTTGGGTTAAAAATGTTGCTGGTTGGCAAGATCTGTGCTATCTCTTGGATTATATAATAAGATAGTGATGTAGGTTCCTGGCAACTTCTGGGCTACCTAGTGGAAGACAAGAGAGTTAATATAAGCACTGGAGTGATAACCAGTTGGATTAAAAAGTAAAGAATTAATATTCATATACACTGGAGTGATAACCTTGCAGTTGTTAGCTTCCTGGCAACTTCTAGGCTACCTGGTGGAAGACGATAAGAGTTATTCTGTACACTGGAGTGATAGCCAAATTTGATTTTGGAAAGCAAAAACTAAAGAGTTAATGATATATATACACTGGAGTGATAACCAGTTGTTAGCTTCCTGGCAACTTCTAGGCTACCTGGTGGAAGACGATAAGAGTTATTCTGTACACTGGAGTGATAGCCAAATTTGATTTTGGAAAGCAAAAACTAAAGAGTTAATGATATATATACACTGGAGTGATAACCAGTTGTTAGCTTCCTGGCAACTTCTAGGCTACCTGGTGGAAGACGATAGAATTATTCTGTACACTGGAGTGATAACCAAATTTGATTATGGAAAGCAAAACTAAAGAGTTAATGATATATATACACTGGAGGAATAACCAGTTGTTATCTTAAATGGAGTGATTGTACGAGTGTTATCTTCCTGGCAACTTCTGGGCGACCTGATGGAAGACGAAAGTGGTGATGCAATAAGATTCAAGATAAGGTAAAATACTACACTGGAGTGATAACCAGTGTTTTTGGGTACATGTTTGGCTCCTGGCAACTTCTAGGCTACCTGGTGGAATAC
Organism: Platynereis dumerilii; assembly: GCA_026936325.1. Classification (NCBI taxonomy): domain Eukaryota; kingdom Metazoa; phylum Annelida; class Polychaeta; order Phyllodocida; family Nereididae; genus Platynereis; species Platynereis dumerilii. Next base: position 6,553,483 of record JAPTHN010000005.1, read on the forward strand.
ACGTACTGGACTAAATGGAGTGATAACCTGTTGTACGAGTGTTAGCTTCCTGTCAGCTTCTGGGCTACCTTGATGAAAAAAGGTGTCAATTGAGAGGCTCGCCATTAATGATAAATTCGGGCCTGGTGTGTTGTTTCGTACGCAAGTCTCTTCGTTGTTTGGATCTTCATGGTTCTGAAAAATGAGACAGGTAATAAGGCTCTGTTGGGAAGAGGTATTACAAATTAAATTGTTGAGTCAGTAAAATTGGATGGTATTGTTTACTAAAAAGGGGGAAAATAAGAATATTTGAGTATATGATTAAAATTAATAAATTATTGTAATATAATATTATATATATATATATGCAATTATACTCATCTTTTAATGTAGGCAGTGAGCTTGACTGACAACCATGTTACAGCGATGGCTAGCTGTCAGATCCAAGAAGGTGCTAGGACAGGTGATGTACTGGGCAGTCCTGTCTGCCAGTTGGGATTAAGCGGTATATCAAATATAAGTTGCAGCAGTGACAAGCTGTAGGCCTATATTAAATATAATTTGCAGCAGTGACAAGCTGTATATCAAACATCAGTTGCAGCAGTGACAAGCTGTAGGCCCACATTAAATATAAGTTTTTGCAGCAGTGACAAGCTGTATAGTAAACACGGATTGCAGCAGTGACAAGCTGTAGATTGAAACATCATCTGTAGCCGTGACAAGCTGTATATGAAAGATCATTTTGTAGGAGTGACAAGTTGTACATTAAATAACAATTGCAGCAGTGGCAAGCTGTATACAAGGTGTATATGATAGAAATATTTTACTGCTGTAACAGGGAGCATATGAATCATAGTTTGCACCAGAGAGAAGGTGTACATTAGTCGTCGATTGCAGCAGTGACAAGCTGTATATTAATCGTAAATTGCAGCAGTGACAAGCTGTATATTAACCATAATTTGCAGCAGTGACAAGCTGTATTTAAATCGTCAATTTCAGCAGTGACAAGCTGTATATTAATCTTAAATTGCAGCAGTGACAAGCTGTATATTAAACATCATTTGCAGCAGTGACAAGCTGTATTTTTAATCGTCAATTTCAGCAGTGACAAGCTGCATGTTAATCTGAAATTGCAGCCGTGACTAGCTGCTTAGTAAGCATCATTTGCAGCAGTGACGAGCTGTATATTAATCTTCAATTGTAGCAGTGATAAGCTATTTAATGATCTTCTATTGCAGCAGTGACAAGCTGTATATTAAACATCATTTTCATCAATGACAAGCTTTTAGACACAAGCTGGTGTATTTCGAGCGGTGACAAGCTCTACATCCATGTTGCAGTAGTTACAAGCTGACACGTTGGACTGATGATTTCTTTTACAGCAATGACAAGTGGTGTTGTGTGGGTGGGGATATCATATTCAGTGTCAATCGGCGAATACCTGGCGAGTCTTGTCGTTGTTTTGATCGTCATGGTTCTGAAAAAATTAGACAGGTAATAAGGCTGTGTTGGGAAGAGATTTTACAAATTAAATTGTTGGTATTGTTTATTAAAAAGGGGGGAAATGAGAATGGTTTTGAGTATATGATTAAAATTGACAAATAATTGTAAAAAATATTATATATATATATATATATATACGCAATTATACTCATCTTTTAATGTAGGCAGTGAGCTTGACTGACATCCAGTTACAGCGATGGCAAGCTGTCAAATCCAAGAAGGTACTAGTATCTGACGAATAGATTTTTTTTGCAGTGACAAGCTCAATATATTCAAGTTGCAGCAGTGATAAGCTGACAAAAGAATATATTTATATGTATGCAGTGGACTAATGAATTAATTTAGCAAAAGTGAGAAGAGACGTGTAAAGGGTCATTTGAATAAATGGCAAGCAGTAACGTATTACTGGTAAAATATGTGTTGAGCAGTGACAAGCTCTAAGTTTCATTTTCAGCAGTGGTAAGCTGACGGTAAATACAGTGGGCTGGTGGAGTAATTTGCAGCAATGACTAACTCCAAGGCACAAGTAGGATGATAAATAAAGACATTTTGAGCAGTAACAAGCTCTGTGATAATTTTGCAGCAGTGATAAGCTCTGTTGTTATTCGGAGGAGTGGTAAATTAATTTTACAGCAGTGATAAGCTGTCAAATATAAAAATATAAATAAATTGGGAGCAGTGACAAGCTCAGCACACATGTTAGGCATTAATTTTGTATCAATGATAAATGTTATACGATGGACCATGTTAGCCTTTGGACATTACAGTGATAACCTGATGTGCAGCACTTATAAGCCAAGTGGTATGAGAAAAGTCAGTTGGAGGTACAAAAGGAGTGAAAATTGTCAGCGTAAGCATATGATAAATTCATGTTATATTAAATCTGTATAGCAGCAGTGGTTTGCTGTTAAGAGTGGATGGTGCATCCAGCTTCTCATGTAAAGAATAGCATCTATTAATAGCTTTGACAGGTTGTCACCCATCGAGGATGTATAAATGAACTGATGTATTGAGGTCCTTTAGTAACAAAGGAAAGATTTTTGGAATTGACATTGTATTTAACAAATTCACATAATAATAATGAAGCTAATAATATATATTAGCAGAAGTAAGAAACTGATAAATCGTGCATTAATGAAGCGATGTAATAGTAAAATCCATTTGTTACATTAGGCAACTGTCAAGAATTGACAGTATAAAAAATGAATGCATTAATGAAATCGATGAACAGCAGAGAGATATGTTGAGAAAATAGTGAAATTTTTTGTAAGAGTTAGAAGCTGGCAAGTATTGGTGACGTAGTAATAAAGTCATTTTAATGCTGATGAAATTAGCAGCAATGAGAAGCGGTAGGTTGTGGGTATTCATTACTAAAGTCAAGTATTAGTGATATCCATTAGCAGCTGTGAGAAGGCCACTAATTGATGATGTTGGGAAGTGTTAAATGATGTAATGATAATGTTAAATATTTAATAATAATGTTATATGACGTATAAATAAAGTCCTTTTGCATCAGTGAGAAGATGTTAAGAATTGTCAGTATTAGGCAAAAAATGCAAGTAATGATAGAATGAATTAGCAGCAGGGACAAGCTGGCTGGAATTGGTGGCGTAGTGAAATTATTTGTTATTACAACATCTATTAGGAGCTATGTGACGCTGTCAATAATTGACGTTGCAGGCTGTCAATAGCTGATGTTGCGCTAACATTTTCATATAATAATAATAAGCAAAATTCGGGGCGTATTAATAAAGTTCATGTAATGGAGAAGTGTTAGCAGGTTGCTTAGTGTAAAAGGTTAATTTATTTAATGATAATAATGTATAAGCACTAGCAAGCAGGAGTGAGAAGCTGTCAAGAGTTGAGATTGAGGTAAAATAATTTATGTGATCTATAAGGAGATGTAATAAGCTGTCAGGAATTGACATTGTATCAAGAAAAACATATAATAATCGAATCTATAACGATTGACGGTGTATTAATAAGTTCTCGTAATTATGAAACGTATCATGTAATAATGAAGTCGGTAAGGTGCTTGGACGGTGTATTAATAAATTCATGTAATGATGATGAGCAGGAGCGAGAAACTGTCATATATGGACAGGAGTGTTGATCCATTAATGTAGTAATAAATTATGTTAACAGTAGTAATAATAAAGCCATTGGAAGATTATATTAATCTTAATTAATGGTGTATTGAGTATTGATTTAAGAATAAGATCCATTAGCAGCAGTGAGAAGCTGGGTGAATTGACAGGGTATTGAGAATATCCATTAAATGATAAAAATTCCTTGGCATGAGAGTAGATGTATATCTGATCAGATATGAGCACAATTTGGTAATAGTTGATGACACAAGTTAAGATATGATGAAAAAGTATGCCTGAAAAGAAAGTGTTTGGGGTAATAATATGATGGAATGTGAATCAAGAATTGAATGTGAAATTGTGTGTTCATGAAAATGAGATATGCAATGATAATTGGAGGCCAAAATGGATATTGTCGGCCTTGAATGTTAGAGATCTTGTTAATTGTGAGGCCTGGAAAGGAAAATTATTGGTGAATGTTAGATGAGTCTAACTATAAGAAGGTGTAACCAATGTAATCATTGGGAATTGTGACAAAGTGGCCTAAGAAAAAATCCGACGGTTGAAAAGCCTTGGTGTCGTGTCCATGGTTGTGTGACATGTGGTTTTTCAAATTTTGTAATCCGATATGCGGCATTTTCAACATATAAAATGACAATTATTTGGGATATTGAAAGTATTTATCAAAACACGTGATTATTTTGAAATAATAATAAGCAGATTACATCAGAACATCAATGAATTTCACAAATTGTATAAATAATAGGAGATCCGAGGTTGGATCATGAAAAAAAAAAAGAATATAAATTGATAGATTAATGTGATTAAATAAACTGTGAACTAAGAAAGACATAGAAAAATAACAATAGTAAAACATTATTGTTACATAAATTGGGTTGTATGGCCTTCTGAAAGGCTGTAAACATGATAATTAATACACTAATGAGTGTTTAAAAATTGATGTTGGGAGGAGGGAGTATGGTATGATAATCAGAGTAGCAGATGTAGTGTTGGAAGTATCAATGGTGATGTGTTGGCTGTCTGCCAGAGGGCAGGAGTTGTAAATAGTGGGAGTCTGAGGGACCTGGTGGATAGTAAGAGAACTACAAGCCGATGGGCAAGTCTGGACCCAGAAACTTGCTGTCATCACTTGGTTAGAGCAAATAAAGTGAAATAATCCTGTGAAATTGATGAGATTAGTGTCACAAAGTATAGGAGCATGTCAAAGAAGTGGATAATGAACATTCAGGGAATATTTATAACATGTGGTCCTGACATGAAAATGGGTCAAATTGAACAACAAAAATGGTGGTCTATCCATCTTAGAGCATCTTTTAGGAAAAGGAATGACCCACAACAAGTGCTGTTGGGGCCTCCATAGTAAGGTGTACTGTACTCCTGTATGTATCCCGGTAATGTGTGAGTAATTCCAAAAAGATAATTGTGAATAAGTAAGATATATTTTGATAATAATGTGAGACCAACCATTGAACTGTGTCAACTTGTTGACAGAATAAATAAGAATGGGGTTAAGCAGGGGTCAGTCATGTGACCCCACCATGTGACCTGGGGTCAGTTTATAAATAGATATTGTTGCTGGGTGGCCTCAGACAAATAGATTCATTTCATGGAATCCTGTTTTTTTGCAAAATGCATCAAAATAGGCGAAAATTAAAACTTCCTTTTTCTGAACATTCTTTGACTACAAACCCACTTCTGAATACTACTAACGAGTAGAAAAATATAAAAACCAGTCGGTTGTGTGTGCCTGTTTGTTTCATAGAAATTTGGTGTTTTTTGCCTATGAAATTGCATTATTTACTCTATGCGATCTGAAATTTGACAGACTAAATCAATTTTGAATGTGTTTACCCTAGATTAGGTAATCGTGACCCAAACAATTTTCCTTCAGATTAGTCCCAACAGTCACAGTGATTTTGTCCCATCAGTCACGCCAGAAAATAATTTCCCAACCAAGGAGGGATGCAAAAAAGTAAATGTTGGTTTCATTTGAAGGCCACACTCAGTAGGAAGTAAATGCACCATGATACAAATTTATGGCATGCTTTTGAACACAGATATTTCAAGATAAGTAAACATACCAAAAAAACCTGTGGTCAATAATGTCCCATCAGTCACGACAGTATATTCAATTTAATTGCGGAAAGAGCATTGATATCCGGATGTGTTTTCTTCACTTATTTATTCTTTGAGGCAATAAGAATGATGTAGCCCAGCCACACATTTCTCTTTTAATTTTTTCTGAAAAATTTGGCAAGTGACATTGCCAGAAAATGTATCAATTGTCCCAAAAGTCACGGTGGAATTGACCTGATGTAAACGCGCCATGACTAATTCCGACAGATTACTTGATTATGGTTCCTTTCTATTAGCATTGTCTCGCGGTGTACTTACTTTTGCAAGATATATATTGCTCCTGTCTGGCATAAAGACTTGTGCAAATTGAATCACAGGGCAGTAGGCGTAAATTGAATGGGGTGGGAAACCTCAATGATATGACACAATCGTAGTTTAAAGCATCCATGCAATATCAGTGATGTTATTGCCAATACAATGAGACTAAGTCTTTAACATGGTCACCAATGCCAAATCATTGAAGGGTGTACTTACTTTCAAGAGCAACTGTAGGCTTACACAAATAAAAATATTATAAAAATTAATAATATAAAAATTCTTACCAGCTGGTACATGTTTGAAGCACCTTCCTCTCTTCTGTATTGGTTGTTCACTTTTACAATTTCATCAATTTCATCTTGGTTGTAAGGTATATGCTGACTGAGGGTAGATGCAGTGAAAAGTGCAAAAATCAGAGTTTGTGAAATCCACATATTGGTTGTAAAATGGGACTACCAATCCCTGAGCTTCTCTTCTCAAATATTTTGGTGAAATGTGGACTTTTTGGCATTTGAAGGGTTTATATGCAGCTGTCCTATGATTGTCCTTAATGCTAATTGTGTCCCTTTGGCAATTCACTGTCCCTGGACTTAAATTTCGGGTTAACTGCTTAACGCTTAAGACCAAGGTTAAGACCCCATTGTCCCCTGGCCATTGAGTATTGGAGATAGTCTTGAAGACTATCTTCTCTTAACTGTTATTAACTCTTCAACACACTCCAGCCTACTTTTTCAGTCATACATGGCTGGATCTTCAAAATTGAGCTTTAATTTGGCAGATTTTCCATTTTCAATGCCAGTAAGTGGAGATTCCAGATATAGAAGCACTCCAGATCATGTCTTTATCTGCATTCACAATGATCTTATGGATATGCAGTTCATAGGATAAATCATTGTTTATGAAATGCAATTAAATGGCACGGAACGCCAAAGACCTGTCATAGAACATAAAAGATAGTAGGCCTGTACTTTGAGTTGGGGGGAGGGTTGGTCTGGGGGGGGAGGGTTGGTCTGGTGGTAGCGTGCTGGACTGCCAATCGCTGGGTCCAGGGTTCGAATCCAGCTCATGGCGGGTCACCTGTGCCTATGTTGAACGGCTGTTTCAATCATCCTTCGCCTCATTGCCGTGTCCTCCTCCTGTCCTAATTATCAAAGCCCGGATCATCCATCCATAAACAGCCTGTACTTTAAGAGTACTTACTTATCCATAACCATAAGCCTTATGGGATCAAAACATCTTCATATATATGTTTTTGTAGGGGACATGACCCAGGGGAGGATCCAGCATATTAAATCAGTGCAATGCAATATATATATATATATATTTTTCTTTCAAAAATTGAAGACGAACAGCCATATGAAGATTTTATCTGACAAGGGGGGGGGGTTAAGGGATTGCACCCCCCCCCCATCTGCCTCCACACTGGATCCGCCATTGACAGAGAGTTAATATATTGATCACCATGAATCCATGATAAGAAGTTTCCAATTCAATCCTTTGAAAATGTGTGGTCATGCAGCTTTATTTTTAGGGAATTAGCAGCATCTGGTGATTAGAGAAGTAAAATTCGAATTGAGGTCTCAATCTTGGATTGGAGAGATGTAATGGAAAGTTTTGGAAGAAAAAATATTTTCCTTTTTGATGAAAATCAAGTTTAAGAAGATGCTACCCCTCTTGAAAGTCCAAACCAAGCTTATGAGGGGTACACCAGAAACCCTTTGCTCTGAAAGGTCTATGCCTACGGAACCTAGATCTGTTCAAACAATTTAGCTACAATGGACCCTTAGAAATCTACTGAATTCTCAAAAAAAAAGAAGGAAGGTGACAGTTCTAACTGTTCTATAAACACAATTAAGGAAAGATTAAGGCCAATTTAAGGGCAAATCAATGACATGCCTCTGAAGGGGGGGGGGGTGAGCTTTCCCCTATTCCTGTTCTTCTTTTCGTTAAATTCATTGATGCATCTCATGATGACATTCTTTTAATAGAATTAAGTTGTCAATGATGTACAATTACCAGCTGACAGCCACTACTTGTCCTGTCACTCCTGTGCACGTGGTGCCTTAACCATTGTTAAACGTAATAATAGGAAAATAAGAAGAGCCTTAATTTAAAGAACTGTGTTTTAGCTGAAGACAATTATCCCTGAGAACATATATATATCTTAGTTTTTCTGTATTTGGGAAATAATATTAAGTGGAGACATCTGAAATTTGATCCTTAAAGCTCCCATAGTCCCCAAATTTCACAAATTTTTCAAAACTCAAATATTTAAGTTGCATCAACCAGATATTTATCATAATTGCTGTCTTAAAGGGCAATTGTTCATACTTTATTTACCAAGATTTGGGAAAATTGTCTTTTGTTATGTTTGAAGGCTGTTTCAATCATCCTCCCCTCCTAACTTGCTCATCCAGTGTATAAATACAGGACGTTAGCCTCAATCATCCATCCACCAACCTTGTGTATAGTTGGTCCTGGCAACACAATCAGAATGCTAACACAGTTAGGGCTCATGTGATACGTATCAAGGCAGAATGAACCAGAAACTCCTCAATTTCAAAAACAGGATATTTTGGGCACATGAAACCAAAATGATCTCAAGTTTCTGAAGTTGACATTTATAATTCACACCTGGGGCAGAATGTTGAAGTGGACTTCAGGGTTTTAAAAGTGTCCAGGAAATACCACAAGGTCACACCAGGGCAGTTAGTATTTTCAAGGTCATGTGAAAAAAATAGTCCTTTTGAAAGGTAATGGAGATAAATGAATTTTCTTTTGATCAGGCTCATTATAAACTTGTCAATTGGTTCCTGTAAGAAAAATTCCAAGTCTAAAAAAGTGGATGGCAGCTCAAAACATCATAGACACATTTTGCGGGGGTCAGTCCCCCCCCCCTCTTGGCATAAGGACAATTGGCAAATCAGGTCAAATCTTCACCCATATCAGAGCAGATCCACTGCCCGGTCTCATCCATTACATGTTAAAATTTCAGGGCTGGTAGCGACAGCCCCCCCCCCCGGTCCTTCATTTTCCTATGCTAAAAATGTTAAGATATCTTCTCCGAAATTTACCTTGAAAGGGAATTGTAAATTTTGCCGAAATTTGAAAGGAATTTTGAAATGATTTTGGCACTGACAACGCTCTAAAATGCTGTAAAAATGTGCAATGGTAGCATGATGGTTTGCAAAAACATTTTATTGAATTTTCATTTGGATGACAAATTTAATCTTGTTATGCCAAATCACAGATTGTTGGACTAATAGGATTAATGGTCAATTAAAAAAACTCCACTGCTGATACTACTTTTTGTCCGATGGATGTGTGTGTGTCTGAGAGATTCGTCTGATAGATTTGTCCAAGAGATTTGTCCAAGAGATTTGTCTCAGATATTTGACTGAGATATATGTCTGAGATATTCGTCCTGAGAGATTTGTCAGAGATATTTCATTTTAAAGATTTGTCCAAGAGATGGGTCCGTCCTACAGATTTGTCTGATCGATAGATTTGTCACAGAGATTTGTCCAAGAGATTTGTCTGAGATATTTGACTGTGATATTTGTCTGAGATATTGGTCCTGAGAGATTTGTTAGAGATATTCGTCTGAGATATTCATCTGAGAGATATTTGTCAGAGATATTTGTCTGAGATATTCATCTGAGATATTCATCTGAGATATTCATCTGAGAGATATTTGTCTGAGATATTTGTCTGAGATATTCATCTGAGAGATATTTGTCAGAGATATTTGTCTGAGATATTCATCTGAGATATTCATCTGAGATATTCATCTGAGAGATATTTGTCTGAGACATTTGTCTGAGATATTCGTCCAAGAGATTTTTCCAAGAGATTTGTCTGGGATATTTGTCTGAGTGATATTTGTCTGAGGTTATTGTCTCAGATTTAAACTGGTAGGCAGCTACCAACTGGCCGCAGAGTCCGCTTGACATTATCAAATTATTGAAATGAAAATTAGCCCTCCCTCGGGGCCAGTAGATGTCATTATTGACAAAGTCTGCATTTCGGATCCTTGAAATAAATGAAGATTTGATATCTGTGCGGACCGGAGCCCGGAGGAGGGCTAAGACTAGCATATGAAAAGGAAAAAGGATAACATTGCAGTCAAGATCTAAGCACAGTGTTACCTTGAAGTACTGAATTTCACCAGATATATGTGTGTGTCAGTCGCACACCTTCACATTAAAAAATGGTAATCAAATTCACAAGATATCTAAATTTAATTACAAAAACAACCAAGAAGTTGAAAAACACGTGGCCTCATACATATCGTAATTTATTTTTCCTCTAAATCTTATAGCTCAGTAGTTAATCGGCTTAATTTCATTTTTCGTTTAAATCTGTGAAATAATGAAAGATTTCATCCCAGTATAGCCAATCAAACTTGCCATTTATATTGGTTGAAAAACACTTGTAACAATTTGAGTTCCCATAGAGAATTGATGGTGAGGTGAATGTGTATGACTAGTTAACACAAAATATTTGGAAATGCAATTTTTTATAAGTTGACTTAATGATGAAATTAAATACTGTATTTACTCGATTAGATCCACCCCCTTATATTTTTCAGAAGAGTTTTCAGAAGCACCTGTATTCCAGTTGGCCTTTTATCGTTTTATGCAATACCAGTCAAAATCTACTTTTTCCAAATTCTACTTTTCTAAAATTTACTTTTCTGAAATTTCCTTTTCCCTCCAATCTACTTTTTCTATGAAAACCAAAATCTATTCATTTTGCCAAAATCTACTTTTTCAAAAGTTTATATATATATATATACTTTTTTCCTTTAAGTTTAATTGAGTAACCTACATGGTACTCGCTTTGTGAAATACTTTTTCCAAAGCATTATGGTTGCGGTCTCTTTTGTTTTGTTTGTTTATTGGATTACTTTCCAATTCCTGAAAAATATTTTTGTTCAACAATGCATACAGGCAACAAGTTTTTCATTGTGTAACAAAGAAACCGCCTTCCTTTAATTCAGGCCCAACTCCCGGCTTGTATAATATCAATGAATTTCATCGATGAAGAAAGAATCTCAGAAATTGCTTTTAAAATACTTCATTGATTTAAGTATTAAGCAATTATAATGTAGATAAAAATATAATAACTATAATCAGAGACACATAGTAGTATTACACAATTTGATGTATTTTGTTGAGTCCTCACGTTTCATTCTCCCTGAATACATTTCAAAAAGTCATGGACGGAAGACGTTACAGAAGAAGAAGTCCATGCATGTGTCTCCATAGCAACCCCTTTCACTCTTCAGCCTCATTATGAATTTGTGTGGACAATCAAATTGCAAATATTGACTTTGCAGTGTAGGTCAACAGAAAGCACAGAAGCTGACCAAGTCGAAGTTTACTATCAAGATTCAAGAAAGTTAACAGGGAAAGCCCCGGAAAGGTTTTTAAAACTGTGTGATAATGATCTGTGAAAAAGGAAAAAACAGCCTCAAGCCTACTGGAATGCTGCAAACTTGGATCCCATCTGAATTTTTCAAGTGAGTCAACCAAATCTTGTAAATGAATGAAGAAAGGTAAGTAAATTTTTTTTCAACAAATCTTGCTATGTTTTGACACGCCTGGTGGTTCTAATGTATCCAATTAACAAAAAGATTACCAGCATAGAAATAGCTGGAGTAGTAAACGCAATTTGGCAGTTTCCGATTGTGTGCGCTATATTATCAGAAGGCACATTACTCATTGACAATGTGGCGATCTGTCAAATTTTTATACGAAGCGCTGGTTTATTTATTTTCTTGAAGCCTAGCTGTGCATAACAGTACTTAGGGTCAAAAACCGACAAAAAATCTGACTAATTGGCCACGCACAGGCTTCAAGCAATTATGAAATTTGACAGATCTGCGCATTATCAAAAATTGTTGGCGCCGAAGTTGGCCCACCTTGGGCGCTACAGCTGGCACCAATACACTGAAAAACATCAGAATTGCCAATAACACTGTAATAAACAATTTTATATACCTGTCCATCATTTTCAAGGCGTGATATATCCGGGAGAAGCCAAAAACTTTGCCAAATGTGAACCAAACATTTCAACAGCAGCCATGTTGGATTCGTGAAGTCTCGCGGGTCACATGACCCTCGAGAATCAATAAAAGGGAGCGCCGAGAAAATCTGGATCATTCTGATCCTGGCAGTCAGAGAGGAAGGAGTGATCCAGGGTACCAGAAATTTCGAAAATTTGCTAAAATAATGGGTATGCTTCACTTTAGCGGGCCGTGAAAATGACCATATTTGGAGAACAATGATTTTGTGACGTCATTCATTTGTAACCACGTCGAAATGTTTACATGACGCCATCAACACGTGACGACGATCTTATTTCGGTGATGCAAGAAGTAGCAAAATACACTAAAGAAGTAAGTTTTAGTCACCTTTTAGTTACAATATTGAAATAATGCCATAGAAACCAATAAGCAGGGGTGTGGGGGCGGCAACCCCCACGTTAACCACCAAAAAACAATCGTTTTCACTTGCCATATATTGTCATTTTCACGGCACGCTATAGTGAATTTTTTCCAAAAAAATTAACTAATTCTGTTATTGTGAAGGAAATTAACAATTTGGTTTATGGAGCGCCCTGGACCACTTGGCCGGAAAAGAAAGAGAAAATTCTGTGAAATTTAAGCTTTTTCTTGAATTCCATTGGAAGTTCTGTGAGCCTCCGTCATATCACGGAGAAGTTCACAAATTGAGGAAAACCAAGTTTGATCAACCTGATTGAATAAATAACTAAGTGGAAGTTCTAAAAATCAAGAAACAAAATTACAAAAATTAATTTCAAGAATTTTGGAGGTTTTGACTTCTGCCTCCATCATATCACAGAGAATCATCTCCGCCTCCATCATCACGGAGAGCCACCTCCGTCATATCATGGAGAACTGCTTGGAGAATTGGTGAAATGGTGAAAAACTCAATTTTGGAAACTTTGACATCCATCTCCGTCATATCACGGAGAGCTGCCTCCACCTCCATCAAAGAGTTCGTCATATCATGGAGAGCTGCTTCCGCCTCTGTCATTTCGCAGAGAGTCGCCAAATTTGCAAATATCTCGAATTCTCATTCTCCCTGAATACATTTAAAAGTCATGGTTCATGTGAACCACGGACTAGCGTTACAGAAGAAGAAGACGTACATGTATGTGTCTCCATAGCAACCCCTTTCACTCTTCAGCCTCATTATGAATTTGTGTGGACAATCAAATTGCAAATATTGACTTTGCAGTGTAGGTCAACAGAAAGCACAGAAGCTGACCAAGTCGAAGTTTACTATCAAGATTCAAGAAAGTTAACAGGGAAAGCCCCGGAAAGGTTTTTAAAACTGTGTGATATTGATCAGTGAAAAAGGAAAAAACAGCCTCAAGCCTACTGGAATGCTGCAAACTTAGATCCCATCTGAATTTTTCAAGTGAGTCAACCAAATTTTGTAAATGAATGAAGAAAGGTAAGTAAATTTTTTTTCAACAAATCTTGCTATGTTTTGACACGCCTGGTGGTTCTAATGTATCTAAAAACAAAAAGATTACCAGCATAGAAATAGATGGAGTAGTAAATGTAATTTGGCGGTTTCCGATGGTGTGCGCTATATTATCAGAAGGCCCATTACTCATTGCCAATGTGGCGATCTGTCAAATTTTTATACGAAGCGCTGGTTTATTTATTTTCTTGAAGCCTAGCTGTGCATAACAGTACTTAGGAACAAAAACCGACAAAAAATCTGACTAATTGGCCACGCACAGGCTTCAAGCAATTATGAAATTTGACAGATCGGCGCATTATCAAAAATTGTTGGCGCCGAAGTTGGCCCACTTTGGGCGCTTCAGCTGCCACCAATACACTGAAAAACATCAGAATTGCCAAGAACACTGTAATAAACAATTTTAGATACCTGTCCATCATTTTCAAGGCCTGATATATCCAGGAGAAGCCAAAAACTTTGCCAAATGTGAACCAAAAATTTCAACAGCAGCCATGTTGGATTCGTGAAGTCTCGCGGGTCACATGACCCGGAGAAAATTCTGTGAAATTTAAGCTTTTTCTTGAATTCCATTGGAAGTTCTGTGAGCCTCCGTCATATCACGGAGAGGTTCACAAACTAAGGAAAACCAAGTTTGATCAACCTGATTGAATAAATAACTAAGTGGATGTTCTAAAAATCAAGAAACAAAATTAAAAAAATTAATTTCAAGAATTTTGGAAGATTTGACTTCTGCCTCCGTCATATCACAGAGAACCTCTTCCGCCTCCATCATATCACGTAGAGCCACCTCCGTCATATCATGGAGAGCTGCTTGGATGGGAAAATGTGAAAACTCATAAATTCTTGAATTTTGGTAACTTCGGCATCTGCCTCCATCATATCACAGAGAGCTGCCTCCGCTTTCGTCATATCGTGAAGAGTCACCCAATTTGCAAATCTCTTGAATTCTGATTGTTACCCTCTGGAAGTAAATGAGAAGTAGAAAATCTCTACTTAAATAAAAGTGTAACCCCAGTGGCACATTCGCCATCTCAGCTGCCACCTCCAACACATCCCAAATCACCCAATTACGCCTCCTTCCCATCCAAATAGTCCCATATGCTTAAAAACATCACCACTTGCCAAATCCATATCATTAACCCACCCATACCACCATAATTTGTCCCTTGAAACAATTCCCATTTTAGCCCCCTTGACCCCAGCCTGGATCAGCCCCTGCCTTACCCTGACTCTCATGCGTTGTCCAAGGTAAACAACAGCCATGCCAATCCTCAGCACATCTAATATGCACATTTCCTCTTTTTTCCTCTTTTTTCAATCATGCCCTTCTGATGAATTCACTCAGTCATCAATTACTGCTTTCTCTTTTCCTTCCATTCAAATGTCCATGCATTGATAGATCAGCAAGCAAGACACTCCCTTCGTGAATACACTTCCGGTCTCAAGAGTTTCCTTTCATCCACGTTGCATTTTCGCGCCATTCTGCAGTAGCTTATTCACGACACCACACTGATCTGTCTGATGATAGGTTTGCTTGCTTTTAATTGCATTCAAATAACTTAATTGATTCCTCCCGTAAAAGACTACACTCAAGCCAATTCATCAACAATCAACTTCATTGATTGTTGTCAAAGGTGTTAAGCACTGACACTTTAAAGGGCAATTCACTTTCACACCTCAGTCCCTCTCATCTTTCAACTTCATCACACTATTTAATCTAAAATAAACCAGTAGGCAGCATAATGATGTAGGCCTAATAAACAACCCTGGAATCTGGCATTTTAACTATTATTATATCAAGAAAACGTACATTCTGATGGCATATTATGAATGCTGCGCTTTCTGTATAAGCCTACATCAATTGCTGTGCAGACAAATTGACCATTAATACTGAATAGACGGGTTTGGTGTTTGTAATTGCAGTCACACAAATACAAGTGATGTTTTGTATGTTCTTCCTTCCCCTCCCATGTTTTCCCGGGTTTTATGCTTTGCAATCATATTGCTTCATGACTTTTTCCAACTAAAGTACCTAAAAGTTGAAGTGAAGCACAACTTCAGACCAAATCCCTCCACTCACATACAATATGACCCTAAACTATAAATAATTTTTATATTGTGTTGTTTTACATCCGACCTTTGCAGCGGCTTAATTCTTCTGAATACAAATCTGACAGATTAATCTCATTCTTCGTTCCCTTTTTTGCATTTTAATGGGTATTCTTTAGTTATTCATAAAACTTATGGCACAGACAGTATCCAGCACGGGTCTGCTATTCAAGTGAATTCCTGCAAATTTGGACTTTTCTTAAATTTTGACCATCAGACTATATAGCAGGAAACTGGCATTTTGAGGCACATATTTCCACACTCCGATTCTTCTGTAAAAAAGAGATTTTACATGATTAATTAATAAATTATTAAACGGTTTTCTGGATTTATTCCTATTTCTCTCTCACCCTCCCTGAGGCATAACAGATAACAGTACGTTAAATTCAAAGACTAGGTGTAAACATGGAATCTGAAGATTTTAGATTCCTAGTAATTTAGTGATACGCTGGCTGAATAGACCATTGAACTATAGATATTTGGAGTTCAATGAAATAGGCGAGGTGAAAACAGTCCTGGGCCTCACTTTCATTGTGTCAATTTGTATTTCTAACTGTTTGCTTCTCTTCTTCTGTTACGCTCTTCCGTCTTTCGACATAGCGCGGCGCACCACAACCTGCCAAATACTTCTATTTTTAGCTAACTGTTCATGATCAAAACATTCATATGTGTAATTATTCCTACCATTTCCATTTACAACTGTAACATTTATACTTAGCTTATCAAGATCTTTGTCCACTAATTTCAGCCAGGTCTGTTTCTGCCCTCCCCTCGGTTTTTGAACATATTTTCAACAATTATTTCAACAATTCATAACTTAATTTTGCTCAAAACTTACACTCTTATTCAAATTTTTCTACAGTCCTGGACATAAGTTCTGTCGCTAGCACATGTCAAAGATACAACTGTCAATACTTTGACTTGTACTAAACAGATTTTAATGAGTAATGGCTCAAATGAAAGCCAAGTCCTTCTACAATATGCTTATATTGCGAAAATAGAGTTTTGGCTCAATCTGAATATCATAGAAATTAATATTGACAGTGTGTCCAAAATGTGCCTGGACAAAAGTCCTATTGCATGCAAGAAGTTATGCTGAAAAATTGTCTAAAATAATTTTGAAATTTGCTACAATGATGAAAAATTGTCGGAGAATTTAGTCATGATGTAGGATAATAAAACAAAACTAGCTTTGTTTGACTTAATGATCTTGTAGAACAATATCCATGAGGTTCCACGAGGACTCGTAAAATATCAACACAGTATCAATAATGATCATCAAAAGTGATATAAATACAGACCAATGCTTTCTAAAATTCATAAGTATTCTTTGAAGTTGTCTTCCCTGCCTTCCAACTTAATTTGGAGGACATGGGACCATGGAAATTGAGATTATAGCATTTCCGGTTGGAGAGCAGGTATAATGGTACATGCCATATTGACAAGAAAAATTGAAGTGAGGGCTGCACTTGTACAAACTATGCCATTTGGTTTCAAAGCCTCACCATAGCAGTAGTTTACAATAATTTAGGGCTAAAATTTGTTCTTGTCTAATGCTACTGTTAATTATATTGTCCCCTTGCCATCTCGATCAATTTCTTGCTCCGAGACAGTATTTTTGTTTTTCATTATCATGGTCAATTTCAATAAATTCTGGATAAATTGTATTCATGTAAGCTTTAACAGAACATTTGCATTATTGGTGCAGCTTTTCTGCAGTTATAATGTTGTTTTGGATGAAAAAATTGAAAAATTAATCACTTTGCAGCTCGGCCTGTGCCACCAAGAGGTACCACCCATGTGCAATAAGTACAAAAACCCAGTTGATCTGTAACAAAATACATATACATGTTCCTTATCACAAGTATCATTAAATAAAGGCCCAAAATAATGGTCATTGGAATACATCAGTTCCAACTTGGTCCCTATGCTGATATTTTGACCGATTATGAAGCTCCATTTGCATCTGCTCCATCACCTGAAAAGATGTACGCTCATCAACTGCCCACCAAAATGGGACAGGAGGTAGGGAAGATCATTCCGAAGGATATTTTGGAGCTTTTGAAGATATATTCCTTTATTATCTACCATCCTTGATGATTTTTATTCATAAAATATTGATATTTTGCCCAAACCCCAAGGGTATTTTCTTCAAAGATCAGGAATTTGTGTGAAGTGATATTTTTACATTCAGTTACACCATGACTACATTCTCCAACATTTTTGCACCCTTTTTGCAGTTTCACTATTCATTAAAACAAATTTTCAGCATTAAGTTGTGCATGCGACAAGACTTTTGTCCAAGCACTTTTGTGACAGCCCCTTATTATTAATTTCTAGAATATATAGAGTAGGTTGAAACTTTATTTTTGCAATATAACCAAGTTGCAGAAGCTTTTGGCTTTTATTTAAGCCATTCCTTGCCAAAATCAGGTAATCACAAGTCAAGTTATTAACAATTTTGTCAATGACATTTGGATGCGACAAGACTTTTGTCCAGGACTGTATTCACTGTGTCACCAAAATAAGATCGTGGTCAAGTGCAGATGACGTCAAGTAAACATTTTGCAGCTGTGACAATGCTATGAAGTCACCACTTAATTGTGCCAAATATGGTCATATTGATGGCCCATTAACTGAACTATACCCCTCCAATCATTAGTGTGGTTGAATAACTCCAGTCTCTGTTATATCAAGGAGATGTCAGTCATATCAAGAAAAGACCTCCTCATATCGGGGAGAGGCCTCGGTCGTATGTCCCAGAGACCTTCGAAAAATGGGATCCTTTGGTCTCGTGTAGTAGAATAACTCTTAGTTATTTATCACACAATCAGGCATGCTCAACAGTGGAAGTTCCAAGATCAACTCCTGTTTGGATAAAAATTGATAACCCAAATATCTTCTGTTTTTGTTGTTATTTACCATTTTCTGTCACGTTCTTTTCAAGCATGCATAGAATCAAAGCAAATGCAAATAAGGGAGGTATATATTTTTCACTATTTGGCATGTACACAAATTTGTAAATCTGCAAAAACGAACACATACACGAATTTAACATTCATGTAAGTGTGAAATATAGCAATGCACGAATTTGTGTAGATGTAATTACGAACATTGCAACCTTAAACTTGGCAAAAACTAACTCTAAACCTAATTTTAATACTAAACCCTAAAGATATAGCACTTCCACAAATTTTAGTGTTAGCAGATACACGAATGAATAAAAAGCACATTCACGTGTGTTAGTTATTACATGTACACGAGCATCTATGCTCGTTTTTGCATGTCCACAAATTCGTACATGCTCGTTTTTACACCTCCACTAATTCGTGAACATGCCAAATAATGAAAAATATACACATGAATAAGGTTTTGAATCCAGTCATATATATTATTGTCATCAAAAACATTGCTGAGCGGTGTCAAACTTTTACAACCTCAATGTCCTTAACGGACAAATAGATTGCAACATTGTTTTGACAAAGTCACAATTTTTCATGTATATTTTTCATTATTCGACAAGTACACAAATTTGTGGAGGTGTAAACGAACATACATGTACGAGTTTGTGGACATGAAAAAACGAGCATAGGTGCTCACGTATGTGTAATAACTAGCACTCGTGTATGTGCTTTATTATTCATTTGTGTACCTGCCATTACTGACATTCGTGAAGGTGTTGTATGTTTCAGTTATAGGGTCAGAATTAGGTTTAGAGTTAGTTTTAGCCAAGTTTAAGGTTGCAATGTTCGTAATTACACCTACACAATCCATGAATTGCAATATTTCACACTTACTTGAAAGCTAAATTTGTGTACCTATATGTTCGTTATTTCAAGTTTACAAATTCATGTAGGCCTACATGCTAAAGAGTGAAAAATATGTACCTAAATTTTTTTTTAAAGTGACATTGTACAACATTATGAAAAAGTCTCAATGTTGTGTTCATGCAACATAATTTTTTGCATGGATTTTTTACCTGATAACGGACAAGCCCGCCTGTGTAACCCTTGCGGTTTTCCTCAATCTCAAAATTAAAATTCTGGCCAATCTCAATGTGTTTTTTTTTTTTTCAACCTTGAAAATTAACTTTTGTTTAGCCTCAATGTTTCCTTCAACTTCAAAAGTCAAATTCATGTCACAAATGAATCTGATTGGTCAATCTTGCACATCCACCAGCTGTGTTCCTGTTCATTTGCATTTACAATAATTTTCCCAACTTTTCTTTATAAATTTATTACAGTCCTGGACATAAGTTCTGTCGCATCCAAATGTTATTGACAGAACTGTTAATAACTTGGCTTGTGGTTGACTGATTTTGACAAGAAATAGCTTAAATGAAAGCCAATGCCTTCTACAACTTGCTTATATTGCAAAAATAAAGTTTCATGTCAGTCTGAATATTCTAGAAATTAATAATAAGAGTCTGTCACAAATGTGCTTGGACAAAAGTGTTGTCGCATGCATAAACTTAATGCTGAAAATTTGTTTTAATGATTACAGAAATTGCAAAAATGATGCAAAAATGTTGGAGATCTTAGCCATGGTGTAACAGGATGAAAAAAATATCACTTTGCACGAATCCCTGATCTTTGAAGACAATATCCAAGTGTTTTGGGTGAAATATCAACATTTCAAGAGTAAAAATCATCAAGGATATCAGATAATGCAGAAAAATATCATCAAAAGTTCCTCAATATCCTTCAGAATGATCTTTCCTACCTCCTGTCCCATTTTGGTGAGCATTTGATGAGGGTATATCATTTAAGGTGACGGAGCAGATGTAAAGGGAGCTTCATAATTTGTCAAAAAATTAATGTAAGGACCAAATTTGCACTCATGTATTCCAATGATCATTATTTTGGGCCTGTATTTGATGATGCTTGTGATAAGGAACATTTATATGCCCTAAGTTAGGGATGAATCAGGTTTTTGTACTTTTTGCACATGGGTTGTACCTCTTGGTGACACAGGCCGAGCCACACGGTAATTAATTTTTCAATTTTTTATCAAAAATGACATTATGACTGCACAAAAGTTGCACCAATAATGCACATGTTCTGTTAAAGCTTACATGAATGCAATTTATCAAGACTTGACTGAAATTGACCATGACAATGAAAAACAAAAATACGGTCTCAGAGTAAGAAATTGATCGAGATGGCAAGGGGACCATATAATAAACAATAGCTTTGGACAAGAACAAATTTTAGTCCTCAGTTATTGTAAACCACTGCCATGGTGAGACTTTGAAGCCAAACGGCAGAGTTTGTATAAGTGCAGCCCTCACTTAATTTTTCTTGTCAACATGGCATGCTCCATTTTATCTGCTCTGCCACCGGGAATGCAATAATCTCAATTTCCGTGATCCCGTGTCCTCTAAAATAAGTTGGAAGGCAGGGAAGACAATTCCAAAGAATATTTATGAATCAAAGAAAGCATTGGTCTGTATTATCTATCACTTTTGATGATTATTATTGTTACTGAGTCAATAATTCACATAAGTCCTCATGAAACCCCATGGATATTGTTCTACAAGATCATTGAGTTGACCAAAGTGACTTTTTTTAATTCTCCTGTATCATGACTAAATGCTCGGATAATTTTTATTCATTTTAACAGTTTCAGATATTAATTTAGACAATTTTTTAGCATAACTTCTTGCATGCGACAGGACTTTTGTCCAGGCACATTTTGGACACACTGTCAATGTTAATTTCTGCGATATTCAGATTGAGACAAAACTTTATTTTCACAATATAAGCAAGTCGTAGAAGGACTTGGCTTTCATTTGAGCCATGTCTCATTAAAATCTGTTCAGTACAAGTCAAATTATCGGCAATTGTATCTGTGACATGTGCTAGCGACAGAACTTTTGTCCAGGACTGTATAAAACAAAAGTAATCTTCATTCACAGGCAAATTGCACAAGGGATGTCATCACTCCAACAGAAACATATTATGTCCCAATAAAATTCTGGGTCCATTCGGGGCTCAGCCTTAGATTAGATAATGCATCATCTGGCCAGTCCACTGTTGTCAGGCCAAGCTCACCATATTTAGTTGTCTCTCAGGATGTATTGGCAGCATGCAGAATGGGGGGCCGCTAGGTATGTGTGGGTTTGAGGACAGTGCAGGAGCCTCGGATGTGACCACGATAGGGAGCCAAACAGGTAAAGCAAGGTTTAATGCAGTAACCCCATGTACGTTAGACAGTGAGCAGCTGATGCAGGTTCCATTTAAAACTATTTTAACTAGTTTAGTTATCAACTTTGGTTGCCTGGGTGTAGGAGGCTCAAGAAGTCCATCTATCTGTGTCTGGCGAGATGGGTTGGACTTGTTGAGCCTATCTAGAGGGGGGAGGAATGGGCACTTGGCAAGTCGGTTCTCACTCTTGTAGATTCTTTGTAGATTTCCCAATAGTGTCTCAGATTTGTGTCCCCTACAGTACTAATTTCTAATCTAAATGTGGCTCAATTTGGGTGTCTATGTTTTCTATTCTTTTGTATACAATGAAATCCTTCTTTGGGGATAGGTTTAGCTTAGTTTAGCCTCCAAGAGCTTTGGATCGATAGCTGGGGATAGATTTTAAATGTCCAGCCACTTTAGAAATTTGTACTGTAGAAACTCGCCTGTAGTGCAATGGCTCATGTGCCACAGGTTGTGGTTGGGGCAAGTCTGAGATGTATGCCCTTACATGTACATGTGAAAATCGCTCAGGCAGCAGTAAGCCCTGAGATGGTTAGTGCTCTCAGGCCGGAGTAAGCCCTGAGATATACATGTGTACATGTATGTTTATTGCCCAGACAGAGGTCAAATAGGTTTAGAGGGCAATAAATAAATAGTATAGATTAGATAAGAAAATTACCACTGTTGAGAGGCCACCATAGAAAGTATAAGAATATCATGAAATACAAATATTTGTAATATATATGCTTAATGAAAATAAGTGAGTGAATGAGGGCTTCAGCAAATTACATTCATAATTTGAGATAATCATTAATATTTGTAAAAACATTGAGATGATGTGACTAGAAACTGTCAGATAAAAAAATTAATCACAAGGTGTGGAAAATTGAATGATGACCTAGTTGTGATGAAAGCAGTGACCTGGAATTTAGCCTAAATAACTTTATTATATAGACTGAAAATATAACAATTTGGAATAAGACATTTAATTGTTTAATTTTGTAGAAACCTTTCTTTAATATAGAATTTGAAACCTTCAAAACTATGTGCATGGATGTTGTCTTTAATAGTGGAATCCAGAGAATTAAATATATTAGGAAGGCGATAAGTTATACCAGAGATGCATATGTGAACCTGTTTATTGCACAACTATTTTTAAAAATAATCATTACTCTTTTTAGAGATTTCACTTAAAACTTTGTCACTTATCTTTCTTGTCCTTTTCCTACTTGCCAAGTTTACATGGCTAGCTGCATTATGCCTTGCTTTAATTCATCTTTAGCCTGGCTGGGGTGGTCGTAATTAATAGTTAATTCTGTTAGTTGTCTGAGTGTTGGCCAGTTTTGCATTCCCCTTGCTAGTTCGAGATCTAAGTCACCTTAAGGAAGACATGAAACGACAGTTTTGACAAAGTCATCTTTAGGAAGTCATCACCCAGCAGTCTTGACTAAGTCATCTTTAGGAAGTCATCAGCCAGCAGTTTTGACTAAGTCATCTTTAGGAAGTCATCACCCAGCAGTCTTGACAAAGTCATCTTTAGGAAGTCATCACCCAGCAGTCTTGACTAAGTCATCTTTAGGAAGTCATCAGCCAGCAGTTTTGACTAAGTCATCTTTAGGAAGTCATCACCCAGCAGTCTTGACTAAGTCATCTTTAGGAAGTCATCACCCAGTAGTCTTGACTAAGTCATCTTTAGGAAGTCATCAGCCAGCAGTTTTGACTAAGTCATCTTTAGGAAGACATCACCCAGCAGTCTTGACTAAGTCATCTTTAGGAAGTCATCACCCAGCAGTCTTGACTAAGTCATCTTTAGGAAGTCATCACCCAGCAGTTTTGACTAAGTCATCTTTAGGAAGTCATCACCCTGCAGTCTTGACAAAGTCACCTTTAGGAAGTCATCACCCAGCAGTCTTGACTAAGTCATCTTTAGGTTCCAACTTCCAAGTCATCATCCAGCAGTCTTGACTAAGTCATCTTTAGGAAGTCATCAGCCAGCAGTCTTGACTAAGTCATCTTCAGGAAGTCATCACTGAGCAGAAAGTCACTTTTAGGAGGTCATCACCAGCAGTCTTGACAAAGTCATCTTTAGGAAGTCATCACCCAGCAGTCTTGACTAAGTCATCTTTAGGAAGTCATCACCCAGCAGTCTTGACTAAGTCATCTTTAGGAAGTCATCACCCAGCAGTCTTGACTAAGTCATCTTTAGGAAGTCATCACCAGCAGTCTTGACAAAATCATCTTTAGGAAGTAATCAGCCAGTCGTCATCACCAAGCAGTCTTGAGACCTGATAGGTACATATATAAACACTGGGCAAGAGCACAGTTTATGGATGTCCAATTGCAAGAACTGACCAACTAGAAAATAATTCAAACATAGTATTGCCATTGTTCTGCAATAGGATAATTTCCTTCTGTATGATTTCTCAGGGGGGGATCCAGAAAATTCCGGTGGGGGGGTGGGTCTATCGGGCTGTTGCATCGCGAAACGCATAATTCGCGACATTACATGACTGCGGGCTGATAAAATTAACATGTAAAAGTATATTAATTTTGGTCCGGTGGGGGGGATGCATCCCCCCACCCTTCCCCCCCTGCGTCTGTCCCTGTGATTTCTTTTCCCCCTTTCTTTTGACGCCATCAACACGAGTATGAAAAGATTCTGGCTAAAATGCTCCTCAGTTGAAGTAATATCCTTATTTATGGCCGTACCACATGGTGGTAGTGGCCATTTTGCAGGTATGAGTGAATGGTGTCCACTGATGTCCACTGTCGTCCATGTCCCCTGTCACATTCATTTGACGCCAAGATCTCACTAACCAGTGGTCCATGGCGGCCATAACTTCACATGATACATTTATTACTCATGGTCTGGTTCTGTGCGCTACAAATTTTGCTGTACATCCTTTTTGGTTGTGTAGTACAGCAATTTCAAAAGCTACTTTTGCAGACACCTTCTTTGGATCCCTTGCCACCATCTTCTCTAGTACACCTTGATAACCACAACGTGGTGTCACTATCCCAAATGGTGCACTATGGGAAAGTGAAGATGTGTAATTTGTAGAATGTTGCGGTTGAAAATATATTCTGCTTCACACATTCGTTTTAATATGTATGTTTGTGATCATGCTTAATTACCAATGTTTGTGCAATTAAGTTTTAGAGTTTTGCAGTATACTTTGGTATTTTCCTGCCATTATTCAGGCTGGAAAAAAAAAATCAAACATAAAAACTTTCAGCCATTGATCTGCAGAATAATGTAAACAAACAATTCGGAAATACACAGTGGTGAAAGTCCAACAATCTCTGCCAATCCCCCTTTTTTTTGTAGGTAAGTTAATATCGATCCGTCCAGGTCTGACAAAGGTTCCCGTATGGCCATAGAAAACCGGTTGCCTTCAAATTAATTCAAAATTCACGGTGATTTAGAACCTCTTCCCTGGAAAGTGTTGTAATCCTCTAGCAGTATGCCATGATCAATTCTGTAGCCTCAGTGAAGTGTTTGCACTTAATATATTAGCAGATTGTAGAAAAATACTTAATTCGATTCACCACTCCAAAGTTTCTTCACATGAGCAATTACATTGAATATTAGAAGTTGAAATTGAGGCAGGATACTAAAACATCAGAGAGCTTTTATAACCATGTTATGACACATTTTGAATATTATATCATGTCCATCATACTGTTGATTCACAGATCCCTTGCACAACTCCAGCCTAACCACTAATTGCCAAGCCTTAAAAAGTTATATACAATATTAGCATTTCTGGCACCTTTGGAATGTGTCGTATTCTAATTATCCCCCATGCTATGCTATGGGGGATTTTACTTTTAGTCTCCATGTCATGGCATCCATCAAATATCTCAAACACCACACCATGCACAATGCTCATTCTTTCCCAACATTCAAAGACCCCCCTAAACTTGTCAAATCTGACCATAAATCAATAAATATCATAACCATTTCCACATCCCAAATACTTTTTGCTGTGCTTTTGACCTGCAGCCATGTTATTTTTAAAAGCGAACTCCACCCCCAGGTGTCTACACGTCCTTACATGTATGTACAATTGTGCCCCTGGTGGAAATATTTGGCATAACTAAAATTGGAATTCTGGTGGGTATACATGTAGGTAGATGTGTAGGGCATGGGGGATATGGAGGCACTATACTGCTCTTGTTATATTTCTAGTTTTCTGGGAAGACTCATAAGCATTTCTGGCACCTTCAGAATGTGTGTATTCTTCCTTGATACTGCTGTGAATCACACTGTGATTAAGTTTTATCATAATATTTAATATAATTCTTTTTTATCTGTGTTATCTATCAATCCTTGTACTGAATGATAAATTCATTACCATGTACTGATTTCATTCAATGAAAACATAAGCCATGAAAATGTTTCAATTATTTTGTTGATATGTTTTCACTCGGATAACATGTCAAGTGTTTTCTTTCAACAGCATTCATGAACCAACGGGATAACCAGTGAAATTAACCAATTTCACACTTTACCCTAATTTGTGTTGGCTCTTTGTCTCAGCCAATTATGAACTGGTAGGCAGCAACCAACCTGTCGCAAAGTTGGTTAGACACAATGAAACTATTCAATCGAAATTTTCCCCGATTTGTAGGATCAAGTCCTGAGACTAAGCCGGCAGTTGCATCTTTCGAAAATATGAATATCTGATAGCGATGCTCACCAGAGTCCGCAGGAGGATTAGGTCCAGTGTAAGCTGCAAAAATAAAGAGATTTGACGTAGATTGTACAATTATGAAAAATGGATAAATATGATATTGTATGTGTATTCTCATTATCAATCATATTCTCTCACTCCTTCATTAGAAGCCTCTCACGTTCTTAAAAAAAAAGCAATATCGCAAAAATTCAGCTTAGAATATTGCCCAGTTGTTACGGCACGTTACTGAGAACTTTTTTACCACTGAGGGGTAGCTTGAGTAGAATTCTAGGAAAAAAATGACCATCCCGGCGACATACAATGTTTATAAAACCATTATATAATTAATTAAAAGCATATCACGGCGGGATAAGATAGTAAATCGGCGGGATAACATCATATCCCTGCGGGAAAGATCTGAATGCCTGGGGGGCAAGATCTAAATGCCTGTGGGATGTCAAAGATCGTCGGCGGGATGTCAAAAGATCGTCGGTGGGATGTCAAAAGACCGTCGGCGGGATGTCAAAAACTGCCGGCGAGGCTGGAAATGTCCCCCCAGGGGCAGGAGAGGTCCCCGCAGGGGCAGGAGAGGTCCCCTCAGGGGCAGAGGATGTCCTAATATCCCGCCGGAGATGTTTTTGAGACGTTCTCACTGAAAAAATCCCCGCCGGACATCAAAAAATCAATAAAATTTTGGGCTCTGTTCCGCCGTCATGAAAAAAAAGTTTGAACCCGTTGAATCTTTTTTGACATCCACGGCACAGTTTTTCCATTTCTAGGAACCCCTGAGGGGAACAAAAACTACCCCTGGGGGGATGTGAAAAGTCGACAGCGGATCACCCAAATTCATCCAAATTACCAGGAAATACCATCACGCCGACGCCTAAAGTGCTCCGTAACGTGCCGTGAGACTGGGGCATATATCTTTAGGACACTGCGATGAACCACTCAATCCAAATGTCCGCAAATTATGACATCAAGTCCAAAACTCACACCTCTGTTTCCCATTGGAAAAGCACTGACAATCTGATGGACTCAATTAATTGCAAGACATTTTCAAAGTAGGTACATTGGTGAATTTATATTTTCATTGGTTTAGATTGGAGTTCTAAACCTGAGGAAAGTGAATAATGAGTTTGATAATTATTTTGTATTTCGTCTGGTTAACAGTGGCTTCTTATTGGAATACGACTGTAATATCAATGTTTTTTAATGCAGGGGAATAACATGGATATCTAGGCTACAAACAGGGTCATCAGTTTAATTTTAAAGTGGCGGGGCAAATCAGCATTGAAGCCTTCACGGCAATGGTCTCAGTAATGCTTGCTATTTTTCAAACATTAATATCTTCTAGACGCCACTGGATATTAATGCATCCATGTTTGAAATGATGCATGGTTCTAATTTTCCTCTTGTATAATGGTGTAGACATAACTATGTTCACGCATTTTCAGATCATTTTGGGTGGCAATGGAGGCTTTTCCAAGAAATTGCATAATTATTGGGAGCACCTGAAACCTGGTTATATGGTATAACTCCCAGTTGAGCCAACAAATTTGACAGGATATTGGTTCCAGGGCACATTTATCATTATGTGTAACGGATATATCCAAATAGTATTCTTTTGGAAACATCACAAAAAAGCAAGGTTTCATTATAATTTGGGACAGTGTAATTTTCAAAAAATGGCCAGATATGTATTCCTCCATTTCAAATACTTACCAGCCAGGTGTCTGCCATCAACATGTGTGCCATTCTGTAAAGCAGAACCCTGTCAAAATCGTAAAAATGTTCATTAAATTATGTTTAATAACTCTCCTTGTGAACCATATATCCACACATTATATATATGATATTATTTGTGTCTTACACTCTTGATCAAAACTCTGGTATAATCTGGGTTTTCAGAGGGTCAGGCCTGCAATATTATATTCTAAAATTGGCCACAAAATGTATGTATGGAATTACAAAGATTTGCTCCTCAGGCATTCTATCAAGGTATATCTATCTTAATAAAGTTCATGTTCTTGAGCCACATATCTTTCACCTTTAGGATTGAGGAATCTGGGTGGCCTACGACTGCCAAATTCGCACAGGGTACTTACATTGTCCCAAAGAGGCACCAGAGGCACTTTTGGTAGTTCAACGGACCCTAAATTTGTTATTTCCATCTTTTCATGTGCTGCAGCAGTTTTGAAAATCCAGCCTTGAGCGTCATGTTGATAGTCTGTTATGCGCATGCGTCGTAACCAGGTAACCGTCGCCATCATGAGGCTCTGTTATGCTACGTTGAGTTGCCTAGCAACCTTAATAGGGCATGACATCATTGAGATAAAGAGCACTTGGCGTGACGTCACGTCACATGTATGTTAGATTTTTTGGAAACCAGTAATCATCAACCAGTCACCAGCAGTCCAATTCCAGTTCATTTGCATACTAAATGTGGCGGATTTAACAGTGCACAAATCTGCCGTTCCTTGCTTGCCTTTACGTCATTGTGAAAGGGCTTTAATCCAAGTAAAATATGTTGGCTAAATTATATTAAAGTAGACTCAATTAAGTAGTCAACTCAGGTCACTGCATCAAGTCACCCAGCTGACAATGCACATGAAGATCACATGATTAACAAGGACAAGGGGGTAAAATTGATGAACATGACAATTACCCCAAATTTAAACATTGTGATGCCCGTCTGTCACCAGATTATCACTTGATAATTTTACTTAGATAAACATGTGAATTTAGATCTCAACAGTGTGTGACCCAGTGGGCTTTTCTAGTTTATAGACAATTAATTTGAAAACTTAGAATCATAACATTGTCATTGTTTTGTAGAACAGGATAGGAATGGGATCAAATATGTACTATATAGCACGAACACTGAATTGGCAAAAATGAGGCAAAATATAGTCCTGTGCAAGGAGGCCTCATGACAGGGTACACCCTGCTCCTTTTTCTTATTCCAGCAATATAAGTTATCTCCCCCCCCCCATTTAACCCCCGATTTCCCCTTGCTATCTCCCACTTGCCCCCTCTTCCACCACTTTCCCTCCGCGTCCCCCCATTTGCTCCCTTGTCCCCGCATAACCTCCCCTGAATATCCCCACTATACACCATAATAGTCATCTATTGTGCTCCTTAGGGTGCATCGTCGGTTCAAGTCCAATATAAGGAGAAGTTGTGTTTGTGCATAGTTGTGTCATCCGGGCCTCTACCGTGGCGGGAGGGGGGATTAACTTGTTGATCCTAATTGCCAGAAAAAACACAAGACCCATCCAATTCCCATCTCGCAAAGTACTAGCAAAGTACTTAAAGAAACATCAAGATCAAAATGAAACAATTCGCAAGTCTCAACATCTGTGGTATGAGCCACCAAAGTGAACAAGATAATCTCGCCTGTGACCTAGAAAACTACGATGTCATCATGGCCGCGATCCAAGAAACTCGTATGCCCCAAATTCAGGGCCAAGAAATAGGACATCTCATCCTCAAAGGAAAATCAAGACAATATGACTTTTTTCATGTAACAAATGACAATGACAATTATCATGGAATTGGCATTGCAATTGACAGTAAAATCAATTGTCAATTCAAGAAAATATCGAATAGAATATGCCAAGCAGAGACAGTAATAGAAGTAAATAACAACAAAAGAAAAATCGTTTTCATAGCAGCGTATGCCCCAACACTTCAAGTCAGCACCCAAGATCCAGCCCAAGCTGACCAGTTTTATGAAGATCTTAACAGAGTAACAGAAGAAACATCGAAAAGAGACATTATCATAATAGCTGGTGACTTTAATGCTAAATGTGGTTCAGCAAATGACAATAAACATCCAAATCTAGGAATGTATGGAAAAGGAGAAATAAATGACAATGGTGAAAGACTTTTGGACTATGCAAGGAAGAATAACCTTATTCTCACCAACACGCTATTCTATCATAAAATGTCCCACAGGACAACTTGGGAAATGCCGGAAAGAAGAAAACCTCACCGTGACGCTAAAACAGGGACAACAAGACGAAACAGATACAGGAATCAAATAGACTTTATTATGGTCAGAAAAGAACATCGAAATTTAATACAAAACGCAAGATCGCATGGAAATCTCAGTGCAAACACAGATCACAAATTAGTACGCACCACGATCAACATAAAGAAAATCTACGCATGCTACTCTCCAAAAAACAAGACGCCCCTCTATGACACAAGAAAACTGCAACATCCAGAAACGAGAGATGAATACCAAGTCCGCCAACAGAAATACTATGAAGAGGCAAAAAGTAAGACGGCATCGAATCCACAAAACATCTGGAATAACATCGTCGAGGCAAGTCTAAAAGCAGCACAAGAAGTCGCAAAACCAGCCAAAAAAGGACAGAAGAGTAACAGCGAACATATCATGGAACTGTCAAAAAAACAAAAACAATTACGCGACAAAATTGCATCAATAAAAGATCCAGAAGAAATCAGAAAAACAAGATCTGAGCGAAACAGAATTCAGAAGACAATACGTAAGGAACTCGAAAAAGAAGAAACAGCAAAGATAGACCAAGAAATTATAAATATTGAAAAAATCAAAGACGACTCGAACAGAATGTTCTCGGCTGCGAAATTCATCCGGTCAATGAAACCGAAAGAAAAACTTATTATCAAAGGAGAAAACGGTTTAACAAGTAACTCCAAAGAGTGCGCAGACATCATCACAGATCATTTCAAATCTGTCTTCAATAAAATAACAATGAAACCCATGCCAGACATTCCCCCCTCACCAATGACAGACCCCTTCACAACCAAAGAAGTCCAACAAGCAATCAAATCGATGAAAAATAACAGAAGTGCAGGTTGTGACGACATAAAAGGAGAATTAATAAAATACGGATCAGAGACAATAATAGCTGAAATTGCTGAGTTGTTAAATTTAATGGCATCAACAGGACAATATCCGCAAGAAATAAAATCAGGTATTTTAATACCTCTTCCAAAGCCAGGAAAAGCTAAAGGCCCTGCAGAAAACTGTCGACCAGTAATTCTATTATCAATCATCAGAAAAATACTCGCCATAATCATCATTCGCCGCACAACTGAGAGACTACAGTCACAAATTCCACCATCACAATCAGCCTATTTACCAGGACGTGGAACAACAGAACAGGTTTTCGCAATTAAAATGCTTTGTGACAAAGCCATTACATCAAGTGATTATGAGATCAATATTTTACTCTTTGATATGTCCAAAGCTTTCGATACAATTGACAGAAACACTCTCATTCAAGATCTCAAATCAGTACTTAATATAGATGAACTCCATATATTCCATCTTTTACTCAAAGATGTTAACATAAAAGTGAGAGTTGAAAAAACTGTAGGAGAAAATTTTATAACAAACATTGGATCACCTCAAGGAGATTCTGCAAGTGCATTTCTATTTATCTTCTACCTAGCTTTAAGTCTAAGCCAAAAGAGGAAATTAATCCCAGCCTTACAAGATCATGGATATTACACACAAGCAAAAGAAGAAATCTACACACCACCAGCGACAGGAGATCACGCTTATGCGAATCAAACGTCCGACTCGGGATATACTCACGAACAACAATATGCCGATGACATAGGCTGGGTCACAACTAACAACATACAAATGAAAGACATCAAAGAAAGAATACCTGGACAATTGGCTGAGAGAAATCTTCAAATTAATCAAAGTAAAACTGAACATTACATCGTCAGAAAAGATGGTCCTGTAACCTGGAAAAAATGCAAATATCTTGGGACAATACTCGAAACATCCGAAGACATAAAGAGAAGGAGAGGTCTAGCATACGATGCATTCAACAAAATTGAAAAATTCGCCACCAGCAAGAAATCATCAATAAAGAATAAAATCAGAAGATTCGAAGCCTTTATATCATCAATATTTTTATACAATTCTGAACTATGGACCTTAACAAAAAAGCTTGAAAATACAATTGATGTGCTGCAAAGAACATTTCTCAGAAAATGCCTCAATGTCACCAAAATGGACAAGATCACGAATGAAGAACTTTACAGAAGAACAAAGACAAAGCCTTGGAGTACTACCATCAAACAAAGAAGATTCAGATTTCTTGGCCATGTATTGAGACTGTCTCAAGCAACACCTACTAACAAGGCCTTAACAGAATTTATAACACAAGCAAGGCGAGATCCAGGAAGACCAACAACAACTTGGTGGAATACAGTTAAAAAAGATCTGCAAAACCTAGGAATATCAACTGACATTAATGACTTGAGAACTCTAGCGAGAGACAGAGGAAATTGGATGGGACTGGTGCGACGCGTAGTGTCCAACTAGGACGAATATCGTATTGGAGAGAGATAAGGACCAAATAGTTCCATGGTGTAACAATAAGGGTGTTATTTGGTTGTGACGTCATCATAACAAATGTTTCGGCCAATGAGCGGGGGTGTGGGGGCGTCAACCCCCATGTGACGCCATGACAACGGTTGTGACGCAATGATTTTAAAGAGTAAAGAGTCTCACTGGAACTACTTAACCGTATATTGGACTTGAGCCGCATCGTCTGCCCCTTATATCTTCAGATATGACAAAATGTCATGCACTTTTGCAGTATTGTTCCTTAATGTCACAAAAGTAGCCCTGTAAAAATTTTTGAAAAAATTCCAATGTCTAAGGGTGGCACTACAGCCTTGAAATTTGAGCATAAGGTATTATTTTGCCGTTTCGCGGTTGTGAATAATATTTATAGTTTTTATTTTATTGACTTATATATATATAGGTGCAGTTAGATTTCTTAGAAAATGAGCATCAATTTGAATACCAACATCAATGGTTTCCACTTAGGAGAAGTTGTGTTTGTGCAGTGATATTTTCGGTTTTGAATTATTGAAATGTGATAAATCTAAAAACTACAATGTTAATATGACTTTCGGAAGTCTCTAAACTGTGACAGTGATCTACCACATCATTTAATAAAACCTTGAAGGATTTATATTGCAGTCAAAAGAAAAAGACATGGCAGAACGACGTTGCATTAAAGTGATTTATTT
Organism: Platynereis dumerilii; assembly: GCA_026936325.1. NCBI lineage: Eukaryota > Metazoa > Annelida > Polychaeta > Phyllodocida > Nereididae > Platynereis > Platynereis dumerilii. The sequence goes on from JAPTHN010000005.1 coordinate 6,587,016, forward strand.
CTCATGTTTATATGTATTTAATGCAAAATTGTATATTTGGATATTGTTGACTAGATATTTGAAAAACATGGTGAAATTCTTACTTTCTTCACCAAAGTGTGCCTTATACTTTATTCCAATGAAGATGTGACAGTTGTGCAAAAAAGAGACCTTTTAAGCAGTTCGTTCGAAGCATTTTTTCACCATAGTCTGAAACTTTCTACTTTCTGAATTTCCTCAAAGTGAAAAACTTTCAGAAATATAGCTTTCTACCATTCAAATTGAAGCTTATTTTCTTCTAAGAACAATGGTATATGAATTTAATTCCAAAATCAAACAATAAGTTAGATATTTCTAACTGCGATTATACAAAACATCACTTTTTGTCATTTTTGGAACAAACTTTCACGCAATTGTGCCACCCTAAGGCTACAACCAATCTTACAGCTCTTGCAATTGCTCTGAAGAAATCACTTTTTTTCATAATTTGGACCTATGATGTCAAAGCTTGAGACTCCATTGGAACAAATACTACTTTGGGGCAAGCTATGGTGTCATCATCACTTTTTGTCATTTTTGGAACAAACTTTCACGCAATTGTGCCACCCTAAGGCCACGACCAATCTTACAGCTCTTGCAATTGCTCTGAAGAAATCACTTTTTTTCATAATTTGGACTTATGATGTCAAAGCTTGAGACTCCATTGGAACCAATACAACTTTGGTGCAAGCTATGGTGTCATAGGTTGAACTAGCCAATAGCATTTCATGTAGACAACTTCATCATAGCCTTGCAATTATGTCATGGGCAGATGAGCCAATGACACCACTGGAAAAACTCAGGTGTTAAGTGAGAGGGGGACTGTTTATTATTTAGTTATACCAAAAGTGCCTGAAATTCAACCAAGCATGGTTAATAGGATAACTGGAAATTAATCACAGTTGTTCACCAACATGCTTCTGATCTAAATTGGATTTCATATGGAGCTGTCAAGTCAAGCACTTTGAGTACTGCTTGCAGTTTTGTTGGCTGCTCCTTTCAGTGTAAAACTACCAACAAATACTTTAATCCTATACTGTTTTATTGGTTACACATTTCACAGGAGTGAATATATGCAGACATAAGGATCAATTGACAGCTTTTGAGCAGAGCGCCCCCTCCCCAGGAGTAGTCCAACCTTGCACCTGAATTGCTGTTGTATTATTGGCCACTCTGACAATGATGTAACTGCAAGGCTATGATGAAACTGTCCACAACGGTTGCTATTGGCCAGTTTGAACTATGGCATTATTGATTGCACCAATTTTGCATATCCTCCAGTGCTTGGCAATGGAGTATCCACCTATGACATCATAGGTCCACTCTGGCACTGAGAAAAAAAAACTGATTTCTTCAGATCAATTGCTAGAGCTGTAATGAAATTATGCAGAATGTCTTTTTACTGGGAATGGAATAACATGGCTAAAGTGCAAATGAATACGACAATTTAAGGGGCAGACGATGCACCCTTGTGCTCCTGTAGTTTAATGTGTACTTACAGATACTGCATCAGCAGCCCATTGAAGCCAGTATCTTTGTGTTGGGTTTTCAGAGTACGGTGCATCTGGGGTCACCATCAGAATCGTGTAACTGGCATTCTGAAATTATAATTTTATACTTCAGCCAAAGTTGAAAAGTTCATATGGGGGGGGGGTACAGGTTCAATATGAACTGTATAATTGGAAGATTAGGGGCCAACCAGACGATAGTTGGGAGGGGGGTGGCAATGGACTTTACCCCCGGGACGTACTCTTTTTTTTTCGTTCGTGGCGCATTGACGAACAATTTTTTGCATGCGCACTCGCGACAAACTTTTTTATTGGAATTTTAACATTACGGTACCCCAGCTACAGGTAGAAACAAACTTCTTTTTTTTATTTCCATGTGCTGAACAAACTTTTTTTTCAGTGTCAAGTGGGAAACAATCTTTTTTTTTTTCACCAAATGTCCAAAGATCATCTATTCGGCCCCTTAGGGAATAATACTCCAAAAAATTCTGCGGTAAAACGTTGTTCAGCTAAATTAAAAGATGGTACAGAGAGCATCAAGATGACCAAAATTTGATGTCATCAACAGTCACCAAAAACTTACTGCATGCCAAGTTTCATTGATTTTGCACTACCATATCATAGTTAGGCTCTAAAATTTTCAAACGACCCTCATATGTGCCTCTGCATAGTTGTCCAGTTTATTTTAAGGTATTAGACAAACCATATGTGAGGCTATGACATCAGATTTTCATCGTAAAATGCAGACGGCTAGAGATTTACAGACTGCTGGATTGCTGGAAGTGAAAGAATATCCAGAGGAACAGAACAATTATTGTGGGATTGAGTGCATTTTTGTCCGAAAGCTTCCTCGTCTATAAGAAAAGGGTAATAAATGATACTATAACTTATTTAAAGAAAGGCGGCAATCATATATAGTCAGTTCCAGTTAAGGCTGTTTCCACCAAATATGGATGAACTGTCAAAAATAATGAACTTTTTATGATATCTGTGACAGAATTTTAATTTCAAAACACAGGGTATAATGATTTGAAACAGATCCAGGGTAGCGTAACATTTGCATTACAATTAGGGTTATTATGGGTAGGGACATCAGGGTTTGAGTTTACGTAGACCGTGTCTTTTTTTTTTCATTAATTTCTGCAAACAATCTCCTCACATGTCAATTTTCGACATTCGACGTTTCATATCTCGTTGACAGAGTCATAACTGGCAACAACAGAAAAATTTGCCCCCTTAATTTGTCTGAGCAGTGCATATTTAATTAAAATCAAACTTACGCTCTGTGCTCCTGGCCAGCTTATCTTGGGCTCACTTGCAGCTTGGCTTTGATTGACCTCAGATCCACATGGTCCAGCATAGGTCAATGTGATATCTGAATTGAGGACACATGGATCATATGTGTCTGGATTGGTGATCAAGGCAGGACAAATTGTCAAATTCTGGGCAGAGATGACGCCAAGGAACAGGAATAGAAGCAGTGGTTGCACCGAAGTCATTGTCATCAAATTCCACCAGGCAGTCTTGAAGTATTGAAATTCACCAAATTGGTGTTAATCACTCCCTCTCGCTGTCAAAAATGGTAATCAACAACGTAGGACATCTGAATTTATAGCAGAACACAGTCTATAAGCCGAAAACCATGTGATTTCATGAATATTATAATTTTAACTAAATCCGACAGACCACTGCTACTGCCTGGCTTCAGTTTTTTTTTTGTCCAAACCAGTGATGCAATGTTAAGTGCGTTGCATCCAAATATGTATTACCAATCTAAAGACAAGTCTAGATAATGCATAAAACTGACTTACAAATACCAAAAATTATCTCCAAAAGGTCACGTCCTAGCTTCCTGCCTTTGTGGATTATCATTACACACCGGAAACAAGAATTTTGCATTTTGTAAATTTTAGCTATTGGTGAAATATATATGCGCTTTGATGATGAGCTCTCAATTTCTGAGAATATAATTCAACTTTAGGCCTATTGCCTTTTTTGTGTATGACAATGAAAAGCATTATAGTGCGAAGTTCGGGAAATAAGATTATTTCATTGTTGTACATGTATTGCATAGAGCAATTTCCGCTCTGTTGATTTCAACATGTTACCAGTCAAAAAACTAACAATTATGAAACGTGACACAGTGACAGCCATAGGTTAGGTCAGAAATATGGACGGATTGAACTTGTGATGAATAACGGAATATATATAGTTGAATATATAGTTGAAACCGGTATATAAAGATATTTACAATATATACAGTTCGAGTTAAGTCTTTTGTCACTTTTTCTTCCAATCAGCAGGAATAGGTTGAACAATTTTTTCTTCCAATCAGCAGGAATAGGTTGATCTTTATATTTTCTAACTTATGTGAGCTAAGGCCTCTCACGATGCCTCCACTCATTATAAGCTTCATTTAAGCAACTGTGATATGATCTTATAGTATTTATAATTAATCTAATCTAAAAAAATTTATTAGGTTAAGGCCTCTCACGATGCCTCCACCAGATTTAATCTTTTCAAATACCATTAATGTAACCATTCACCAAACATCAATTCAGTCACATTTTTTGAGAACTAAGGCCTCTCATGATGCCTCCGCTCTAAATTATGTTAATATGCTAATAATCTGCCTCGCGTCATATAGAATTGGATGGTTTTCCCAGAATTTATCCAAACGATTTTTGAAAGCATTTAAACTAGGTGCCATTACGACTGATTCTGGTAGGTTATTCCATATCTTCGGTATTCTAACCCGGAAGGAATTTTTTCGTAGATCCAATCTGTTAGCTCTTTCTTGAAACAGCTTTAGCTGATGTCCTCTTGTTGGAGTACTTGATTTCTTGAGTTCTATTGAAACTTCTGCATCATAAATTTGATGAATAATTTTATATGCCTCGATGGCATCGCCACGCATCCTACGGAATCTTAAAGTTGGAAGATTTAGTCTCTTTAATCTTTCAGGATACGACAAGTTATGAAATCCGTTGATCTTCTTGGTGGCTGCTCTTTGTACCGATTCTATCTTCCGGATATCACCCTTTTTATACGGACTCCAAACAGCTTGACCATATTCTAGCATCGTTCTCACCAACGTAACGAATAAAGGCTTAAATATATTTGGTTCCAATTTATCGAATGTTCTCCTTATGATGCCCATCATTCTATTTGCCTTATTTACTATGTTGTGTATGTGGTGATAAAATTTCAAATTGTTGTCAATAGTGATGCCAAGATCTTTCACTTCCTGAATCCTTTCTAGATATGCTGTATTTCTTCCATCTGTTGATGCTATAGGGAGGTATAGGCCAGGTGGTGGTATTCCTTCTTGCCGAGTTATTTCCATGTGTTTACATTTATCTGGGTGAAACTTTAATAGCCATTCTTCAATCCATTGATGTAATTTGATAAGGTCAACTTGTAAATTCTGGTCTGGATGCTCTGGTTTCCAACTTGTGAATATCTTAGTGTCGTCGGCAAATAGATAGATATTTGATGTTATGTTGTCTGGCAGGTCATTAATGAATATCACAAATAAGATGGGGCCGAGTACAGAACCTTGTGGGATTCCACTATCGATATTTGATGGAGATGAATTTTTTCCATTAACAACTACTATTTGTTTCCTGTCTGTAAAGAAATCTTGTAACCAATTTTTTAAGCAGCCTTCAATACCATAACTTGCAATTTTATTTAATAAGCGTTTATGTGGCACGGTATCAAATGCCTTTCGAAAATCCATATAAGCTATCTCAATAATTTCTCCCTTATCTAGTGACTCTGACCATTTATCCAAGACTTCCAATAATTGTAGAATGGTTGATCGATTCGGAATGAAGCCAAACTGTTTTTCCGAGAATAATTTGTTACTGATCATGTAATCCAGGAGATCTTCCCTGATGATGCTTTCCATCGTCTTACATACCACACTTGTAAGGCTTACTGGACGATAATTGTTACATGAGCTTTTTGGTCCTTTTTTGTGCAAAGCACAGACATTTGCTTTTTTCCAAGCTGTTGGTAATTTTCCTGACTCGAATGATGATGTAAATATTATGCTAAGGGGTTTTGCTAACACATTGGATAATTCCTTGAGGACTCTAGGATGCATGTTATCGGGACCGGCAGATTTATTTGCATTTAGTTTGACTAATTTCTTCTTTATTTTATCCTGAGTGAAGGTGACATTTTCAATTTTAGCGGTTGTTCTAATTCCGAGTGTAGGGATAATTCCTGATGGTTCTTTTACAAATACGGAAGTGAAATGCTGGTTTAATGCCTCTGCTTTTTCTATATCTGATTTTGCTTGACCTGAATCTGTCTCCAGCTCCGGAATTTCATGTTTTATCTTAATTTTGCTATTTACATAATTCCAGAATTTCTTAGGGTTTCCTTTTATGTCGCTGGCGATGTCCTTTTCCCATGCTGTTCTTGCCTTCCTCGTTGCTTTCCGAACTTGATTTCTGATTTCTGGTAGCCATGAAATTAAACGCTTCATGATTTCCCTTTCCGAAGATTTGGAGTTACTGTTCCTAGCCATCCTTGTAGGATACAAATGCAGTTCGATAGTTCTGGCCAATTTGTTTTGGCAGACCTGATTCCCGGGACCTGATTGCAACAATGCATAGGCCTCTATTGTCCATCCCTCTCTTAGGTTGAGCCAAATCCTTAAAGTTACTCCGAATGATAGCCAGGTTTCAATCCCAAGATTTTCTAATTTCTACATTATCTGATGTGACTTGGTGTTATTGATTCACACACAAAATTTCTTTGATGTAGGATTATTTTTTCTGCCTAAAATTAGCCCTCAAATGTCCTAAATGACCTCTGGATTTATTTCGGGTACGCACGTACGCACGGGAAAAAAATCATCCAGTTGAGTGCAATCAACATTGTGACGTCATCAGCATTGTTAGAACAATGATAACTACATATATTGAACAATGGTCATTGTGACGTCATCAACAATGAATGTGCTGGAGGTGGGAGGCACTATCAAGACAATCTAAAGGAAATAACTGAATAATTTATTTAATAAAAGAAACACTTCAAGAAGTTGGTCAAAAATATTATTGATCAAAAGTTTATATTATTCTACACTCCAAACCACCATTATTTGTCAAAGAATTGTATCATTCAGGGCAACTTTAAATAAGGCCTATCTCAAAAATAATGAAGCAAAAGTGTGACATGACCATCAAAATTTTAAAATGTATTTTTGAATGAAATGTCCTGAGCATATCATAAAGAACATATTTATGTTCCAGAAACTATATTTACCTTGGTGCTTTGATGAGTGGAAATAATTGAAAACAGCTGATTATTACAGAATTTTAAAAGTTTGTTTTTCATGGCAGTGAAACTTAACTGGGCTGAATGGTAATTTGTCATGAAATTAAAACCATTTTCTTCATTTGACAACAACTGGCACATTTTTAAAAGTCTTCTGGCCGATTGTCATTCAAATACTCCCAATATGTTTTGAGAAACACCCAATTTTTCGAAAATTTTCAGAAATTTATTTTCAAAACTCACATATACTACAGATGATTTCATATTTGTAGACATTCGAGGTAGAAAATAAATCATTTTTCTTGCAATTTTCATTGGTCGAGAGAAGGTATGACATCACTCTCTCCTTAAAAGTGACATAGCGTTTTACATGGGTGACCATGGCATTTTAAGCCATTGATCTCCTAACAGGGACTGACTTTAGCAGTTTCAAGTGAGAGTCTTCGAAAACCCTGGGCTGCCCAAAAAATATTGCCCAAATTGCTGCAGCCTCCCTCCCCCCAAGCCCCCCTGCCACCTACACCTTTGATATCTCAACGGAATATTACCACTCTGCCCGTCGTAAGACGGGTACCCTGCTAGTGTATGTATAATTGTGAATGTAACATTTTCTCAGAAGAGGGGCTCAGCTCAGGAGGCAGGACAATGGGCTACAAATCGCGAGGTCCTCGATCTGATTCCCACTGGGATTTTCTTATGAATATTGACCACATCGATCACTGGGCTACCATCCTGTCCTGAGGGACCATTCGGAATTTATGATTCTCGGGAATTTTGTAGGAACTTTCTATCACAAATTTATACCCCCTTTGGTTTCATGCTTATTGTACCTCTCATACATTCCATGTGGATTTTTGGTATGTCCCCTTTTCTTTTCTTAAAATTTCATACCCCCTAAAGCATGTTGCGAGTAATAAGTACCCCCTTGAAAAATTGGTGCTCCGTCGGGCAAAAATCCAATTCCCCTCAAGTCATAAATTCTATTTAGCTTGTAGGCACATAGATTCTGGGCGAAAGGTAAAAATTAGTACTGTCCCACTTGAAGCATGTCACACCCCCTCACAGGTAAAACTACAATCTCCCCCGCAACCAAGTCATAAATTCTGAATGGTCCCTTACTGATGTCATAGTCTTTTGGTCAAGGCATGATAATTTAGTGTAAATAGATGTGAAGCCAGTCAGAGTCAGCTTGAAACTGATTTTTTATAAATATCGATTGAAACAATCAAAACAGGATTGTGAAATACAACTGTTCATGAAGAAGTGAAAGAGTTCATGTGGACTGCGGTTTTGACAGGTGTGAACAACTGCCACTACACCAAGTTGGCCTTTGCTGTATACTATTGGTCAAAATTATGACATCATTTTTCCAGCAAACATCACTTGCATGACCCAAGCTGAAAAAAGTGACACGCAATGGGCGACTTAACCAATCACCTGGCAGGATTTTCTGATGTCAGACTAGAAATTTTGCTAAATATTTTGTTATTTGAGAAAAGTCTACAAATATGAAATCATCTGTAACCCCAGAAGCATATGTTTTCATTTAAAATGATTTTAACTGCCCTATGTTATGCATCTGTATGTGGGCTTCAAATTGGTACCAAATAAGTGCCACCGAAGTGAATGTCTGCTCAGCAAATGATGATAAAAGTGTGATTTTTGGCCCCTTTTTTTGACATAAAAAGCTGATTTTAAGTACTGGTGTGATATGAATCTTCAAAAAATCTTCTGGTTTTGACTCAAATCAATTTTATATGAATTATCAATCATAACTGAGGGAAAAAATACAACCATTTACAAAATAAAAACTATTTTGTTAATGTTTATTGCCTTTTTAGACAATTCGGCCCAAATTTTATAGAATGCTCCATAAATGTTATAATTTTTGTGATTAGACAATGAAGCCTACTTCAACTTCTGAAATTATATGTTTATTTTCACTCAAAATCATATAAGAATGATCACTTTACTGTTTGTCAGAAAAAAAATTTGAATAGGATCAAAATTTTTCAGAGCGTTATGCGTGCGACGAAGATAACTATTGAATTTTATAACCAGAAACCAGTCAACAACTTGGATTAGTTCATAGATTAATAATGCTTCATAGATTTAGTATGTTTTGAGCTAATCCAGATTAAAAACAGAGCACTCCTAGCTCAGTACCACTTGAAAGTACTATTGGCGTTACGATTGCAACACATTCACCTTTCCAGCTATTCATTGGAATATTTCCATGAACCAGATTTTCCACAATCATAAAAAGCTGCAAAACTACTAAGTAGGTGTAATACTAGATCTCAATGGCAAACAGATTCAACTGAAATATATTTCAAAAAGGGAAGCTAGAGCATTTCAGATCAGGAACATTCAAGTTTGACTCTATTTTACAAAGTCGACCTTTGAACACAAATAACTCAATGATGTCAAAATAAGTGAATAGAAGTGCATGTTTCAATGGATTGATAAAGCCTGTGGATGTGGAGATTCTAAAAAGTATAAGGAAATAGCAATGGAACATGTCAAACTCTGTAAAACTGAAAATATTCATCAGGTGAAAAAGGTTATGTCATAAAGCACTTTTGTGCTCTTGGCTCCCGGACTAAATGACTTTTAATTGGAATTAAATTTATTTCAGGTCTCATAACATCAAAGTATGTTGTCTAATGCAGTTTAGACTTTGTGGTCCTCTTCTGCCATGAATCGTAAAAATTGGAGGCACTGAAACCAGGAAAGTTCAGGAATCAGCGGAGACCCTTTTCTGGCACTTGGCAATAAACGCTATTTTGAAATTTTAAAGTCCACACTCAAATTTTTCACAAGACATCACTTTCAAGTAGCCGTACAGTACACAAACCACTGAAAGCTATTGAAGCCAGCAGCGTAGGGTGACTCCTCATTATTTTCATTCTCCTTGAATACATTTTAAAAAGGCATGGTTCATGTGAACCTCGCTATGTCCTAATGACGGAAGAGCATTACAGAAGAAGAAGAAGTACATGCATGTGTCTCCATAGCAACCCCTTTCACTCTTCAGCCTCATTATGAATTTGTGTGGACAATCAAATTGCAAATATTGACTTTGCAGCGTAGGTCAACAGAAAGCACAGAAGCTGACCAAGTCGAAGTTTACTATCAGGATTCAAGAAAGTTAGCGGGGTAAAGTTTTCTAAACCTTGTGATAACCATCTGTGAAAAAGGAAGAAACAGTCTCAGGCCTACTGGTTTCTCCAGCACAACTTGAAAAACATGCATGGGCTTGTCTGAAATGCTTCAAACTTCGATCCCATCTGAAGTCAACCAAATCTTGTGAATGAATGAAGAAAGGTTAGTAAATTTTTTATTTCACCACATCTTGCTATGATTTGACAAAACTGGTGGTTCTAATGTATCTAATAACAGAAAGATTACCAGCATAGAAATAGATGGAGTAGTAAATGTAATTTGGCGTTTCTTGCGCCCTATTATCAGAAGGTCCATTACTCATTAACGATGTGGCGATCTGTCAAATTTCATACGAAGCGCTGGTTTATTTAATTTCTTGGCCCATTAGTCATATTTTTTGTCGGTTATTGTTCCTAACGTAATGTTATGCACAGGCTTCAATAAATTTAATAAACCAGCACTTCTTATGAAATTTGACAGATCGCCACATTGTCAAAAATTGTGGGTGCTTCAGCTGGCACCACTGAAAAACTATTCAGAATTGCCAAGAACACTGTAATAAACAATTTCAGATACCTGTCCATCATTTTCAAGGCCTAATGTATCCAGGAGAAGACAAAAACTTGTCAAATGTGAACCAAACATTTCAACAGCAGCCATGTTGGATTTGTGAAATTTTTGGGGTCAACATGACCCTCGAGAATCAATAAAAGGGAGCACCGAGAAAATCTGGATCATTCTGATCCTGGCAGTCAGAGAGGAAGGAGTGACCCAAAATAAACTAATTCTGTTATTCTGAAGGAAATTAAAATTTGGTTTGTGGAGCTCCCTGGACCACTTGGCCGGAAAAGAAAGAGAAAATTCTGTGATGTTTAAACTTTTTCTTGAATTCCATTGGAAGTTCTGTGAGCCTCATTCATATCACAGAGAGGTCATAAATTGAGGAAAACAAAGTTTGATCAACCTGATTGAATAAATAACTAAGTGGAAGTTATAAAAATCAAGAAACAAATTAATTTCAAGAATTTTACTTCTGCCTCCGTCATATCGCGGAGAACCGCCTCCGCCTGCATCATATCACGGAGATCGATAGCCACCTCCGACATATCATGGAGAACTGCTTGAAAAACGGTGAAAAACTCATAAATTCTTGAATTTTGGTAACTTTGGCATCCACCTCTGTCATATCACAGAGAGCTGCCTCCGCCTCTGTCATATCACGGAAAGCTGCGTCCACCTCCGTCATATCACGGAGAGCTGCCTCCGCCTCCTTCACATCACGGAGACCGCATGCCTCTGCCTCTGTCATATCGCAGAGAGTCACCCAATTTGCAAATATCTCGAATTCCGATTGGTACCCTCTGGAAGTAAACGAGAAGTGGAAAATTATTCATAAAACTTATGGCACAGACAGTATCCAGCACCGGTCTGCTATTCAAGTGAATTCCTGCAAATTTGGACTTTGGATTTTTCTTAAATTTTGACCATCAGACTATATTGCAGGAAACTGGCATTTTGAGGCACATAAATCCACACTTTGATTCTTCTAAATAAGAGATTAAACACATGATTTATTAATAAATTATTAAAGCATTTTCCGGATTTATTCCTATTTCTCACCCTCCGTGAGGCATAACAGATTTATAACTGTACGTTAAATTCAAAGACCAGGTGTAAACGTGGACTCTGAAGATTTTAGATTCATGTTAATTTAGTGATACGCTGGCTGAATAGACCATTGAACTATAGATATCTTTATAATTTGGAGTTCAATGAAATAGGCGAGCTGAAAACAGTAATGGGCCTCACTTTCATTGTGTCAATTGGTATTTCTAATTCTAACTGTTTGGCTGGAGGCTTGACATTGCCTCGCATCCATGGTAGCGCCCTCTTCAAGCTCTTCTGGCCTTTGTGCCTCTTTTTGATAATGATTCTACATACGCATGCTAAAGGTAAGTAATACTTATTTAGTCATCAGCCATCTTCTTTTTGTAATTTAAATGGATACATCCCCCATTCCCACAGCAACGGAACAGTTAACAAGGCCCTACAGGTGTATATTCCTTGGGTTAGGCGCGGGGGAAAAAAAATTGTATGGCCCTGTGGAGGTATATATTTTTCACTATTTGGCATGTTCACGAATTTGGGTATGGATCACTTTAGCGGGCCATGAAAATGACCATATTTGGAGAACAATCGATTTGTGACGTCATGTCATTGTTGCCGGGCAAGAAATGTTTACATGACGCCATCAACACATGACGACGATCTTATTTTGGTGACGCTACAAGTGACAAAATGCACTAAAAACGTAAGTTTTAGTAACTTTTTGGTTGTAGTTTGTTGAAATAATACCATGGAAACAAATTGGCGGGGGTGTGGGTGCGGCAGCCCCAGCGTTAGCCACTACAAAACGATCGTTTTCACTTGCCAAATATGGTCATTTTCACGGCCCGCTATAGTGAATTTTTTCCACGAATTTGTATACCTGCAAAAACAAACATATACACAAATTTGGCATTTGTGTAAGTGTGAAATATTGCAATTGACGAATTTGTGTAGGTGCAATAACGAACATTGCAACCTTAAACTTTGCTAAAACCAACTATAAACCTAATTTTGACGCTAAAACTGAAAGATATAACACCTCCACGAATGCTATTAATGGCAGGTACACAAATGAATAATAAAGCACATACACGAGTGCTAGTTATTACACATACACGAGCGCCCATGCTCGTTTTTTCATGTCTCACAAATTTGTACATGCTCATTTTTACACCTCCACGAATTTGTGTACATGTCAAATAATGAAAAATATATGCATGCCCTGTGTGGTCAAATAAATCACTAGTGGTTGTAATTTGGGGGCTACTGCCCCCACAACCCCGTCGATTAATTACCATGACATTATTTCAACAATTCATAACTTAATTTTGCCCAAAACTTGCATTTTTATTCAAATTAGTCAATTCATTGTGTCGCCAAAATAAGATTGTGGTCATGTGCGGATGACGTCAAGTAAACATTTTGCAGCTGTAACAATGCTATGAAGTCACCACTTAATTGTGCCAAATATGGTCATATTGATGGCCGGCTAGCTGAACTATATACCCCTCCAATCATTTCTTTGGTCGAATAACTCCAGTCTCTGTCATATCATGGAGAGGCCTCAGTCATATCAAGGAAAAACCTCCTCATATGGGGGAGAGGCCTCAGTCGCCTCAACAGAAAGGGATCCTTTGGTCTCGTGTAGTAGAATAACTCTTGTCATTTATCGCACAATCAGGCAGGCTCAACAGTGGCGGTTCCAAGATCATCTCCTGTTTGAATAAAAGTTAATAAACCCAATGTCCTCTGTTTTTTTTTTAATTACCATTTTCTGTCACGTTCTTTTCAAGCATGCATAGAATCAAAGCAAATGCATAAGGTTTTGAATCCTGTCATATATATTCTTGTCATCAAAAACATTGCTGAGCATTGTCAAACGTTTACAACCTCAATGTCCCTAACAGGCACATCAATTGCAACATTTTTTTGACAAAGTCACAATTTCTGTTAAAAGTGACATTGTGGTGATGTTGTTACACAGGGGCGTATCTAGAAATGGCCTGTGGGGGGCGGGCCATAACATGGGGCAAATAGGTGGCACTCTGCAGTACTTCCCATCTCTTCCATGTTAATATTTGGACTGAGGGGGCCATGGCACCATGCCCCCCCCCCTAAATACGCCACTGTTGTTAAAACATTATGAAAAAGTGTCAATATTGAGTTCATGCAAAAGTATTTTGCCCAATCTCAATGTGTTTTTCAACCTTGAAAGTCAAATTTTGTTTAGCCTCAATGTTTCCTTCCGCCTCAAAAGTCAAATTCATGTCACAAATGAATCTGATTGGTCAATCTTGCACATCCACCTGCTGTGTTCCTGTTCATTTGCATTTGCAACAATTTTCCCCACTTTTTTAAATAAATTTATTATATAACAAAAGTAATCTTCATTCACAGGCGAACTGCACCAACGATGTCATCACTTCAACAGAAGTATATTATGCCCCAATAAAATTCTGGGTCCATTCTGGGCTCAGCCTTAGATTAGATAATGCATCATCTGGCCCGTCCACTGTTGTCAGGCCAAGCTCACCATATTTAGTTGTCTCTCAGGATGTATTGGCAGCATGCAGAATGGGGGGCCGCTAGGTATGTGTGGGTTTGAGGACAGTGCGGGAACCTCGGATGTGACCACGATAGGGAGCCTAACAGGTAAAGCAAGGTTTAATGCAGTAACTCCATGTACGTTAGACAGTGAGCAGCTGATGTAGCTTCTATTTTAACTAGTTTAGTTATCATCATGGGTTGCCTGGGTGTAGGAGGCTCAAGAAATCCATCTATCTGTGTCTGGCGAGATGGGTTGGACTTGTTGAGCCTTTCTAGAGGGGGGAGGGATGGGCACTTGGCAAGTCGGTTCTCACTCTTGTAGATTCTTTGTAGATTTCCCAATAGTGTCTCAGATTTGTGTCCCCTACAGTACTAATTTCTAATCTAAATGTGGCTCAATTTGGGTGTCTATGTTTTCTATTCTTTTGTTACAATGAAATCCTTTTTTGGGGATAGGTTAAGCTTAGTTTAGCCTCCAAGAGCTTTTGATAGATAGCTGGGGATAGATTTTAAATGTCCAGCCATTTCAGAAATTTGTACTGTAGAAACTCGCCTGTAGTGCAATGGCTCATGTGCCACAGGTTGTGGTTGGGGCAAGTCTGAGATGTATGCCCTTACATGTACATGTGAAAATCGCTCAGGCAGCAGTAAGCCCTGAGATGGTTAGTGCTCTCAGGCCGGAGTAAGCCCTGAGATGTACATGTGTACATGTATGTTTATTGCCCAGACAGAGGTCAAATAGGTTTAGGGGGCAATAAATAAATAGCATTGATTAGATAAGAAAATTACCACTGTTGAGAGGCCACCATAGAAAGTATAAGAATATCATGAAATACAAATAGTTGTAATATATATGCTTAATCAAAATAAGTGAGTGAATGAGGGCTTCAGTAAATTACATTCATAATTTGAGATAATCATTAATATTTGTAAAAACATTGAGATGATGTGACTAGAAAGTTTCTAGTCACATCATCTCAATGTTTTTACAAATATTAATGAGATGATGTGATTAGAAACTGTCAGATAAAAAAATTAATCACAAGGTGTGGAAAATTGGTTGATGACCTAGTTATGATGAAAGCAGTGACCTGGAATTTAGCCTAAATAACTTTATTATATAGACTGAAAACATAACAATTTGGAATAAGACATTCAATAGTGTAATTTTGTAGAAACCTTTCTTTAATATAGAATTTGAAACCTTCAAAACTATGTGTACGGATGTTGTCTTTAATAATGGAATCCAGAGAATTAAATATATTAGGAAGGCAATAAGTTAACCAGAGATGCATATGAGAACCAGTTTATTGCACACCTATTTTAAAAAATAATTATTACTCTTTTTAGAGATTTTACTTGAAATTCTGTCACTTATCTTTCTTGTCCTTTTCCTACTTGCCAAGTTTACATGGCTAGCTGCATTATGCCTTGCTTTAATTCATCTTTAGCCTGGCTGGGGTGGTCGTAATTAATAGTTAATTCTGTTAGTTGTCTGAGCGTTGGTCAGTTTTGCATTCCCCTTGCTAGTTAGAGATAGAACAGAGCGTGCATCATCAACCAACAGTCTTGACTAAGTCATCTTTAGGAAGTCTTCACCCAGCAGTTTTGACAAAGTCATCTTTAGGAAGTCATCACCCGGCAGTCTTGACTAAGTCATCTTTAGGAAGTCATCACTGAGCAGTAAGTCACTTTTAGGAGGTCATCACCAGCAGTCTTGACTAAGTCATCTTTAGGAAGTCATCACCCAGCAGTTTTGACTAAGTCATCTTTAGGAAGTCATCACCCAGCTGTCTTGACTAAGTCACCTTTAGAAAGTCATCACTGAGCAATAAGTCACTTTTAGGAGGTCATCACCAGCAGTTTTGACTAAGTCATCTTTAGGAAGTCATCACCCAGCAGTCTTGACTAAGTCATCTTTGGTTCCAACTTCCAAGTCATCACCCAGCAGTCTTGACTAAGTCATCTTTAGGAAGTCATCACCAGCGGTCTTGTCAAAGTCATCTTTAGGAAGTAATCAGCCAGTCGTCATCATCAAGCAGTCTTGAGACCTGATAGGTACATATATAAACACCGGACAAGAGCACAGTATATGGATGTCAAATTGCAAGAATTGACCAATTAGAAAATAATTCAAATATCGTATTGCCATTGCTCTGCAATAGGATAATTTCCTTCTGTATGATTTCTTTTCCCCCTGGCTTTTGATGCCATCAACACGAGTATGAATAAAAGATCTGGTAAACAAAAGATTCTGGCTGAAATGCTCCTCAGTTGAAGTAATATCCTTAATTATGGCCTTACCACATGGTGGTGGTGGCCATTTTGCAGGTATGAGAGAATGGTGTCCACTGATGTCTACTGTCGTCCGTGTCCCCTGTCATGTTCATTTGACGCCAAGATCTCACTAACCGGCAGTCCATGGCGGCCATAACTTCACATGATACATTTATTACTCATTGTCTTGTTCTGTGCGCTACAAATTTTTCTGTACATCCTTTTTTGGTTGTGCAGTGCAGCAATTTCAAAAGCTACTTTTGCAGACACCTTTTTCGGATCCCTTGCCGCCATCTTCACTAGTACACCTTGATAACCACAACGTGGTGTCACTATCGCAACCCTAAATGGTTCACTATGGGAAAGTGAAGGTGACGCGTAATTTGCAGAATGTTGTGGTTGAAAATATATTCTGCTTCACACATTCCTTTTAATATGAATGTTTGTGATCATGCTTGATTTCCAATGTGTGTGCAATTAAGTTTTAGAGTTTTGCAGTATACTTTGGTATTTTCCTGCCATTATTCGGGCTGGAAAAAAATATCAAACATAAAAACTTTCAACCCCTGATCTGCAGAATAATGTGAACACAAAATTCGGAAATATGCAGTGGTGAAAGTCCAACAATCTCTGCCAATCCCCATTTTCTACTGTAGGTAAGTTAATACCGCTCCCTCTAGGTCTGACGAAGGCTCCTGTACGGCCACAGGAAACTGGTTTGCCTCCAATTGCGTCAAAATTCACAGTGATTTAGAACCTCTTTCCTGGAAAGTGGTGCAATCCTGTAGCAGTATGCCATCATCAATTCTGTAGCCTCAGTGAAGTGTTTGCACTTAGTATTTTGCAGATTGTAGAAAAATATTTAATTCGATTTGCCACTCCAAAGTTTCTTCACATGAGCAATTACATTGAATATTAGAAGTTGAAATTGAGGCAGGATACTAAAACATCAGAGAGCTTTTATAACAATGTTATGACACATTTTGAATATTATATCATGTCAATCATACTGTTAATTCACGGATCCCTTGCACAACTCCAGCCTAACCACTGATTGCCAAGCCTAAAAAGTTTGCAATATTAGCATTTCTGGCACCTTTGGAATGTGTCATATTCTAATTATAGTTTTCTGGGAAGACTCATTAGCATTTCTAGCACCTTCAGAATGTGTGTATTCTTCCTTGTCACTGCTGTGAATCACACTCTGACTGAGTTTTATCATAATATTTAATATAACTTTTTTTATCAGTGTAATCAGTCAATCTCCGGGTACCAAATGACAAATGTATAACCATGTACTGATTTCATTCAATGAAAACATAAGCCATGAAAATGTTTTTATTATTTTGCTGATGTGTTTTCACTTGGATAATACCTCAAGTGTTTTCTTTCAACAGCAATCATGAACCAATGGGATAACCAGTGAAATGAACCAATTTCACTGTTTACCCTAATTTGTGTTGGCTATCTGTATGAGCCAATTATGAACTGGTAGCCAGCAACCAACCTGTTGCAAAGTTTGTTCGACACAATGAAACTATTCAATGGAAATCTTCCTCGCTTTGTAGGATCAAGGCTTGAGACTAAGCCGGCAGCTGGATCTTTCGAAAATATGAATATCTGATAGCGATGCTCACTAGAGTCAGCAGGAGGATTAGGTCCAGTGTATGCTGCAAAAAGAAAGAGATTTGACTTAGATTGTAGGCCTACAATTATGAAAATATGATATTGTTTGTGTAATCTCATTATCAATCATATTCTCTCATTCCGTCATCCACAAATTATGACATCAAGTCCAAAACTCACACCTCTGTTTCACATCGGAATAGCATTGACAATCTGATGGACTCAATTAATTGCAAGACGTATTATCAGATCATATTGGTTGATTATGGGTTGCAATGGCTGCTTTTCCAAGAAATTGCATAATTATTGGGAGCACCTGAAACCTGATTATATGGCATAACTCCCAACTGAGCCAACAAAATTGACAGGATGTTGGTTCCAGGGCACATTTATCATTATGTGTAAAGAATAGTATTCCTTTAGAAATTTCACCAAAAACATGGTTGCATGATAATTGGGGACACAGTGTAGGCCTACTTTTAAAAAAAATGGCCAGATACACCTCCATTTCCAATACTTACAAGCCAGGTGTCTGCCATCAACATGTCTGCCTTTCTGTAATGTAGAACCCTGTCAAAATCATAAGAATATTCATTAAAATATGTTAATAACTCTCCATGAGGACCATTTCCACATATTATATCTGATATTATTATCTGTTTACATGTTTATGCACTCTTGATCCAAATGCTGGAATAATCAGCATGGATTCTCATTGCAATATTTTTAGTACATTTCCATTCGTAACCCCCCCCCCTCATCCAACATTTCCTGGTTCCACCCCTGTTGGAATTGCAAAGCTTTCCTCCCCAGGCATTGTTAGATTAGGGTTTATAGGCCTATGCTATATCATAAACCATTTTTTGTGGCTGAACAATATTTGAAACCTTTCTTTGGGTGGCTCCGTGGCATAAAAAGATAGACATGAAATTTCAATATATAACTTAATCTTAATTTGTACAACCAAAAGCATCACAATATAATGTTGAATGCCCCACACTTGGACCTCAAACTTCACTTGTCGTGACATGGATTCTGCCAACTTGTTTTTCCTTAGTTTTGACAGATATGGCCTTGCATTCGTCAGTACCCTATCAGCGTGCCTCGGCGGCCCAACGTCGGCCTAAAGCCGGTCTGATGCTGCTGACATCGGACCGATGCTGGACCGCCAAGGCACGCTGACCGGGTAAAGAGTCACTTGTCCCTGGTTCAGATTAGTTGACAGAACTATTGTCTTGCACAAGGATTGGTCCAAGATGTCCCTATGGTGTTATCTGGGTTCAAAAACGGCAAATTCTGAATTTCATCTATTTTCTAGGTTTGTGGGAATTTTCCCTCACATTACCTCTAATTGCATTTTCTTATATCTTTTCATGATGCCCCCCCTCCCCAGCAGGAGTCATCTATTGTGTACCTGTAGTTTAATGTATACTTACAGATACTGCATCAACAGCCCATTGAAGCCAATATCTTTGTGTTGGGTTTTCAGAGTACGGTGCATCTGGAGTCACCATCAGAATCGTGTACTGGGCATTCTGGAATCATAATTGTATATTTTGACCAAGGTTGGAAAGGGGGGCACCTGGGGGGGGGGGTACATGCTCCCTCATATTGAGCCTGTGCCCCATAATTGTTTTAGCCAAGGTTCAATATAAGGGAGCACGTAACCCTCAAAGTAAGACAGCCCTGTATAATTGGAAGATTATGGGACAATCCTATCTTATATTTTTGTTGCTTGCTCACATTTTCTTTTTGTATACAAATCACCAATTCTTGATGAATCTGGCCATGCTATACATCAATCTTCATCTTTTCAAAACCTCTACAGATTTTTATCTTTACAGAACTATTTCTTACTTCTAACACCCTATCCACACATGTATGCTACCCACACAGCTCTATTCACGTGGCTGCAACAGTGGTAGTGGATTGTTCTCCCTGGGCTCAGAAGACGGAGGCATCAAATAAACTCTACAAAACAGGTTCTTTGTTACAAATCAGGACACTACAAACCAACTTAACAAAGCTAGACAATTTCAATCCTTTCTACTTTCCCCTATCGACTGGCTAATTCTATATATCCTAATCCATACTAGAAATTAAGCTTTTTGGCTGATTTTTCTTTCTGCATAGGAATCCTCAATTATCCGTGGATCAGGCCATGTCTTACATCAATCTTCCTCTTTACTCTTCCTTTACAGATTTTTACACAGTACTTAACATCCATCAGTTCTGCACCTACAGTAGTTTTCGTAATCCTCCACTCACCAGACGGCAACACCTTTCCAATCATCATTTACACTGGACGGCAACGCATGTCAGCGCCAAAATGATAAACCACAATACAGCACACTACTACTCATTTGTAGGCCTATCTCTTTATTCCAAGAAGCATGGGGATCCTCTAGTACTCAATATTTTTCTACAGTAACACATTCTTCAGCAAAATTCAAAAATGGTTGAGAGCATCGAAGATAACCTAAATTTTGATGTCATCAAAAGTCACCAAAAACTTACTGCATGCCAAGTTTCATTGATTTTGCACTACTCCCTCACAGTCAAGCTCTAAAATGTTCAAACGACCCTCATATGTTCCTCTGTATTGTTGTCCAGTTTATTTTAAGGTATGAGACAAACCATATGTGAGGATGTGACATCAGATTATTATTGTAAAATGCAGACGGCTAGAGATTTACAGACTGCTGGATTGCGGGAATTGTGTAGAAGCATACATCCAGTGGAACACAACAACTATTGTGGAATCTTCGGGTGCATTTTTTGTCTGAAAACTTTTCTTTCCATTTCTTGTCAATATTAAAGGGGCAATAAATTATATTTTGGGTACGTTCGTTTTGCTGCTCTAAAGTGCTCTTGGAGTAGAGTAGTTCACTCCAGATCATTCCTTTTGTGCTTCCGGGAGCAGTTCAGAGTTGATTGGAGTAGATCGGAAGTACTCCCAAGAAATTGGGATATCTCATTAAGTATGATTGTTTACCTGAATAAATGGCACTTCAGAAGCTTTGATTTAGTGCCAGACAGCTTTTTTTCTGGTGTGGATTTCTGTACTTCAATTGAATCAATTAAACGCAATCAATTGAAGGTAATAGTTTAAGGCGTAATTGCTACTAAATTGGGGATTCCAATAGTAGCTGGGGAATCCTCAAGTAATGACTATTTTAATTACTCCTTCATGTTCAATTCGGACCAACCTTGGAGTAAGTTACTCTTGGAGTAGAAGCATCACTTCCGTAGAAGTTTGGAGTAGTTTAGAGTAGATGAATCGAACGTACCCCTTAACTTATTGAGGGAAATTTGGGTTCGAGTTTACGTCGACCCTGTGTTTTTGCATTGATTTCTGCAAACAATCTCCTCACATGTCAATTTTCGACATCCGATGTTTGATATCTTGTTGACGCAGCCTTAGCTAGCGACAATAAAAAAAAACCTTGCCCCCCCCCCACATAGACAACTGCCCTGTAGCAAAAAACATCATTTTTTGGAGCTAGCCTTGTGCACCACCTTCTGGGTGAAAAAACCTAATTTGGTTAGCAGGACAGCGTTCTGTGGATTTCTGTACAGGCCTGCAACTGGGAATCCACATTTTACTTGTAACCATGCCAGTCTCTCATTGGTAACATTGTTAAAAGACTGATATAAGGAAATGGACGCCTCAAGAGAACATTCCACCTTCTTCTGCTGTTCTCAAATGTGCATAAGCAAGTTACTCTATATCTGTCCATTCCCTGCCCGGCTCTAAAATCTTGATTAAATATTCCATAATGTTATGATCCCCATTGTTGTGAAGATTTTTTTACACTGCATGTACATCAGTGGATTGCATGCTGGCCTTGTAATTTTGAGATCCAGGGTTCGATTCTACTACATGGCAATACTTGAAAGCTAAATTTAGATACTGACAGGGAGCCATCTGGTTATAGACATGCTGCAAAGTGGCCAAGCAAATGGAACTCGGTTAGCATTGAAACTTTCACCTTGAGCACTGTTCTATGTGCCCCCTTAATTTGTGTTAGCACTGTAAATAAGGAAAATCAAACTTACGCTCTGTGCTCCTGGCCACCTTATCTTGGGCTCACTTGCAGCTCGGCTTGGACTGACCTCAGATCCACATGGTCCAGCAAAGGTCAATGTGATATCTGAATTGAGGACACATGGATCATATGTGTCTGGATTGGTGATCAAGGCAGGACAAGTCATCAAATTCTGGTCAGAGATGAAGCCAGGGAACAGGAATAGAAGCAGTGGTTGCACCAAAGTCATTGCTATCAAGTTCAACAGTCTTGAAGTATATTGAAATTTCCCAAATTTGTGATTATCACACACTCTCGCTTTCAAAAATGGTAAT
Source organism: Platynereis dumerilii (assembly GCA_026936325.1). Classification (NCBI taxonomy): domain Eukaryota; kingdom Metazoa; phylum Annelida; class Polychaeta; order Phyllodocida; family Nereididae; genus Platynereis; species Platynereis dumerilii. The sequence continues at coordinate 6,609,420 of JAPTHN010000005.1, forward strand.
CAACAATGCAGGAGATCTGAATTTATAGCAGAACACAGTCTATAAGCTGAAAACCATGTGATCTCATGAATATTATAATTTGACTAAATCCGACAGACCACTGCTACTGCCCGGCTTCAGTTTTTTATTAAATATACATTTGGATGCAACGCATTTAACATTGCATCACTGGCCTCGGCCAAAATAATTACCAATCAAAAGACAGGTTGTATGGCAGTTTAGATAATGCATAAAACTGACTTACAAATACCAAAAATTATTGCAAAAAGTCATGTCCTATCTTCCTGCCTTTGTGGATTATCATTACACCCCGGAAACAGAAATTTTGCATTTTGTAAATTTTAACTATTGGTGAAATAGATGCGGTTCGATCGTTGTCTGGCATAGGCATTCAGCTCAGACATCCGAATATAATATAACTTTAATGCCTTCTCTGTGTTATGACAATAAAAAGCATTATAGTGTGAAGTTCGGGAAATTAGATTATGATATTTCATTGTTGTACATGTATTGCAGAGAGCAATTTCCGCTCTGTTGATTTCAACATGTTACCGTCAAAAAACTAACAATTATGAAATGTGACATGGTGACAGCCATGAAATTAAATGCTTTATGATGTCCCTTTCCGAAGATTTGGAGTTACTGTTCCTATAGCCATGTTTATAGGCTACAAAGGGCAGTTTGATAGTTCTGGCCAATTTGCCTTGGCAGACCTGATTCCAACGATGCATAGATTGTGCATCCTCTCTTGGGTTGAGCCAAATCCTAAAATAAGGCACTTTTGTGATCTGGGCTCCCGGACTAACTGACTTTTGGAACTATTTAGGGTCTCATAACATCAAAGCATGTTGTCTAAAGCAGTTTAGACTTTGTGGTCGTCTTCAGCTATAAATAGAGAAAATTGGAGGCGCTGAAACCAGAGAAACTTCAGGAATCGGCGGAGGCCTTTTTCTGGCACTTGGAAATGAAAGCCATTTTGAAATTTTAAAGCCCAGACTCAAATTTTTTACAGGACATCCATTTTCAAGTAGCCGTACAGTAGACAAACCACGGGCCCAACCAGCTATAAAAAGATACTTAACTCTCACATCTGTAAGATCAGTCCTGTCCTGCTTTGTTGACATATTATATAAGGGTGTCACAATCTGGAATGGCTTGGGAATGCAATTATGCAGAAACAGCTAATATATCCCTCATTTTCAGCTTTTATATTTTTTTGCACTATTGCATCCCTTAATATATAGATTAAGGTTGTCTTTGGTATATGTTTGCAATAATATATCATTAATACAATAAATCTTACCTTTGAATTTGTCTAACACTATGAGCATTGAGCAACACAACCCAAGCTGGCTCTGACTGTTTAGAGATTATTTTTTGATGTCACTGATCCCTTCCCCCCCTCTCCCATCAACCTGGACCAACTGTCAAAACACCTAAGCCAGCAGCCTGAGAAGTCCTTGCACTGTGGATAACTGTGTGTAATCTTCTGGAAGAAACATTTATCCATAAGCTCTGCCTGCAAGACAATTATTTTTTAAGTTCTAATAACTTGTGGAAGAAAGGAACTGAAAGGATTATGAGTCTTGGTAAGTTTATTTTCACTGTGTTGGCATGCCAGTCAGAATTTTCAATGCTATTGTGTAATTATGAATGTCATATCAGAAAAAAGACTATTCAGCTTTGAGTGCTGCTCTGTTTGATGTTTTGTTTTGGTTTTGTTCATTTATTGCAGCAGAACATATCAAGCCAGGCAAGACTCTTCATAGTTTACTGTGATCTGATACTTTGTTACGACTGTATAGTATACTAGAAATGCCCATTGTGGCAAAATAGAATATTTAACAACTGCTGTGTGGTTATAGTTACCAAATTCTCTTTAAGTGAGGCAGTGTAGTTGCCATGGTGATGCAAAGCAAGCGGGGAAAAGACTTGGAAAAAAGTGTGCAGAAAAAATGTTGAAAAAAAAATTGGGGAAATTTTTTTTTCTGAAATTGGAAAAAGCAGTAGCCCAGTCCCCTCAGGACAGCAATGTGAGTGCACTGTGGGAAAAAAGGTAGCCCATCAAGTCCAATATCCGATTAAGTAGTTAAGTAGTTTCACTGAGACTCTTTAGGCCCTACTCTTTAAAATCATTGCGTCACAACCGTTGTCTTGGCGTCACATGGGGACTGCCCCGCTCATTGGCCGAAACATTTGTTTTGATGACTTCACAACCAAATAGCACCCTTATTGTTACACCATGGAACTACTTGGTCCTTCTATTGGACTTGAACCGCCAATTCCCCTCAGGTGAAAATGTTGACCCTGTGCAGAGACTGAAAAAAGTAGGCCGATTTCCTCTTTTATTGAAAAAAAAAAATTAGTGAAGATGAAAAAAAGTTTCAAAACAAATTTTTTTTTTTTTCTAAATCTTGAAAAAAAAATTTCGGAAATATTTTTTATTGAAATTGGAAAAAAAAAGTTGCCCCCTTTTTGCAGGACATCAATATCAGTACACTGCGAATTTGGCAGTTGTGGGTCGCCCAGACTCCTCGTAAGAGGGACCGAAGCATCCAGAATAGCACCTTTGTATAGATAGATTATGCATTCCTTCTGGTGCAATAACAATAACATAGTGAACTACATTGTCATCTAATTGAAGTTTCTCTCGATTGGGTCGACAAGTAAGGAAAAATAATAATTAATGAACATATTTCTATCATGCGGATTGTTGCTAGTATATTTTTTCATCACTATGGTGATGCTAATTGCATGTTTTTTCTTTATGCATATTTTTTCTTGACTTGCATCAATGTAGTGACAGTGCCTTGGAAAACAGGTTTAGACAGTATACACATTGTTTTCAAACATGTTGGACATTGGGTAAGATATGCCATTAAAATATTAATAAAATTTTATATAAACATCTATTTTTTCATCATTGAGCAACACTTTTTGTCTCAGTGCTAGTATATTTTTTCATCACTACAGTGATGCTAATTGCATGTTTTTTCTTTGTGCATATTTTTTCTAGACTTGCAATAATGCAGTGACAGTGCCTTGGAAAACAGGTTTAGACAGTATATATAGTGTTTTCAAACATGATGGAGATTAACTGTGGGTAAGATATACAATTAAAAATATTAATATAATTTTCTATATCTATGTTTTCTTCATTGAGCAACAATTAGGCCTCAATGTGATTTAAACGGGGGAGCAGGGGTGCAGTGAATCACGGGGCACTGTGAATAACAAACTTCTTTGGATGGTGAATGGCAACATTTATTTAATGTTCATTTGTTTGACGTATTTGACGAACGCTCAACAGGGCACAGCGAATTGCCAATCGGAGCCATTCAGGGTACCATGATCACCTTATTTTCTGTAGTAATGACAAGCAACTCTTGGCACTACTGGGTGTTTTTTGCAGAAAAAAAAAAACGTCGTGGAACCTGGTGGAAATACAGTTCAAATACCTTAGTTATTCTGAAGGGGAGAAAACATTTTTAAGAGTTTCATTTTTCCAAAACGGCACTCAGTCACTGTACCCTCCCACCACAAAGTAAAGTGAATCCCTTCTTCACCTTTTATAATCTACATGTATATCTGGTTAGATTCGAGATGTGTGACACATCATTATTTCATTGCATACAAATTATTATGTCATTGTATCTTCCTCTAAGCCATTCCCAATGCAAATTAAATTGCAACTCTTGGACATTGGCTATAATACGCTTATACAATTCTGTTTTATTTGTTGCAGGCTTCCGTATAAAATTAAGGAATGAAGATAAAATTCTCTGCACATGGACATCAGATTCTCAACATTGACCACTGAAGTATCATTGGCGAGTGCTCATCTGGTGCCGTTGAATATTTTCAGGTGTAATTCCAAGCAAATTCTTGAGATTTTGACACTGCATCAGGAGAAGTAAGACGGCAGCAATACTAGTGCAGTGGGCTTCATAAAAATTTGATTTTCATACACCTAACATGCCAATCTACTGACGGCACTATTTTTGAAGGCATTTTCTCATTGTTGAATGACATTAAGGTGACTCAAGCGTGGTAGTTTGATCATACAGATTTTTCTAAAATTTTGTACAGGTAGTCTATGGGACCCATACATTCCAGAAATGAAAAATAAAAAAATTTCACCGACTCGTTTGGTTGCCATGGTAACAGCATATTTGGCCTGATGACTGCTTAAAAGTTATAAATTGAGTTTTTGGTTATATACCACAGAATAAAGCATTACATGCATTTGTCACACAAAAATGTCAGAAATGTCTTCCCATGGATGTAAACTAATACATTTGCCACAAATTTGAAGAAAAGGTTAAAATACTTTTTTCTATAAGAGCTCAAAGGGCAAAAACACACTAATTAATTGCAGATTTTGCATGTATAAATTTTGGCAGTAATCAAATTTTAGGAAAACGATCATACAGATTTTTTTTTAAATTTGCATATATCATAAACAGGTTATTGTCAAACAAATTTCCAAAAATAAAAAAAATTCACCGAGTCGTTTTTTAACTGCAGTACCATGACTATGCCAATGTCAATTTAAAGAAATAAAGACAATTTTAGACACAGTTGATTGAAATTAGTTGAGAAAATTCTTTTGATAAAGACGAGAAGCTGAAACTTTAAATTAGCATAGAATAGGTGTTACTGCATTCAATAAAAAAATAATTATGCTTCTATCTGCATTAGATCTCATTTAAATAGCAAATTACTGGCTGCCATGCTGTTAAAAAAAAGAGAGCAGAAAATGGTAACGTCACAACTTTTTCAGGGCCTGCAGCAGTGGTGACGCTATGTTGCTAGGCAACCAGGCTGCTCAGAAGTATGTGCAGTGTACCACGGTTGAGTCACCTTAAATCACTGTAAAATGCCGAGAAATTCTTAAAAAACGGGAGTTTCGGCCTTCAACCTCATTGTGACATTTCAGTGACGTCACTGTAGCTCTGTTATGACGTCACCAAAGTTGTTTATGACATCACTCAATTCTGACCAATCAAAAATGGCAATTTCCACAATGTTTAAGGAAAAAATCTCATCTTTTGAGTTTGGAGGATTAAATAGCTGATGTCAGGAAGATTCAGTTTACGGAAATGGGTGCCGTCAGCAGCCTATTTTGTCAATTTTCAATATATGTTTTTAGTTTTAACATAAGTATAAAACTAACAGAGAAAATTGAATTCTCCCAAACCCACAGGGGTCCAGGGCTACTGGCAGCGTAGCGTGACTCCTCACTATTTTCATTCTCCCTGAATACATTTTAAAAAGTCATGGTTCATGTGAACCGTGCTATGTCCTAAGGACGGAAGACATTACAGAAGAAGAAGTACATGCATGTGTCTCCATAGCAACCCCTTACACTCTTCAGCCTCATTCTGAATTTGTGTGGACAATCAAATTGCAAATATTGACTTTGCAGTGTAGGTCAACAGAAAGCACAGAAGCTGACCAAGTTGAAGTTTACTATCAAGATTCAAGAAAGTTAGCAGGGAAAAGTTTTTAAAACCTTGTGATAATGATCTGTGAAAAGGGGAGAAACAGCCTCAAGCCTACAGGTTTCTCCAGCACAACTTGAATAACATGCCTGGGCTTAACTGAAATGCTTTAAACTTTGATCCCATCCCGGGGATCCCATCTGAATTTTTCAAGCAAATCAACCAAATCTTGTAAATGAATGTAGAAAGGTAAGTTTGTTTTTTTTTCAACTCATCTTGCTATGTTTTGACAAAACTGGTGGTTCTAATGTATCTAATAACAGAAAGATTACCAGCATAAAAATAGATGGAGTAGTAAATGTAATTTGGCAGTTTCTTGCGCCCTATTATCAGAAGGTCCATTACTCATTAATGATGTGGCGATCTGTCAAATTTCATACGAAGCGCTGGTTTATTTAATTTCTTGGCCCATTAGTCATACTTTTTGTCGGTTTTTGTTCCTAACGTAATGTTATGCACAGGCTTCAATAAATTTAATAAACCAGCACTTCTTATGAAATTTGACAGATCGCCACATTGTCAAAAATTGTGGGTGCTTCAGCTGGCACCACTGAAAAACTATTCAGAATTGCCAAGAACACTGTAATAAACAATTTCAGATACCTGTCCATCATTTTCAAGGCCTAATGTATCCAGGAGAAGACAAAAACTTGTCAAATGTGAACCAAACATTTCAACAGCAGCCATGTTGGATTTGTGAAATTTTTGGGGTCAACATGACCCTCGAGAATCAATAAAAGGGAGCACCGAGAAAATCTGGATCATTCTGATCCTGGCAGTCAGAGAGGAAGGAGTGACCCAAAATAAACTAATTCTGTTATTCTGAAGGAAATTAGCAATTTGGTTTGTGAAGTTCCAAAAAATCAAGAAACAAAATTACAAAAATTAATTTCAAGAATTTTGGAGGATTTGACTTCTGCCTTCACAGAGAAACGCCTTCGCCTCCATCATATCACGGAGAGCCACCTCCGTCATATCATGGAGAGCTGCTTGGGAAAATGGTGAAAACTCATAAATTCTTGAATTTTGGTAACTTTGGCATCTGCCTCCGTCATGTCACGGAGAGCTGGCTCGCCTCCGTCATATCACGGAGAGCTGCCTCCGCCTCTGTCATATCATGGAGAGCTGCCTCCGCCTCCGTCATATCACGGAGAGTCACCCAATTTGCAAATCTCTTGAATTCTGATTGGTACCCTCTGGAAGTAAATGAGAAGTAGAAAATTATTCATAAAACTTATGGCACAGACAGTGGCTGTGTTTGTTTCAGGTGATCTGAGTGATCTGGATCCAGGGGCGTATCTAGAAATGGCCTGAGGGGGGGGCCATAACATGGGGCAAATAGGCGGCGCTCCGCGGCACTTCCTATCTTTTCCATGTTAATTTTTGGCCTGAGAGGGGGGCCATGGCACCATGGCCCCCCCCCCTAAATACGCCACTGTCTGGATCCAGTTCTGTGGATCTGTGATCTGGATCCAGATCCGGATCAGTGCTGAAAAAAAAGTGGATCTGTGAATCCAGATCAGGATTCGCATTTGTTTCAGACAGATTCAGATGATCTGGATCTGGATCCATGGATCCTCAAATTTTCACTGCCAGATCCCAAAGGATCCGGATCTGGATCACTGATCTGTGGATCCTTCTCTAGAGCAGGGTTCAGATCAGATGGATCCAGATCCTTCAGATCAGCTGAAACAAACAGGCCCACTAGTATCCAGCACCAGTCTGCCATTCAAGTCAATTCCTGCAAATTTGGACCATCAGACTAAATTGCAGGAAATTGACATTTTGGGCCACATATTACCACACCCTGATTCTTCTGTAAAAAGGAGGTTAAACACATGATTTATAAATAAATTATTAAACTGTTTTCCAGATTTATTCCTATTTAAATTCTCCCTCACCCTCCATGAGGCATAACAGACAACAGTACATTAAATTCAAAGACCAGGTGTAAACGAGGACTCTGAAGATTTTAGTTTCCTAGTAATTTAGTGATACGCAGGCTGAATAGACCATTGAACTATAGATATTTGGAGTTCAATGAAATAGGCGAGCTGAAGACAGTCCTGGGCCTCACTTTCATTGTGTCAATTGGTATTTCTAACTGTTTGGCTGGAGGCTTGACATTGCCTCGCATCCATGGAAACACCATATTCAGGCTCTTCTGGCCATTGTGCCTCATTTTGATAATTATTCTACGTACACATGCTAAAGGTAAGTAATACTTATTTTGTCATTAGCCATCTTCTTTTTGTAATTTAAATGTATACATACCCAATTCCAACAGCAACGGAATAGTTAACAAAGCCCTACAGGTGCATATTCCTTGGGTTAGGCTTGGGAAAAAGAAATTGTTTGGCCCTGTGTCATCAAAATAAATCACTAGGCCTTTAGCAGGTCGTGAAAATGACCACATTTGGCAATTGACGAAACATTGTTTTTTAGTGGTTATAATTTGGGGGCTACCGCTCCATCACCCTCTGATTAGTTCCATGACATTATTTCAACAATTCCTAACTTGATTTTGCTCAAAACTTACATTTTTATTTGAATTTGTCAATTCATTGTGTCACAAAAATAAGATCGTGGTGAAGTGCAGACGATGTCAAGTAAACATTTTGCAGCTGTAATAATGCTATGACGTCACCAGTTAATTGTGCCAAATATGGTCATGTTGACGGCCGCAAAACTAAACTATACCCCTCCAGTCATTTGTGTGGGCAAATAACTCCAGTCTCTGTCATATCAGGAAGAGGCCTCAGTCATACCACAGAAAGACCTCATATGTGGGAGAGGCCTTGGTCGTATCACGGAAAGGCCTCGATAAAAAGGGATCCTTTGGTCCTGTGTAGTAGAATAATTCTAGTCATTTATCACACAATCAGGCAGGTTCAACTGTGGTGGTTTCTAAATTAACTCCTGTTTGAATAAAAATTGAAAACCCAAATATCTGTTTTTGTTGTTATTAACCATTTTCTGTCACATTCTTTTCAAGCATGCATAGAATCAAAGCAACTGCAATGAGGTTTCGAATCCAGTCATGTATATTATTGTCATCAAAAACATTGCTGAGCAGTGTCAAACTTTTACAACCTCAATGTCCTAAACAGGCACTTAGATTGCAACATTGTTTTAACGAAGTCACAATTTCTGTTAAAATTGACATTGTGATGATGTTGTTACAAGATTATGAAAAAGTCTCAATGTTGTGTTCACGCATCATAATTTTTACCATGGATTTCAACGTGATAATAGACAAGCCCTCCACCAAGTGGCAACGCTGTGTAACCCTTGCGGTTTTCCTCAATCTCAAAATTAAAATTCTACCAAATCTCAACTTTACTTTACTTTAATGCTCGTAGCATTTGCCAAAAACTACCGGAACTTATCGAAATACTTGAACATTATAACTCTGATGTAATTGGTATTAGTGAAACATGGTTGAAGGATGATGTATACTTCTCATTGAATAATTTAGAATATTGTGTTTTCAGACAGGACAGACCATTAATCCAAGGTGGTGGTGTATTACTAGCAGTTCGATCTAGTCTTCAAAGCAATATTGTTTATAAAGAGTCAATTGGAAATTGCGAATGTATATTTGTTGATGTTTTATTTACCAACTCTGAATTCATGAGATATGGTTTGGTGTATAGACCACCTGACACTAATCTAGATGATTCTAGAGATCTTTTCCATGTTATCCATGAAAACTTAAAAAATGTTAAACTGTATTGTTTGATAGGTGACTTTAACTTACCTGATATATGTTGGCAGGACTTCACTGCTAGATCTCAAATCTCTAGAGAATTTTTAACATTGTGCTTTATGATTGGTGCCATACAATGTGTTGATTTTGCAACTAGGGGAAAGAACACTTTGGACTTAGTCTTGTTTTCTGATAAGGGTATATTAAAATCTATTCGACCTGAACCTCCATTCGGTACAAGCGATCATACCTCTATTCTATGTGAAACTGTAAAACATGTAAGTGTTTCAGACAATTCAGCCTGTAAACCTTGTTTCAAACAAGCTGATTATGAATTAATTAATGCATATTTAGCCACTCTAAATTGGAATGAAATATATAGTAATTGTATATCAACTAATGATTACTGGGAGGCTTTTAGAGACACCTTGAATGATGTTATATTCAACTTTGTACCATTTACAAATGTTTCAAAACACAAGGGAGTTCCATGGTTTAATGGTAATCTGAACAAACTGCGTAACATTAAACAGCGTAAATGGAAAGCTTATGTAAAATCAAGTAATATGGTAAGCCATGCTGAATACAAAACTTCAGCCAATAAATTTAGATCTGAATTTTTGAAAGAGAAATGTAATTATGAAAAGTTGTTGTTCTCAGCCAACAATAATTCTAGTAAATTTTATGGATATGTAAAGAGCCAGTCTTCTGTTAAATCAAGTATCCCATGCATTAAGAAAACTGATGGTTCTATAGCTGTAACAGATCATGAGAAAGCTTCTGAATTTGTTGATTATTTCTCCAGTGTTTTTGTTGAAGATGATAACACTCTTCCTGACTTCCATTCCAACTGTAACGATTCACTCAGTAGATTCAATTGTACACCTGATGACATTATAAAAGTTGTTAGAAAACTAAGAAGTAATTCATCCCCAGGTCCTGATGGTATCACAGTGTATTTTTTGAAGAAAATTATTGCACATATTGTTGATCCCCTTTCCAGAATGTATAATCAATCCTTACGTGATGGTATTTTACCCAGTGATTGGAAAACGGCCCTTATTGTTCCATTGTACAAGAAGGGTGATGCACAATGTACATCACAATATAGACCTGTTAGTTTGACTTCTGTTGTGTGTAAAATCTTAGAACGTATTATCAGATCTCAATTGTTGGACTACTTGTCAAGAAATGATATCATACCAAAATCACAACATGGATTTATGCCTAAAAAATCAACAGTTACTAATCTTTTGGAATGTTTGAATGATTGGTCAAGTAACTTTGATAAGAAATTGTCTACTAATGTCATATATTTAGACTATTCTAAATGTTTTGACAAAGTATGTCATAATAAGCTCATGTACAAATTAGAAAGATATGGGATATCAGGTTGTGCTTTGCAATGGTTAAAGAACTTTTTAACTGGAAGACTTCAACAAGTAAAAATTAATGATGCAATCTCACATACAACTGATGTTAAATCAGGAGTCCCTCAAGGGACTGTGTTAGGTCCTGTTTTATTTTTGTGTTACTCGTCAGATTTGCCTAATGTTGTCAAACATAGTACTATTAGTATGTATGCTGATGATACAAAACTGTATAAGTCTATTCAGAATGTAAATGATTGCATATTATTACAAGAAGATTTAGATAATGTTGCTAAATGGGCCGACATTTGGCAGATGGATTTAAATCCAGACAAAACGAAAGTATTGACTATTGGTATTAACAAAGTGAACTTTAATTTTTTATTGAATAATGAAATTATTGAAACTGTCAACAATATTAATGATATTGGAGTTACTATCCAGTCAAATTTGAAATTTACACTCCATTGTGTAAACATTACTAGGAAAGCGTATTTTGTTCTTCATAAACTTTTTTCAATTTTTAAGAATCACAATTACAAGTTTTATCTCAAAATGTATATATGTTATGTCAGACCACTTTTAGAATATTCTAGTCAGGCTTGGTCACCAATATTACAATGTAATAAAGACAAAGTAGAACGTGTGCAAAGGTATTTCACCCGACGTATATTGAACTATGAAAATGTTTCGTATGAAGAAAGATTACAATTTTTGAACTTAGATTCATTGGAAATTCGAAGAAAAAATTCTGATTTAATATTGTTTTACAAAGTTATTAATTGTCATACAAATCTCAATATAAATGATAAGGAAGAAGTTTATAAATTTGTATATAGAAGTAGAGGTCATAATAAACAGCTGTATGTGTTTTATAGCCGTACTGATAAAAGAAAATATTTTTGGAGCAATCGAATTGTAAATAAATGGAATAGTTTAGATGAAAGAACTATTAATTCAGTGTCAATCAAGAATTTTATAAGTAATTTGAAAATGTTTAATTCTGCTAGTTAGTGGGAGTTACGTTGTAATTTTTTACTTAAACTCCCATTGTTTTTGTATTGTTCATATGTTGTTATTTTGAATAAATAAATCAAATCAAAAAAAAAAAAAAATCAAATCAATGTTTTTTTTTTTTTCAACCTTGAAAATCAAATTTTGTTTAACCTCAATTGGTCAATCTTGCACATCCACCTGCTGTGTTCCTGTTCATTTGCATTTACAATTTTCCACTTTTCTATATATACATTTATTTAATGACATAAGTAATCTTCATTCACAGGCGAATTGCACCAGGGATGTCATCACTTCAACAGAAATATATTATGCCCCAATAAAATTCTGGGTCCATTCGGGGCTCAGCCTTAGATTAGATAATGCATCATCTGGACGGTCCACTGTTGTCAGGCCAAGCTCACCATATTTAGTTGTCTCTCAGGATGTAGTGGCAGCATGCAGAATGGGGGGCCGCTAGGTATGTGTGGGTTTGAGGACAGTGCGGGAGCCTCGGATGTGACCACGATAGGGAGCCAAACAGGTAAAGCAAGGTTTAATGCAGTCACCCCATGTACGTTAGACAGTGAGCAGCTGATGCAGGTTCTATTTTAACTAGTTTAGTTATCATCATGGGTAGCCTGGGTGTAGGAGGCTCAAGAAGTCCATCTATCTGTGTCTGGCGAGATGGGTTGGACTTGTTGAGCCTATCTAGAGGGGGGAGGGATGGGCACTTGGCAAGTCGGTTCTCACTCTTGTAGATTCTTTGTAGATTTCCCAATAGTGTCTCAGATTTGTGTCCCCTACAGTACTAATTTCTAAATCTAAATGTGGCTCAATTTGGGTGTCTATATTTTCTATTTTTTGTATACAATGAAATCCTTTTTTGGGGATAGGTTTAGCTTAGTTTAGCCTCTAAGAGCTTTGGATAGATAGCTAGGGATAGATTTTAAATGTCCAGCCATTTTAGAAATTTGTACTGTAGAAACTCGCCTGTAGTGCAATGGCTCATGTGCCACAGGTTGTGGTTGGGGCAAGTCTGAGATGTATGCCCTTACATGTACATGTGAAAATCGCTCAGGCAGCAGTAAGCCCTGAGATGGTTAGTGCTCTCAGGCCGGAGTAAGCCCTGAGATATACATGAGTACATGTATGTTTATTGCCCAGACAGAGGTCAAATAGGTTTAGAGGGCAATAAATAAATAGCATAGATTAGATAAGAAAATTACCACTGTTGAGAGGCCACCATCGAAAGTATAAGAATATCATGAAATACAAATAGTTGCAATATATATGCTTAATCAAAATCAGTGAGTGAATGAGGGCTTCAGTAAATTACATTCATAATTTGAGATAATCATTAATATTTGTAAAAACATTGAGATGATGTGACTAGAAACTGTCACACAGCGAGCTTGAACAAACTTTGGGGTTAAAAAAATTGACCAAGAAAACGATTAGGGCAGTGATGTAGAGGAAGGTCAGGCGAACATTTTGATGTATCAAACGAAAAAATCTGTTGGGAATTTTTTGAAATATTTGAGTTTTTGATGTTTTATTTATCTCATTCTATTCTTAGCATGTAATCTCTATGAAAAAGTGATCAAAACTGTCAATTTTAGGTAATATCTAAGCTAAAAGTCATTATTCAGAAGTAAAAATATGCTGTCACTGTCTCTGCAGAAAGTATTTACCACTTCATCCAGACTAACAGGGTGTGATAAACCTGTAACAGCTAACATTTCTGGCTAAAGGCCTGAGAAAATGTTTGCAATACCAGGTCGTGTTAGTAACATCATTCTGGTATATAATTTTAGCAAATTTGGTCTCATCGTCTCATTGTAACAGGCTTTGTTGAGTTTTTTGTGCATTTTATCACAAATTTTGCCACCGTGAAACAAGCATTTCATAACAATGTAAAAGGATAGACAAAGTTGCGTAAATTATCAGACAATGCATGCACATAATGTTTGAAAGTATCCGCTTCTCTATGAAGTTAAATCCCCTGATATTACATGAAATCCCCTGATATACTGTAATATTCATGCTTAATGTATTTTGAGCACTTAAAATGGATGTTGGGTGTTTAATGTTGACGTAGGTTATCTGGCATCCAAAATCAACCAATCTTTAATTGCATAGAACAACAAAAATAGCATAAATTCAGTAAATTGTGTGAAAATGTAGTTAATACAAACATGTACAACTATTGCACATTAGGACTGCAATGTCAAAGTATTTTACTCGATACTTAACTAAATGCTTCCAAACCTTCTATCTATGCGTTTTCTGATGATTCATTCAACATTGGCTGCACTTTACATGGTTGCAAAAGCACTTGATTCACAGAAGTGAACTTTCTTAAAAAACACATAAAAACCTCAATAATACACCATAGAGTTCAAAAGTGAGGTAGATTCTACTACAATTATTCACCAGAATGACGAAACTGACGACAAGCTGGCAAATAAACATATTTCATACATTTTCTGAGAAACGTTTTCAGTTATATGTTTATCACACTCTGTCAGTCTGAATGAAGTGGTATGTACTTGCTCTTGTGGCAATGATTGCATATTTTTACTTCTGAATAATTACTTTTAGCTTAGATATTACCTAACAGGAAAAATTGACAGTTTTGATCACTTTTTCATAGAGATTACATGCTAAGAATAGGGTGTGATAAATAAAACATCAAAAACTCAAATATCTCAAAAAATTCCCAACAGATTTTTTCGTTTGATACATCAAAATGTTCGTCTGACCTTCCTCTACATCATTGCGCTAATCGTTTTCTTGGTCAATTTTTTTAACCCCAAAGTTTGTTCAAGCTCGCTGTGGTCAGATAAAAAAATTAATCACAAGGTGTGGAAATTTGTTGATGACCTAGTTGTGATGAAAGCAGTGACCTGGAATTTAGCCTAAATAACTTTATTATATAGACTGAAAATATAACAATTTGGAATAAGACATTCAATAGTGTAATTTTGTAGAAATCTTTCTTTAATATAGAATTTGAAACCTTCAAAACTATGTGTATGGATGTTGTCTTTAATATTGGAATCCAGAGAATTAAATATATTAGGAAGGCGATAAGTTATACCAGAGATGCATATGTGAACCTGTTTATTGCACACCTATTTTTAAAAATAATCATTACTCTTTTTAGAGATTTCACTTAAAACTTTGTCACTTATCTTTCTTGTCCTTTTCCTACTTGCCAAGTTTACAAGGCTAGCTGCATTATGCCTTGCTTTAATTCATCTTTAGCCTGGCTGGGGTGGTCGTAATTAATAGTTAATTCTGTTAGTTGTCTGAGTGTTGGCCAGTTTTGCATTCCCCTTGCTAGTTAGAGATCTAAGTCACCTTAAGGAAGACATGAAACGACAGTTTTGACAAAGTCATCTTTAGGAAGTCATCACCCAGCAATTTTGACTAAGTCATCTTTAGGAAGTCATCACCCAGCAGTTTTGACTAAGTCATCTTTAGGAAGTCATCACCCAGCAGTTTTGACTAAGTCATCTTTAGGAAGTCATCACCCAGCAGTTTTGACTAAGTCATCTTTAGGAAGTCATCACCCAGCAGTCTTGACTAAGTCATCTTTAGGAAGTCATCACCCAGCAGTTTTGACTAAGTCATCTTTAGGAAGTCATCACCCAGCAGTTTTGACTAAGTCATCTTTAGGAAGTCATCACCCAGCAGTCTTGACTAAGTCATCTTTAGGAAGTCATCACCCAGCAGTTTTGACTAAGTTATCTTTAGGAAGTCATCACCCAGCAGTCTTGACTAAGTCATTTTTAGGAAGTCATCACCCAGCAGTTTTGACTAAGTCATCTTTAGGAAGTCATCAGCCAGTCGTCATCACCAAGCAGTCTTGAGACCTGATAGGTACATATATAAACACTGGACAAGAGCACAGTATATGGATGTCAAATTGCAAGAATTGACCAATAAGAAAATAATTCAAATATCGTGTTGCCGTTGTTCTGCAATAGGATAATTTCCTTCTGTATGATTTCTTTTCCCCCTGGCTTTTGATGCCATCAACACGAGTATGAATGAAAGATCTGGTAAACAAAAGATTCTGGCTGAAATGCTCCTCAGTTGAACTAATATCCTTATTTATGGCCGTACCACATGGTGGTATTGGCCATTTTGCAGGTATGAGAGAATGGTGTCCACTGTTGTCCACTGTCGTCCGTATCTCCTGTCAAGTTCATTTGACGCCAAGTTCTCACTAACCAGCGGTCCATGGCGGCCATAACGTCACATAATACATTTATTACTCATGGTCTCTTTCTGTGCAGCAATTTCAAAAGCCTCTTTTGCAGACACCTTTTTCGGATCCCTTGCCGCCATCTTCACTAGTACACCTTGATAACCACAACATGGTGTCACTATCTCAACCCTAAATGGTTCACTATGGGAAAGTGAAGGTGAGGTGACGCGTAATTTGCAGAATGTTGTGGTTGAAAATATATTCTGCTTCACACATTCATTTTAATATGTATGTTTGTGATCATGCTTAAATACCAATGTGTGTGCAATTAAGTTTTAGAGTTTTGCAGTATACTTTGGTATTTTCCTGCCATTATTCGGGCTGGAAAAAAAGAATCAAACATAAAAACTTTCAATCCCTGATCTGCAGAATAATGTAAACAAAAACTTCGGAAATACACAGTGGTGAAAGTCCAACAATCTCTGCCAATTCCCTTTTTTCTATAGCAGGTAAGTTAATATCTGTCCCTCAGGGCTGATGAAGTCCAACAATCTCTGCCAATCCCCATTTTCAATAGCAGGTAAGTTAATACCGCTCCCTCTAGGTCTGATGAAGGCTCCTGTCCGGCCATAGGAAACTGGTTTGCCTCCATTTGCTTCAAAATTCACAGTGATTTAGAACCTCTTCCCTGGAAAATTTTGTAATCCTCTAGCAGTAAGCCATGATCAATTCTGTAGCCTCAGTGAAGTGTTTGCACTTAATATATTAGCAGATTGTAGAAAAATATTTAATTCGATTTGCCACTCCAAAGTTTCTTCACATGAGCAATTACATTGAATATTAGAAGTTGAAATTGAGGCAGGATACTAAAACATCAGAGAGCTTTTATAACAATGTTATGACACATTTTGAATATTATATCATGTCAATCATACAGTTAATTCACGGATCCCTTCCACAACTCCCAGCCTTAAAAACTTATATACAATAATAGCATTTCTGGCACCTTTGGAATGTGTCGTATTCCAATTATATTTCTAGTTTTCTGGGAAGACTCATAAGCATTTCTGGCACCTTCAGAATGTGTGTATTCTTCCTTGATACTGCTGTGAATCACACTCTGATTAAGTTTTATCATAGTATTTAATATAATTCTTTTTTATCTGTGTTATCTATCAATCCTTGTACTGAATGATAAATTCATTACCATGTACTGATTTTATTCAATGAAAACATAAGCCATGAAAATGTTTCAATTATTTTGTTGATATGTTTTCACTCGGATAACATTCATGAACCCACGGGATAACCAGTGAAATTAACCAATTTCACACTTTACCCTAATTCGTGTTTGCTCTTTGTCTCAGCCAATTATGAACTGGTAGGCAGCAACCAACCTGTCGCAAAGTTGGTTAGACACAATGAAACTATTCAATCGAAATTTTCCCCGATTTGTAGGATCAAGGCCTGAGACTAAGCCGGCAGTTGGATCTTTCGAAAATATGAATATCTGATAGCGATGCTCACCAGAGTCAGCAGGAGGATTAGGTCCAGTGTAAGCTGCAAAAATAAAGAGATTTGACGTAGATTGTACAATTATGAAAAATGGATAAATATGATATTGTATGTGTATTCTCATTATCAATCATATTCTCTCATTCCTTCATTAGAAGCCTCTCGTGTTCTTAAAAAAAAAGCAATATCGCAAAAATTCAGCTTAGAATATTGCCCAGTTCTCACGGCACGTTACTGTGAACTTTTTTACCACTGAGGGGTAGCTTGAGTAGAATTCTAAAAAAAAATGCCCATCCCAGCGACATACAATGTTTATAAAACCATTATATAATTAATCAAAAGCATATCACGGCGGGATAAGATAGTAAATCGGCGGGATAACATCATATCCCTGCGGGAAAGATCTTAATGCCTGGGGGGCAAGATCTAAATGCCTGTGGGATGTCAAAGATCGTCGGCGGGATGTCAAAAGATCGTCGGTGGGATGTCAAAAGACCGTCGGCGGGATGTCAAAAACTGCCGGCAAGGCTGCAAATGTTCCCCCAGGGGCAGGAGAGGTCCCCGCAGGGGCAGGAGAGGTCCCCGCAGGGGCAGGAGAGGTCCCCTCAGGGGCAGGGGATGTCCTAATATCCCGCCGGAAATGTTTTTGAGACATTCTCACTGAAAAAATCCCCGCCGGACATCAAAAAATCAATAAAATTTTGAGCTCTGTTCCGCCGTCATGAAAAAAAAAGTTTGAACATATTGAATCTTTTTTGACATCCACGGCACAGTTTTTCCATTTCTAGGAACCCCTGAGAGGAACAAAAACTACCCCTTGGGGGATGTGAAAAGTCGACAGCGGATCACCCAAATTCATCCAAATTACCAGGAAATACCATCACGCCGACGCCTAAAGTGCTCCGTAACGTGCCGTGAGACTGGGGCATATATCTTTAGGACACTGCGATGAACCACTCAATCCAAATGTCCACAAATTAGGACATCAAGTCCAAAACTCACACCTCTGCTTCCCATTGGAAAAGCACCTACAATCTGATGGACTCAATTAATTGCAAGACATTTTCGAAGTAGGTACATTGGTGAATTTATATTTTCATTGGTTTAGATTAGAGTACTAAACCTGAGGAAAGTGAATAATGAGTTTGATAATGATTTTGTATTTCGTCTGGTTAACAGTGGCTTCTTATTGGAATACGACTGTAATATCAATGTTTTTCAATGTAGAGGAATAACATGGATATCTAGGCTACGAACAGGGTCATCAGTTTAATTTTAAAGTGGCGGGGCCAATCAGCATTGAAGCCTTCACGGCAATGGTCTCAGTAATGCTTGCTATTTTTCAAACATTAATATCTTCTAGACGCCACTGGATATTAATGCATCCATGTTTGAAATGATGCATGGTTCTAATTTTCCTCTTGTATAATGGTGTAGACATAACTATGTTCACGCATTTTCAGATCATTTTGGGTGGCAATGGAGGCTTTTCCAAGAAATTGCATAATTATTGGGAGCACCTGAAACCTGATTATATGGTATAACTCCCAGTTGAGCCAATAAATTTGACAGGATATTGGTTCCAGGGCACATTATCATTACGTGTAACGGATATATATCCAAATAGAATTCTTTTGGAAACATCACAAAAAAGCAAGGTTTCATTATAATTTGGGACAGTGTAATTTTCACAAAATGGCCAGATTTGTATTCCTCCATTTCCAATACTTACCAGCCAGGTGTCTGCCATCAACATGTGTGCCATTCTGTAAAGCAGAACCCTGTCAAAATCGTAAAAATGTTCATTAAAATATGTTTAATAACTCTCCTTGTGAACCATATATCCACACATTATATATCCTTTCCACGGCCAGACTCATTCTGAACCCTCCAGCCATAGTGTGTCAATGTTGTTGGTCTGTGCAGGGCCAGAATTTTCTTCTCAGCTGCTCAACAGGCCAGCCATAGTGTGTCTATGTTGTCAGGTCCTATTCGTTTTAGGCTTTACCTATATATGCGGTACCTTCAATGTAGAAGCGTCCGGGGGTTGCCCCATCTTGCCCAATGGTCTTGCCTCCATGCCATAAAATTTTAAAACATCTCTTTTTGTAGCTCTTTAGTAGATTTGCATAACAAATTTCAATCTGGCATCAGAGACGTTGTGGGAATGAGAACTGCATGCTGCTGCCACCTGGCACAAAAGTTGACTTTGTATGCTGCAGCATTGCTGTCCCAAGAAATAGTTCCATTTCATGGCACATTCACAAATTTTCTATTCAACATTTACATGTATACCAGCGTCAGACATGGCAATCACATTCTCTAAGGAAGTAGACAAGGCCATCAGCACACTCAGAAACAGCCCCGGTTTCTTTCAGACAAAATTGTGTGAGTTCCTCAAATGATGTGGAATAGCACACTAGTCACTTGGTGGCAACACATGACAGCATATATATATATGTTCTGATCTGCCAAGGCTGGAAAAAGAAGTGGCAATGTAACAGCGGTCCACTTGTAGACAGCCACACACCAATAACACATTTAAGACACCAATATCGTCATCAGGGGCGGCGGAGTTGGGGGGGCACTGGGGGCACGTGCCCCCCCACTTTTGGACCCAAAAATACATAAAATGCCCCTTTTTCTCCTTGAAATTACCGTAGACAAGGTGCCCCGGAGCCCGGTGCCCCCCCACTTTTCGAAGCGTTCCGCCACCTCTGATCGTCATTTATTGGCATGTCATGCCCGGGGGGGGGGGGGTACTCACTATGAAAGGGTGTATATAGAGGCTCCGCTGGATGGTTTAGGTTTTTTGGCCTTCTAGGATTAAAATGGTCTTGGTTTTTTATGAATTAAGATTAATTTGGTTGCCCTTTTTGCACCCCCAACATGTTTGGTACCATTAGAATCGGCTTGAAAAGACGATTAAAATGGTATAAAAATGATAAAGATTAAATTGGTTTTGGTTATTTTTATTGAAAGATTAAAATGGTTGGTGGTTTTGGCGTTCGTTTCGGATTAAAATGGTTGGGTTTTCGGATTAAAATGGTTGGGTTTCGGATTAAAATGGTTGGGTTTCGGATTAAAATGGTTGGGTTTTCAAAATCGCCATGGCGCATCACTATGCAAAAGTCCGCGAAGTACCCCCCCCCCGCCCGGGATGTCATGTGACTGATCTCCTACTACAGGATTGGCCTTAAAATTGTACAGTGGTACACCGTAAGTGAAAGACATCAATGTTCAAAATTTTATTTCTTGAAAATTTGAAAGACATCCAAACTTATTCTTCAATGATATTGACTGCCGGAAAAGATTATTTTGAAGTATTGGGTACAATAAATGCAAATTGAATGCTGTGCATATAAAATATTTCGGATATTCACTGAAAAATACATTGATTTAATTTAATTATCAAATATTCATTCACACATGGATCTGACAGTCACGTTACTGCATGTCCTCCAAAATTTCATGAAAATTGCGTCCCAGGGCCATTTAATAAGTATGAATAGGCTCTTGGCAGGATTTACCTGCCAGCCTGGAGGGTAGGCCTGGTATAAGAGAAAATTATCTGAGAGAATAATAGTATCGGAGTTATATTACTAAATGGCGGGCCAAAAAATTGGGCAGGAGAGCTGTAAGGGGACTCTACAATGTAAAATTTGAAATTTTGAGTCAGCTCAAATGATTGAGTGAGATGGTTGCACAATTTGTTTGAGCCATGATAGCTTGTTTTTGAGTTATGATAATCGTTATGCTGTTATAACTTACAAACAACAAGCTATCTTGGCTCAAGCGAATTGTGCAACCATCTCACTCAATCATTTGAGCTGACTCAAAATTCAAAATTTACAGTGTGGGGCATACTCAATTTACCAACTAAATTGGGTTTGGATCAGCAAACTGTAGTTAAAAAAAAAATGGAAGAAATGCAAAGAGGGTCGGAGGTCAGGAAGTTGGGGTCTTCAGGGGAGGTTGGAGTTAGTTGGGAGGTGGGGGAGGTAAAAGCGGCTATTTTATAGGGGAATACAATTTTAAAGGGGGTGTACCAAAATTGCCACTGGATTTATTTATTTATGTCAAACATGAAGTTTTGGAAACCAAGGAAGCATTGCTGCTTGTAGAAATGGCACCTTGCCGAATGGTATTTCTTAACTATTTCAACAATTTACACTTGTAAACTTGTCATGAAAGTTAGTTTATTCGACATTAAACCCATTGAGAAACATATAAAGCTGTAACATTATAACAGTATAGCACCAAGGTAGAAAATTCAATGCAAACATGTAGGCGTATGTACATTTCAAGCACCATCTTTGCCCCTAAAAATTTAAAGGTCATAAGTCCTTTCATATTTGACTTACGACCTTTTACTTTTCAGGGGGCTCAAACCAGGTCACTTTGTGTGACTTTTGTCTTTGTCCTTGACATTTGACCTTGGCCGACCCTGACCTTTTGACCTTGCGTTTATCTTTTTTTTATGCAGAGGTTGAGACAATGGTTGGGAGTTAACACTGTTCGCCAGCTGCTGAGTTTTTTCTGGTTGGTGTCCCGAATGCGAGTTCACTTGAGACGTTTCTTTGGTAATGACCGTGACATCATCACAAGTAATGGTGACATCATCAGCGTCGAGACTCTCGGCCTCCTCAGCGATCGTGTCTGCGGGGAAATTTAACCGAGGGTCGCGGTGAGAATCGTAAACGGTCCTGTCGTATGTTGGAGATTCGTCAGGTATTTCCAGTTCTATGTCACTCGTCTCTGGCGATGACAACAAAGACGTTTTATTGTCGCAGTTATGACCGTACTCCTCAAAAGGTTCGGAAGCTTTAACATCTGCTAGCCACCGCTGACATCGTTGCATACTCTCATCGAAATACAGACGGTTATCAAAGTCAGAACGCCGTTGCAAGCCCAACTGACGGGGGTGCATATCAGCTAAGGTCTGAGTGTAATCTTCTTCAGTCAGACCACAGTGACTAATGCAAACTTCGCTTCGTGTTCGATGGAGTTTATTTTTCCGTTTTTGTGGTTGCAGAGGGCGCTGTCGTCTACCACTAGTGCTGCCACCTGCACAAGACGAACCGCTTCCTTGGACACTGCACGTCGTACCTGGCACACTACTATTGTCTTTCGCCAAGTGTAAATCGGAAAAACTCAACGATTT
This sequence comes from Platynereis dumerilii, assembly GCA_026936325.1. NCBI lineage: Eukaryota > Metazoa > Annelida > Polychaeta > Phyllodocida > Nereididae > Platynereis > Platynereis dumerilii. The sequence continues at coordinate 6,631,894 of JAPTHN010000005.1, forward strand.
TCCAGACCTTGTGAAATCCTGCCAACATGGCGGCCTCGGCGGCCTGATGATGTCATCCTTTTCACGTGACTTAGCCTTGTCACGTGACCTGTCCCTTCTATCTATGGACATGACCTCTGGTGGTCTCATGTCACATTTGAATAAGTTTCGCTTTTAAAGTATCTATTTCATTTTGAGGAATAATTGCTTTCATCTTTTGATTCTTGTTTCAAAAACATTAGTTCGAATATATTCATTATATTTGTTCGGTGACAGAGTTGAATACATCTCCTTGGTACATCATTCTTTGCGTAGGATGTATTTTATATTTCCAAGATGAAAGTACTTCATATCCAGACAATCATTTATCTTCCAGAAATCTGCAAATAGATACAAATCATAAAATTATATTCATTTCTCATGAAATAATGATACTCCAACTTTCTGTTTTTCTGACCTCACAAACATACATTTATATTGAAAATTGATTGACACAAGATGGAGGGATGTAGCCCCCCCCCCCTAACAGAATTGTTTTAGTTTTTTAAATTATATTTCTACATAATAAAATAATATCAGCACCTATTGGCATTTTGTCGAGGACCGTGCATTGATAAAAAAATTCAATATTTTTAATTATCTATGGGTGTAAGTTTTTGGGAGTATAATTGTAGTGTTCCCTCATACAACTTTTAGATTGTCTTGATTCAAGCTGTGTTACCCTTGCCATTTATTTCCTGAAATCCCTCATCAAATAGATTAATCCAAAATAAATTTCCAAAGTAAACTGAGAAAATATAAATTGTTGTATTGACCCCACTTTGAGTATATTTAAAGGGTATTTCCAGAAGAAGAAAGAAGTATTCTTTTCAATTTAATTTTATCCTTTTTTTGTGTATATTACAATTTACTCTGTGAATTAAAAAATCTGACATTCTGTCATGACTCCACTCTGATAATTAAAGATAGAAACATAAATTAGATAGCCTGTAAAGATTCTAGCATATCTTGTATTTTTGCACTTGGTAAGTTATGTTTACTAGGAACCCAACAATTCTAAAGAAGCTCTGAACGCTACCAACTGGTGGTTGCCGATTAATAGATAGATAGATAGATAGATAGATGGGGCTTTACAATGGGCGACAAAATATATTTGCTGAATTAACACTATTCATACTGACTAGTCCACCAACAAATCTACCAAAACCTATTATTTTGGCCAAGTGCCACCTGTCTAACTTGGCATTGGCGTATGGTGTAAAGATAGATAGATAGATAGATAGATAGATAGATAGATAGATAGATAGATAGATAGATAGATAGATAGATAGACAGACAGGTTTATTTGTTAATGATTGATTGATTGATGAATTTGGCATTGCTTCATGGTGTATGGATAGATAGATAGATAGATGTAGATAGATAGATGTAGATAGCTAGATCTATAGCTAGATCTATAGATAGATAGATAGATAGATAGATAGATAGATAGATAGATAGATAGATAGATAGATAGATAGATAGATAGATAGATAGATAGATAGTAGGAGGAAGGAAGGAAGAAAGGAAGAAAGGAGGTAGGAAGGCAGGAAGGCAGGAAGGTAGGAAGGAATCTTTTCAAATAATTACAAAAAATTATTATACATTGTATGTACAGCCTGTGAAACAATGGAAAAGTGAATCTAAACTCTTAGCTATAAGTTTTATATGTGACACTTTTATGAAATAGAACAATGTTTACAAGGCTACAGGAAATTAACTCAATGTGTTACCCATATACATGAATATAAAAACATCGAAAAAGTGAAATATATCCTAAATGTTTCTAAAGAACAATAGTTCGCTGTTCTACTCAGACATCAAGTTTAAATGCTGGGAAAAGACCTCTTGAATTTAGTCCAGGGACATTGAGGGGGGCATATTATGGCAAAAAGGGTATTGGTGTTATTATACAATCTGATTCTGCATAAATCATCATGTATCTTACAATTATACAGACATAAATTTGACAACATCAATCACATGCAAAGGATTCATACACATATATGTAATATTAAATGTCAAAAACCAATAATTAATTTATTGAATCTAAATTGATTACTCACAGAAATTGCACAGGCCTATTACATGCATGTTCAGACATATACAGTATGTATTATACAATGTAAATCAACAAGTTAACCTATTGTCTGGTGCTACTAGAGATAGGGAACATTACATTTAATAGTATAGCAAACTTATATACTAGCAATCATATAAATAGCTACTTACATCAATGTCAAAGCCTCCTATTTGTAAAATTAGCTGGAAAGGAACAATAACATAAAATCTAGCCCTGAGAGTTGAAAGTTCTATCTAACCTAGATGGATTCAGAATGGCCCCACCCTAGACAGAGCCTGCAGCTGTTCTGCAGGAGGGGAGGGGGGGGGGGGTACAGTAATACTAGCCCTCCGTACATAGGACCCTGCAAGTCTGAGCCTACTCACTACTGCAGGTATCTTCTGTGTACAACAGTACTACAACTATATGCATGATTTTCAAATCTCAAATATATTGCAATTTTGTGAAATTTAATTTTAATTGGCAATCATTAGATCTCCGGACGGGGGGGGGGGGGACTTTGATATAAAAAATAATAATAATTTCTTTTGTAGTTTTGGTAAAATAAATTTATTCTTTCCTCAGTGATGAAAATGGAAAATTTTCTTCGAGGAAGCCCTCGGCTTGTGCGGCAGCGGCTCGCCATTCCAAATCTTTAAAAGGGAAAGAATTCGTCCACCATAGCATAATTTTGGCTAAAAATACCATGAAAGCTGAAAAAGTAACATGTTAATTGCAATTCCACCACTCATCATTGGGGGAGCTGTATAGCTCCCCCTGTTTTTTGGTCAAGGGAGCTCAGCACCCCCGAACTCCCCCCCCCCCATTTCCATCACTGTCTTTCCTGCCAGTGAAATTAAGAATTGCTACAGGGTAAAAAAATTCAATGCTGTCCCCTTCTTTGAATGTCTTAGCTTTTCTTGTGTTAATGAAAATAAATAATTTTTTTTTAACAAGGATTTTCTAAACACACTGATTTTTCTAGGCCACTAAATTTTAAAAGTTTGAAGTGCTATGCATTTAATGAATTCGGTTAATTCATCAATGACCACAAGAGGCACTAAAATGCAAGCTATAAAGCTAGCTTTTGCTGCCCTCTATTAGTTGTTCCATTTTTTTGTAAAAAAGATTGTTTTCAACTCGCTTCTTACTGTTCATTTATTTTAGAGGTTCAAACTGCCCATGTAAACACAGATTGAGCGTGAATAATTAATTACAACGCTGAATCAGCAGCTTCCAGTCTTGTCCAGCTGCAGCTATATTTAGCTCCCCATTGTTCCTCACTTTCAGTCGTGACGTCATCGACACCTGCCGTAATCATGACGTCACGATTTGTTTTCATTTCTGCTCGTGTCGGCGTGAGGATGTTCAACGTGGATCATGGATGAAACGAAATGGAAATAAACACACTGGTCATCGTAGTTCAGCTGATAGTTGTGACGATTTCTGGTTGTACTCATGCAGCGGATCATGAAGTGTAAGTTGTCAATTTTATCAGATTCACTGTCACTTGTTTCAAGACTCGGAAGTTCTTTGTAATTTCGCCCACAAGAAACTGGTGTCACTGTCCATGGACACTGGACTGTGATGTCAAAAACTCTGCTCTGCCATCCCAAAATGTTTTATGCAAGCAAATATAACTCCTACAAAGGAGAATAGGCTCTATCAGCTTCTATCTTAATTCCACAAAATTTGTCTTGACCAATCATGCATGCAATCATTGCAATGTTGTCAAAAATTTCAAAAAGGTCATGCCACCACCACAACTTCCACAAGCCCGTCTATAGGCCTACCGTATTTTCTGTATTAAACGCCCAGTGGGCAGAAGTAATGATGATATGGTCAATTAATAATTTTTTACATAAAAAACTTAGGATAAAGTCATATTTTGATGAAAATTAGTTCCTTGTGGAGGGGGTGGGCTTTTATTAAGGGGCAGGGTTGCGATTTTTATTGATTTTTATTTTAAAAAATTTGAAAATCGAATTTTTTTTATTTAAATTGGATTTTTTTGATTTAAATCGGATTTAAATCATTAATGGGGAAAAGTTCATTTTCCGGATCAATTTCACCAACTGTTATTATTTTTTATGTATTAACATATTATGAATAACATATATGGATGTCAATAAGGCTTATATATAATAATTGTGTTTAAATAAGAGAAATTATAATGCAAAATTATGAAATCAAGGCAGGTGATCTATCTCTATCTTCCGTGTGCTCTCCTGGGTCATCCAGGTTGCTCACCCAATATTCATTGGGGAGCAGCACTTTTTAGCCGAAGGCGCCTCTCAGAGGCGCCGAAGGCTTTATCTGGTTCTCTGTGGGGTTGTTATCACTTGCAAATTATACGCAAAATCGTTTGACAGAAGAGGCTGAGGGCCAATGTAATGTTGTGTGCAGAATCTAATGTACTTTATCTTCAAAAATTTGGAAGTAGATTTTTGTTTTATATACTGTTTGTGGTATATTGTTGTTGTCAAGTTGAGCGAGCCTTCCCCATGTTCCTCCACTGTCACAGCAGTGGACACTGAATGAAGTCAGTGAAGCATATTGGGTCATGTGGCAGATGGACCGGTCCACTTTGCAATGGGGGGGGGGGAGAGTGTCTCCACTGTCAACACAGTGGACACTGAATGAAATCAGTGAAGCATGTGGGGTCATATCACAGATGGACCAGTCCACTTTGCAGTGCCAATGGGGGGGGGGAGGGTTGTGAGAGGATTTATCCCAAAGATATTCTGGGGATTTATTTTGTGTTGTAAACTAGTGAATTTATGATCCATTAGGCCCATTTCAGTGGAGGCCACTGAGCAGAGCTGGAATTTCAAGCAGGACATGAAGTATTTTCCCCAAGTTGTATGTTGTGCACCTGCCCTACCCACCTCACTGACTTTTTGGGTCAGAGTCACATGGCTTTGGCTATTTTTAGAACTTTCCTGGAATGATTTTGCTGGAGGAGGGGCTTCTCCAAAGCAGCATCTGATCTTACTTGGTTGTCCATGGAGACTTAAGACCTGCTACTTTCTTGGCCAACACTGGCCAGGACTGTATCAAACTTGATTGAGTGTGTCATTTGACCTGGCATCACTGGTCACATGGTAGTCTTAACCAATCAGAGAACACAATGTGGGCCACTCCCCTTCCAATGAAGTCCCCCAATCATTGCCATACATGTGGTGTGTGAAAGCAAATTTATCTTTCTGTGTGTTTTCTTTTGCCGAAAAGACGCTCAACTATGCCATGAAATGCAATAAGATTATAAATAAAATTTATCAGATTAATTAGTTAATTTTTATAACTGCTTAATTGTTGAATTAATGAATTTCATCAAACCCATGGTTGTGCACACTGCCCAACTTGCATAGTGCAATATTGCCAATCAAATTGTTACATTATGATTTATTTTAGCATGATTGAGATTATTTGTTGGAAAGAGGGGGTAGTTGTGAAATAGATGCCTTAAAAAATTCATTTATAACAAGAATCCATGGGTTGCAAAAATTTTTGAAATTCTGTAAAGGTATGACATGTTAATCAGAAGAATGCATCAAGCATAATCATGATTTTCTGGTAAGAACGAATATAAGCTAAGAACTTAGTGGGCTTTTTCAGCTGTTTGAGCTTGCTCAGTTGATTAAGTCACGTGACAGGAGTCACAGTCATCGTCGACTGATGTGACCAGCTGAGACAGCTGAAAAAGCCCGCTAAGTTCTCTCGGGCAGCTGAAGAGGAAGCCCATGGAAGATGGGAGAAAGCTCCTGGTGAGTCATTAAAATGTGCATTTGCTATATGAGCAGTTAGTCCATTTTAGGCCTACATTTTCATTGCTCTGTTTTCAGGGAAATGGTGGTTATGTTGTACTCAATCATCTTTCCTTGCTGTCTGCTAAGTCTGAGAAAGTACAGTCACTTGAAGATAGATTTCCCGGCCTTGCCTCTCATTGGTCCAACCAAGTGACACCAATCTTGAGTAGGCCTATTTACAGTGCATTTTAATGCAACTTTAAGGCTTCAAAACTTAGTCATTCTTTTAGATTACATTTTGAAAGCTGTGTTGAGGAGAGTATAATTTCTTTCTGCAGTTCTGCAGTTCTGCAGCAAATTCTGCAGTTCTGTAAGAAGCTGCAGAATTCTGCAGTTCTGCAGCAAATTCTGCAGTTCTGTAAGAAGCTGCAGAATTCTGCAGTTCTGCAGCAAATTCTGCAGTTCTGTAAGAAGCTGCAGAATTCTGCAGTTCTGCAGCAAATTCTGCAGTTCTGTAGGAAGCTGCAGAATTCTGCAGTTCTGTGGCAAATTCTGCAGTTCTGTAAGAAGCTGCAGAATTCTGCAGTTCTGCAGCTCCCAGCAGGATTTTTGAAGCTTTGTTACTTGATTCAGCTTATTGCAATGCATCTGCAAGGTTCAGACCTCTTTCACAAGGTGTTGCCGCTACCCAGGAAACGTTGGTTTGGGGGCGTAGCGGTTTAGGGGTCGGTGGGGGGGGGGGGTTGGGGGATTTGGTGCTCGTCAGGTTCAGCAGCGTTTCTGAAAAAATTCTGCAGCAGAATATGTAATTCTGTAGGAGTTATGCAGCTTGGGAGGTTTTATGCATTTATGCAGCCAGCTGCAGAATTCTGCAGGAAGCTACAGAATTCTGTAGGAAGCTGCAGAATTTCACAAATTCTGCAGCCACCTGCAGAATTTCACCAATTCTGCAGCTACCTGCAGAATTCTGCAGTTCTGCAGCAAATTCTGCAGTTCTGTAGGAAGCTGCAGAATTCTGCAGTTCTGCAGCTCCCTGCAGGATTTCTGAACCTCTGTTACTTCCTCCAGCTTATTGCAAGGCATCTGCAAAGTTCAGGCCTCTTTGACAAGTATGTTGCCGCTACCCAGGAAACGTTGGTGGGGGGGTTGGGGGTTTGGGTGGTCATCTGTCTCAGCAGCATTTTTGAGAAAATTCTGCAGCAAAATCTGTAATTCTGTAGGAGTTATGCAGCTTGGGAGGTTTTATGCACTGCTGCAGAATTCTGTAAGAAGCTGCAGAATTCTGCAGGAAGCTGCAGAATTCTGTAGGAACCTGCAGAATTTCACAAATTCTGCAGCCACCTGCAGAATTTCAACAATTCTGCAGCTGCCTGCAGAATTCTGCAGTTTCTCAAAATATTCTGCAGGAAGCTGCAGAATTCTGCAGTTCTGCAGCTCCCTGCAGGGTTTTTGAAGCTCTGTTACTTCATTCAGCCCATTGTAATGCATAGATCTGCAAAGTTCAGGCCTGTTTGACAAGGTCTTACCGCTACCCAGGAAACGTTGGTTTGGGGGCGTAGCCGTTTGGGGGTCGGGTGGGGGGGTTGGGGGTTTTTTGTGTGCTTGTCTGGCCTAGCAGCGTTTCTGAAAAAATTCTCCAGCAGAATATTAAATTCTGTAGGAGTTATGCAGCTTGGGAGGTTTTATGCACTGCTGCAGAATTCTGTAAGAAGCTGCAGAATTCTGCAGGAAGCTGCAGAATTCTGTTAGAAGCTACAGAATTCTGTAGGAAGCTGCAGAATTTCACAAATTCTGCAGCCACCTGCAGAATTTCACCAATTCTGCAGCTGCCTGCAGAATTCTGCAGTTTCTTAAAAAATTCTGCAGGAAGCTGCAGAATTCTGCAGTTCTGCAGCTCCCTGCAGGATTTCTGAACCTCTGTTACTTGCTCCAGCTTATTGCAATGCATCTGCATAGTTCAGACCTCTTTGACAAGGGTCTTAACACTACCCAGGAAATGTTGGTTTGGGGGGTGGGGGTTTGGGGGTCGGGTGACGGGGTCGGGGGTTTTGGTGTTCATCCGTCCCTGCAGCATTTTTGAAAAGTTTCTGCAGCAAAATCTGTAATTCTGTAGGAGTTATGCAGCTTGGGAGGTTTTATGCACTTATGCAGCTAGCTGCAGAATTCTGCAGGAAGCTGCAGAATTCTGTTAGAAGCTGCAGAATTCTGTAAGAAGCTGCAGAATTTCACAAATTCTGCAGCCACCTGCAGACTTTTACCAATTCTGCAGCTGCCTGCAGATTCTGCAGTTTCTTAAAAAATTCTGCAGGAAGCTGCAGAAATCTGCAGTTCTGCAGCTCCCTGCAGGATTTCTGAACCTCTGTTACTTGCTCCAGCTTATTGCAATGCATCTGCATAGTTCAGACCTCTTTGACAAGAGTCTTAACACTACGCAGGAAATGTTGGTTTTGGGGGGTCGGGGTTTGGGGGTCGGGTCACAGGGTCGGGGGTTTTGGTGCTCATCCGTCCCTGCAGCATTTCTGAAAAGTTTCTGCAGCAAAATCTGTAATTCTGTAGGAGTTATGCAGCTTGGGAGGTTTTATGCACTTATGCTGCTAGCTGCAGAATTCTGCAGGAAGCTGCAGAATTCTGTTAGAAGCTGCAGAATTCTGTAGGAAGCTGCAGAATTTCACAAATTCTGCAGCCACCTGCAGAATTTCACCAATTCTGCAGCTGCCTGCAGAATTCTGCAGCTTCTTAAAAAATTCTGCAGGAAGCTGCAGAATTCTGCAGTTCTGCAGCTCTCTGCAGGATTTCTGAACCTCTGTTGTTTCTTCCAGCTTATTGCAGTGCATCTGCAAAGTTCAGACCTCCTTGACATCCATGGGGTTAATTAGCCCTTGTAGAGGGATAGCATACCAGTGGGATACCCCAACCCCAAGGGAGCAGTTCTTTTTATTCTGGGTGGACATTTCAGTGTTGGTTGGAAGCATGTTTGTTTTGATTTTGCTCACCAACTTCAAACGGCCAGTGCAACATTATTTACCCACACTGCCACACATCCCTCTAAAACTTTGGATTTAGACACTATGAAACCTAAGTTTTTGATTGAGGAATGATACAACTCTGTATCTTGATTAAAAGTTGCCGAAAAACGTAATATTATCTCGATCTGACAATCGCGCCAGGCCAAGCCTATGAATTGTTAGGCCAAGCCTATGAATTGTTGGGACTACCTAAAAGGCCTAGAAAGACAACTATTTGGCGTACAGAAATGGCAGACCCCTTTTTAGAAAGCTGAGACGATTATCTGTTGATATGGGCTATTTAAAAAACCTTGACAGTCTTTCTAGAATTTAAACATGACAATATTTCATAAAATTACATCAAACAATATTTTACAAAACTGTAGAAACACAACATTTTAAACATCAAATTTGACACATTTCCCATATTTCTTCTATTGGGTAACCCACTGGTACAGGGGGATCCCTCTGGCCTCTGGGTGTCCTCTTGGTCCTCTTTCTTGTTTGTGTATGTTGGGGTATCCCACTGTAGAGAGCCAGTATCGGACTGATATCCTCACTGTCGACTAAGAAAATAAATGAGCGATAATACTTACTTTCTGTTACCGAAATTGGTCGTGGTAGTGACTGGTATCAACATTTTTCTAATTTTATTTTTCTGAATTTTTGGTGGTGTTCAGAGTCGTAACATTAACACGGCAAAAAGCCATACTTCCTGTCTATTGACCAATCAGAGGGGGTTATTCTGGCAGGAAGCAGTAAGAAAATAAACACAAAAAACGCCACAAAGTGTTGCAATGGCCGAAATGGAACATTAACTTTTCATAGTGATGTCCTCATTCTTGTGTGGGCATCCCAGTACAGGGTATCTCAATGGGAGGTCATCTTTCTTGTAAGCTCTTGTATAGGTATGCTGGGGTATCCCACTGGTACAGGGGTATCCCACTGGTTTCCTCACTGTCCTCCTCAGTCTTGTATAGGTATTCCACTGGTGCTGGGGTATCCCACTCATATATTTACGTTTATATGCCTACGATCCCACTGGTATCCTCGCTGTCCTCATTCTTGTGTGGGTATCCCACTAGTATGGGGGTATCCCACCTGGTGTCCTCTAGGTCCTCATACTTATGTAGGCATGCCGGGTATCCAACTGGTACAGGGGTATCCCACTGGTTTCCTTACTGTCCTAATTTTGAAAAAAAGAACTGCTACCTCAGGGGTATCTAACTGGAACAGGGGTATCCCACTGGTTTCCTTACTGTCCTAATTTTGAAAAAAAGAACTGCTCCCTCAGGGGTATCTAACTGGAACATACCAGTGGGATGCCGGGATCCCACTGGTGCGGTCCTCGCTACCTCAAGAATAGCACTGCTCATAAAACCTCCCAAGCCGCATAACTCCTACAGAACTGCTGCAGAAACTTACAGAAACGCTGCTGAGCCAGACGAGCACCAAAACCCCCGACCCCCCCCCCCCCCCCCCCCCCCCCAAACCGCTACACCCCCAAACCTGGGTAGCGGCAACAGGCTGGTCAAAGAGGTCCGAACATTGCAATAAGCTGAATGAAGTAACAGAGCTTCAAAAATCCTGCAGGGAGCTGCAGAACTGCAGAATTCTGCAGCTTCTTGCAGATTTTTTTAAGAAACTGCAGAATTCTGCAGGCAGCTGCAGAATTGGTGAAATTCTGCAGGTGGCTGCATAATTTGTAAAATTCTGCAGCTTCCTACAGAATTCTGCAGCTTCCTGCAGAATTCTGCAGCTAGCTGCAGAATTGCATAAAATCTCCCAAGCTGCATAACTCCTACAGAATTACAGATTTTGCTGCAGGGACATTTCAGAAATGCTACAGTGACAGAGGACCAAAATTGCAGAACTGCAGAATTCTGCAGCTTCCAGCAGAACTGCAGAATTTTGTGCAGAATTCTGCAGGTGCAGGAAGAAATTTAAGTGTACTGGCTGTGTTTTTGGGATTAAAGGGCATACATTACATCTACTATATGTGGAAAGCAAATTAAGAATCATTGAATTACAAAAAAGTTATTTGGGGCCAATGTTCAGGCCACTCAGTGAAATGGGTCAATTAATTTGAAATACTTCTGCCTCAAATATTCACTTCACTCCAAGAACTTTTCTGACATATGCGTATGTGAAAAAATATTTATATCTAATGTAATGAAAGTTGTTTCTTCAACCACAATCTGGAATTGCTACCTCATTGGTAAAGTATAGTATTGACACTTTAACTGCCATTTTAGGCCAACAACTATACTGCCAATTTTCAACATCCTTCGGCTTTGCAACCCTTGGGTTCTTGTTTGGGTTTCCATTATTTTCCTTATTTTCTTGGCCACTGTTTTCAGTGTTTTTGTGTTTTCCTGGAAGATATCATTGGTTTTAACTACCAATTTGTCATTGTTTCCATGAATTATTTCACATTTTTCCAGGATGTGTTCCTGCGTTTCCACCTCTTTTCTGCAGTTTCTGCATTGAAGTTCTTGGTACATGCCTCTGTAATTTTCTTTGACATCGAGCATCCGCGTTCTTGCTTTGAAGATTGTGCTCACTTCCGCTCTGGTGCACTCCATCATGTACCTTGCTGGGGTTCCTTCCCTTCTCGGCCTTACGTTGTCGATGTAGTATTTAGTCTTCGTTTTTGTTATGCTGTCTCTTCTTATCTCACGGTCCATCTGCAGTACTACTGCTCTGTTGACAGCACGTTTTTTCGCTTGGTGGCTCAGTCCTTCCAGGCTTCTTCCTCCCAGGATGTTTTCTTTTGTCTTCTGTGTTGTTTTCCACCATCCCTTCTCATCATCTTCCTCTCTGATCGCTTTCAGGAGTGCATTATCAGCATTTTTAACTTTTTCTGCATACATTATCCTGTTGCGATCGATAAGTTTGTTGATTTCTAGTATTCCCGTTTCCATATACAAAGGTTCCCATGGTGTTGTGCGCGGTGTGTGTATAATCATTTTAAGGAGGTTGTCAATTATCTTTTTGATATTTTCGCGCTCCTTCTTCGTTGTACTGACCGCTTCCCATGCATATGTGGCTATTGGTATTATGCATGCCTTTACCAGCTGCCATATTGTCCTCATTTCTATTCCTTTGAGGTCCGGGCTCCCCGCAATGGACATGACTGTATTGTAGGCGGCTTGCACTTTCTTTTTGACTTCCTTCAGCTGTTCCTCCATTTTTCCGCTTTTCGCCATGTTCAGCCCCAGGTACTTGTATTTTTCACATTCTTCAATCTTGAGCGTTCCAAGGGTGAAATCTGCTCTTGGTGTCTTCTTTCCCACTCTCAAGATCTTGCTTTTTTCTTCGCCGAATTTAATCCTGTACTTTATGCTCATCTCATTAGCTATATCCAGCATTTTTTGTAGTTCTTCCTTACTCTGGGAGGATGTATTAAATATAATAATCATAATGTAAGCTTCGGCAGCAGTTCCACATTTTGATACGGATGTGTTAATAAATGTCTTTTTCACTGAACATCAATCATAACTATACAGCTCACTTGTAATATAATTACACCTTCTAAAAGATGAAAAGGGATGTCAAAACGAGTCATAATTTTCCTTACTCTGCAATGAACTGAACTCCTACGTTAAATCACCAGTCTCAGCACTCATGGTCAGTCTCATGATGCCTGTCGATTGTTTCACATGTAGTGTATTTGATATCAGTTTAGCAGTAGGGGCTTTGAGGACAGTTCTGCATTTGCAGAACATGGCTTTGTTTTTCATTGCAGCAATGAAATTGCTTAGAGAATCATGAGAATGCCATGATTGAAATAAAATTGTTTAAATCTTTATTTACATGTATGTATTCTACTCGGATATATTTATCAGAAATATATTATCATATATCTAAAATTATATATTATATATATACAAGGGGCCTATGTGATATGTCATTGGACATATTTATGAAAGAGTATTGCTAGATGTTAGGTTGCAAGCTGTAATATCTCACTGCCAGCTTTATTTGTGCCTTTTTAAGCCTTTTTACCACAACTTTGATTTAAATCATGATTTTTATTGAGCGATTTAAATCATGATTTAAATCAATGATTTAAATCGAATGATTTAAATCCAGCAACCTTGTTAAGGGGTGTGCTTTTAATACAGAAAATACGGTATAGGAGGTGCCGCTGGACGGTTTAGGTTTTTTTGGCCTTTTTTGATTAGAATGGTTTTGGTTTTTTGACGATTCAGATTAATTGGGTACCCGTTTTTGCAACATACTCATGTTTGGTATCGTTAACAAATTTTTTTTACTGAATGATTAAAATGGTGTCTGGTTTTTGCGTAGTTTCTGGATTAAAACGGTTCCGTTGTTCAAAATTGCCGTGGCGTATCCATATATATAAAAAGTCAGGGAACTACCCCCCCCCCCCTGGGCCACAAGCAAGTCATAGCCACGGCCCACAGGTGGTAATGAGAGGTGGTCTATTTAGCCTGGTTTGGAGGGGGGGGGGTTTTACTAAGTAGTGCTGGATTGATTAATCGATATATCGCAATATATCGGTTCACAGACTTACCATGATAATTGTTTCACATATTATCGTGACATCATGATAACTGCATATGACAAAAGTTGTTTTTCGTGAATTTTACCAATTTTTGGCAAAAAAAAAAGACAATTTTTGAAGTAAAGACTGTACTTTTTTACAGCATTTATGTAACAAACTCCGCATTTTGCATGATTTATGCTGCTCAATTATCGCGATAAATATTGTGTATCATTACAAACTGGTTGTGATATTATCGTTTCGTTATAAATTGAACAATGTCCAGCCCTACAGTTTAGCACCGGTAATTTTGCAGTGACAGGTCTTGAGTCTCCCCACTATGGTCTCCCTGGACTAGGGGCCCAGTGCTTTTCCTAGCCATTAAACACATTAGCATTGGCTAATTAATGTATCCTCCATGTGGCTAATGAGAATTGCAAATTTTGAATGGAAATTAGCCACACATCCATGTATTTCACTGAAACTTGGCCTTTGTGGCTAATTGAATTTTTGACCTAGGAAAAGCACTGTAGGGGCAGTTCATGATTGGTTCATTGGGGCTTTGAAAATCTGCCCGAATTTCTCAGATGTTTGCCCGAATTCAATGTCAATTGACTCAACTTTCAAGGCTGCCACATTTTAGGGGGGGGGGGGAGACTTGGACTTTTTATGATTTGTATTTAAATAATTTCTTGCTCAGTTTTGGTGAAATAAATAAGTTCTTTCTGGGCAGTCTTGAAATAAATCATTTCTTGCGGAGATATTTCTAAAGAAGTTGTTGCTTGATTTAGGAATGAATAGGCCTATATATGGGGACTTTGTGCGCTTGAAATAAATAATTATGGCCGTCTTTGCTGTGAAATAAATAATTTCCCACCGAGGGAAACTCAAAGCCCCCCCCCCCCTGATTGTTAAATGGTCGCCCCCAGATCCAGCAAAAGGTGTCATGTCCGTGCCAAAAATGCATCAGTCTCACTGGTCATAAAAATTTCTTACTAAACCATATCAAAACATTCTGATTGATCACCCCCCGTCAACAAATGTTTGAACCCACCGAAAAGGTCTAATTGTTTCCAACTAAAACTTTGGAAAAGGTGTTCCCACCCAAAATTATATCACTCTCCCCACCAAAAAGGTTTCACTTTCCCATCACAGCGCTCCTGAATAAATTACAAGATTTAAAAAATTCAACAAGAAACTGAAACGCGAGCTTATGGAGCAGGGTCAGGAGCACATTTTAAGACAAAAACCGAAAAATTCCATTGGGAAAATTTTGAGTCATATTCATTTATCACACTCATATTTTCATGCTGAAATTGGTGCAAAGAAAGCTATTAAAGACATTTGGGATGTTTAGGGAGGCAAGTGTTGATGGTAAGACATTATTCTTTAATTTACGTTAACATTTTTACATTTCAAAATTGTAACTGTGTATACTATGTTGCAAAACTAGAATCGCAAGCGATGATAATATGACCGCGGGCGCTGCTGGTTGCCTTTTGCTGATCAAGTGCAATCAAGTGTGACTGTGTCGATCCATAAAAGATGAATAACAATTTGTGGTTTGAGTGCAGCTTGTTTGGACCTGGCTTAAAAAAGCTCAGTCGTATAATAATAATAATAAATAGATATATATTTGTTGTTGTCCATGGCGCAGTGGGGCCTCTATTTGACGGGGGGTTTATTCGAGGGGCGTATATGTGTACTTCCATTGTGCATGCCTGTGTACAGCCATCGTCAAGTGTACGCCCATCTGTAGCTCGTCTGGCATGCCCATCTGTGTGTGCACGCCAATTTGTGTGTACACCCATCTGTGTACGCACCCATTTGCGTGGGGATGTCCACCTGAATGCCTATCTGTGTGGGCACGCCCACCTGTACACCCATCTATGTGTACGCCCACCTGTAGGCCTATGCCCATCTCTCGAGTGTATGCCCATCTGTGTTGGAACCCTCATCTGTGAGTGCATGCCTTCTTAGTGTGCACGCCCCCTTTACACCTAGCTGGGAGTACGACCATCTGTGTGTGTATGCCAATTTGTGTGTGCACAGCCACCTTCGTGTGCACGCCCATTGATATGGCCATCTGTGTGCGCATGCCCATATGTACAGCCATCTGCATGTATACGCCCATATCAGCACGCCCGTCAGTGTGTGTAAGCCCATCTGTTCATGCACGCCCATCTGTGTGTGCATGCCCATTTGTATGTGCATGGCCATCTGTATGCCCATCCCAGTGTGGATGCCCATGTGTGTGTGGACGCCCATGTGTGTCTGCAGGGCCACCTGTGTGTACACACACATCTGTCAGTGCAGGCCCACCTGTACGCCTAGCTGTGTGGGTATGCCCACCTGTACACTCATCTGTGTGTACGCCCATGTGTATGCCCATCTGTGTGTGTATGCCCATCGGTCAGTGTACTCCCATGGATGAGTGTACGCCCATGGGTGTGTGTGGACCCATGGGTGTGTAAAACCATTGGTACAGTATATATACACCTTTTGATATATATATATGAACACCCTTTGGTATAGACTCGCCCATGTCAGTAAACTGTCATGAAAAGTAAGCCAACCGACCTGCAGCCTGACCTGTAATGTAATGTAGTGCTTTCATGCAGTGCTGTAACGCAGCGCTGTAATGCAGTGCTGTAATATTCGCGTAGCGACGGGCGGCGAAGCCGCCCGTCGCGTCAGCGAACTTAGCTTAACAACAGCTCATAGTAAATTTTGAATCTGTCAGGGGAGTGAGAATGAAGGACTGCCTGTACCTGCCATGGAGTTGGTCCCTGATTAAACAGTTAGTTTCGGTAAAAGTAAACATCTCTGAATTTCTCTTGCAATACTGCAGTAGTGTCTGAAAAATTCCATTTGGTTCTTAACTATCCTATTCTGTTTTGAAAATTTCATTTTTATGCTCGTTTATGTCGTCTGCATTAAAAAAGCTTATTTTGCTAACAGGTGTCGCCACCGGTGTAGGATCATGCTTGCAGTGCCACACCCAGGGAAAATGACTGAACTATCAGCAGCCTGCTTGTGAGCAGTGATGTGTGAAGTTTATTTGAGGTGTGAAGTTTAAAAGCTGATTGCTATTACTGTACTTAAATAGCATCAATTAATTTAGGCCCAAGTGATTGTGTTCTTGTTTATCATTATTATACCTCGACCATGAAAGCAGAGCTGTCATTGGCTGAGAGCTGGTCACATGTCAGTCATTATTTTAGTGTATTGACCAGGACTATTGCCCTCCAAAATTTTTTTCCGAAAAAAAAAAAATTTTCAGAATTTTTTTTTTTTTCCGAAATTATTTTTAAAAATTTTTTCCCTGAAAATTTTTTTTTTCTGAAATTTTTTTTTTTTTCCGAAATTTTTTTTTTCCGAATTTTTTTTTTTTTCCGAATTTTTTTTTTTCCAATTTTTTTTTGTCCCAATTTTTTTCCAAAATGTTTTTTTTCCGAAATTTGTTTTTTCTAAAATTTTCTTTCCCTAATTGTTTTTTTTCAACATTTTTCTTTCAAAATTTTCCATACATTTGCAATAGTGCAGGAAAATAATAAAACTAGGGCATTAATTAGTAAGGACCAAAAAAAACTCATCAAACTAGTAATAATAGTGCAATGTAGGCTATGCGTTTGCTTATCTACTCTCCTGTGTGAAAGGAAAACTATTTCCCTCGGCCTTCGGCCTCGTGAAATAGTTTTCACTTACACACCCTCGAGGGAAATAGATTTGACTAATGCCCTCGAAATCAGTCAATATTTGTATACTATAATACGGTTTCAAAATAAGAACAGTTAATTTGAGCTCCGCGAATCTATGGCATTGCCATCTACATATTATAGTGCTGTAATATTCGCGCAGCGAAACGGCCGAAGGCCGTTGAGCGAAGCGAATTGAGTGCAAGAGAAGACTCAAAAATCTGTGCAGTGATGGTCTCAACATCAACAGTCCACAGCTGGGAATTAGGTCAAGTGGGTCCAGCTTCTTATCAATGATTTAGTTTCGTATCTAACAAAACATAACATATTCATCTTCAAAAGTGTCTTAAATATTCAATTTTCTCTAGTGATATATCCTGTGCCAATAATTTTTATGGAATAGTTAATTATTAGCATTGACAAGCTAAATCAAATTATTAACATGTGATTTATTTAATTTCAATCAGACAACAAGAAAACATAACAAAATTAAAGTTACATAATCTTATAAATTGATGATTATGTAACAGTGAACAGTTAATCTACATGCAATGTTAGTGTTTTTGTATTACTATAATTACTATATATTTATACTATTATGTAATATAAACAATCTTATTTATCTATTTAATATATATATATCTATCAATTTATCTATCTATCTGTCTGTCAATATATCTATCTATCTGTCTATCTATTTATCTCTCTATTTATCGATATATATATATATTTATCTATTATATTTTTTGTCTAGTTTATCTTGCTATTCTACATTTTTTTCTGTCTTTCCATGTATCTGTCTTTCTAATTTTCTGAAACAGTTACATAACTGCCTTTCATACATTGAATATGAAATAAACATGAAAGTTATGGTAAAACTATAAGTCCTACAAAAACTTTTTAAAGTGTTACGCGAATTTCATGGCAGTGCCATTTACATATTACAGTGCTGTAATGCAGTGTTGTAGTGCAGTGCTTTAATGCAGAATACAGAAAGCAGTCCAATAACGCGTTGCTGTAATGCAGCGCAATGATTCATTGTTGTAATTCTGTTGTAAAGTAATGCAGTGAGGCAGTGATGTAATGCAGTACAATAATGCAGTGTAATGCAGTGCTGTAATGCAGTGCTGTAATACAGTGATGCAAAGCATGCAGTAATGCAGTGCAGTTATGCAGTGCAGTTATGCAGTGTTGTAAGCAGTGCTGTGATGTGGTCTGTAATGCAGTGCAGTTATGCAGTGCAAAAAAGCACTGTTGAAATACAGTGCAGTAATGAAGTGTTGTACTGCAGTGCTGTAATGCATTGCAGTAATGAGGTTCTGTGATGCAGTGCAGTAACACAGAGCTGCAATGCAGACTGCAGTGTTGTAATGCAAGGCAGTGATGCAGTGCAGTTATGTGTCCGCGGGGGCATGGCCCCGTGTCCGCGGGGCATGTCCCCGTGTCCGCGGGGGCATGTTCCCGGGGGCATGTCCCCATGTCCCCGGGGCATGTCCCCAGGGGTATGTCCCCATGTCCCTGGGGGCATGTCCCCAGGGGCATGTCCCCATGTCCCCGGGGGCATGTCCCCATGTCCCCGGGGGTATGTCCCCATGGCCCCGGGGGTATGTCCCCATGTCCCAGAGGGCATGTCCCCATGTCCCCGGGGGTATGTCCCCATGTCCCTGAGGGTATGTCCCCGGGGGTATGTCCCCGGGGGTATGGCCCCGGGGGTATGTCCCCATGTCCCCGGGGGTATGTCCCCATGTCCGCGGGGCATGTCCCCATGTATGCGGGGGCATGCCCGCATGTCCCCATGTCCCCGGGGGCATGTCCCCATATCCCTGGGGGCATGTCCCCGGGGGCATGTCCCCATGTCCCTGGGGGCATGTCCCCGGGGGCATGTCCCCGGGGGCATGTCCCCGGGGGCATGTCCCCGGGGGCATGTCCCCATGCCCGGGGGGGCATGTCCCCATGTCCGTGGGGGTATGTCCCCATGTCCGCAGGGGGTTTAGTAGATATTAAATGGTTGCCCCCTTATTCTTAGTAATAATGGTCGCCCACTCTTTAGTATATATAAATGGTCGCCCCCTTATCCTATCTATCTATCTATCTATCTATCTATCTATCTATCTATCTATGTATATCTATCAGCATTGCTTAGTAGATAATAAATGGTTGCCCCCTTGGTTCATACATTCTTAGTAATAATGGTCGCCCCCTCCTTAGTAGATATTAAATGGTCGCCCCTTATCCTATCTATCTATCTATGTATCTATCTATATATATCTATCATCATTGCTTAGTAGATATTAAATGGTTGCCCCTTGGTTCATTCATGCATTATCTTAGCACCTTAGTAGATATTAAATGGTTGCCCCCTTATTCTTAGGAGATATTAAATGGTCGCCCCCTTATCCTTAGTAGATACCTTATCTATCTATCTATCTATCTATCTATCATCATCATTGATTGCCATCATCGATTGCCATCATTGATTGCCATCATTGACTGCCATCATTGACTGCCATCATTGACTGCCATCATTGACTGCCATCATTGACTACCATCATTGACTGCCATCATTGACTGCCATCATTGACTGCCATCATTGACTGCCATCATTGACTGCCATCATTGACTGCCATCATTGACTGCCATCATTGACTGCCTTTGTCTACGACTCCGCCACATAAATCCTCCGACACCCTCCGACACATGAAATCCCGCCATGTGACCGCATAAAAACAGAGATCAGCCTAAAGGCGATCAATAAGAGTTTGGCTGCTTTTGAGACATCCCCCAGCAGTCAAGTGGTCCAAGCAGGTATAATCTGGCACAGTGCCAAAAATCACGAAAACAACATTCACACAGCCAAAATAACAATAAGGTGGGGTGTTCACTGAAAAATCATGAATCTCAGAAAGGTATGAAAGACCCCTTGGATCATCCTGGTCTTCAGGGGTTGATTGTAGAATGTAAAGTTATGTTTATATAGCAACTTTAATGATTGTACATTGAGTGTAACTTGTTATATCCATCCCCAAAAATGTGTGTTAAATGGTACAATACGGGGGTAAAAGCAAAATGACCGCGCCAGCGGCTGGCCGCGGTCATAATAAATATATACTACTGCAAATACTACTACCATTGCACCCGTATTAGATCTGTTTAGACCAGAAATATTGTGCAGGGTGTGACTGCATGTTATCGGAATTAACACACCTGCACCTGCAAGTAATTTTTAGCTTTTAAATATTGCCCCTGTTGATCCCTTTCAAGGCTTTGAATGATTTATTGTATTCAGGTCAGTTTTGATATTTGAATATTTCATGCATTTTCTCATTACAGAACTGTGTGTTATTTGTTATCATATATATGTCTGTTAGATTTTATTTATCAATATCTTCAAATGTCAGCAGATGCAGAAGTTAAAAGAATAATACATTTTTTTAAAACAATCAGTCAGCTTATAGCCTCTATTAGATATCTTTTATAGTGATCATTTGACTTATCATTGCTCAATTGTCTACCTTTGCTGTTGTTTGCATATGAGTGACTCTCTCTCAATGTCATATTGTGTTTCAGTATCAATTGTCAACAGAGGTGGCGGAACGCTTCGAAAAGTGGGGGGGCACCGGACCCCGGGGCAGCTTGTCTACGGTAATTTCAAGGAGAAAAAGGGGCATTTTATGTATTTTTGGGCCCAAAAGTGGGGGGGCACGTGCCCCCAGTGCCCCCCCAGCTCCGCCGCCTCTGATTGTCAAACTATTTAGCATCTCACGTTCATATAATGATGGCTTGGATGAGTAAGTTAGTCCATTAAATGAGTTTTTTGTCCTGAAATTATTGCAAAAAAATGCAGTCAGCAATACTCATTAACTCACTGCTTGGATCTCAAAAAGTGGCATTTGGGTTTTATTTCTTAACATTTATGCAATGTTTATAAGATATATTGAGGCAATTTATATAAATCACTTACAGTCTTAGTAAGAATGATCCACAAATTTAACTCGCTTGAAATGTCATATTTTGATGAAAAGCATTGCAAAAATTCAAAAGAAAGGCTAAATTAAATTAAAATCAAGCTAAAAGCAGGTGAAACATTCACAACAGACAATTGAATCAATTTACTGGGCTACAAATTCACTTCTTTGAAAAATATGCATCTGCATGTGTTTATCACACTCTGCATACTATTTTTAGCCTGAAGATATCTAACATAAATGACTTGAACATCTTTCTATGCCCCCGTGTCACCAAGAAAATATGAGTGTGATAAAGCAAAAATTTTAAATGACGATAACTCAAAATGTTCCCTACGGAATTTTTGTTTTTGTCTTAAAATGTTCTTTTTACCTTGATCTGTAACAGACCTCCAAACCAACTCTCCAAAATAGGGTTTTTCCCATTTTTCAGCCTAAAAACCTCTAACCCTCTTTTTAATACAAAAACCCTAACTAATAAACCCTCTGAAAAATTACCATAAAATGGTTATTTCATTACTTTGTGTCCTCTGAAATAATTGTTGAGCTGTTGTGACAACACGGTCAAAACTGCCAAGAATAAAGCTTGAGGAGGATGCTCACTGCTCAACTAATGTTACTGATAAGATGCTGTAACTTAGCCTTGAATTTAAAAACTGCAGGAAGTGCATAGTAAAACCGTTTCAACTGGAAGTTTTGGCTATAATTGCTTTTTCCTCAATGCAGAAATTTGGTTTATTGGGACCTGATTTTTTTTGGTGAAAACCCTCTAAAAATGAATGTGAAACCCTGGAACCGACGTTCCGGAGGTTGGGAGGTCTGCTATGAGCGTGCACATTTGGTTTTCTGTTGAATTTTCTAAATCTTGAAATTTATTCAGGAGCGCTGTGCCCTCGTTCCGTAACAGAAAAAAAATCTCTCTGTTTCCACCTCAGTGTGGTCACACGTCAGCGACAATATTTTTGTAGCCTATTAATAAAAAGTGTTGACTTTAAAAAAACTGACATATATTTCATAGGCGAATAAATGTGTCTTGAGTCATAAAAAAAATACCTCACTTATCCGGGAGTTATCCCCACCAAAAATCAGAGCATTAAATTTTAAAAGGATTTTTAACTGGGAGACCAACACAATTTCATAGCATCATAATGCGTGACATTTATAGATCAGCAGCTGTAGATGTACATCCAATATACAATAGGAAAGGCGACATACTTAATCACTGTTCCCATAAAGAAAACATCCCCTTGTTCTCACAAAAAAGCTCAGCATCCTCACCATTTCATTTTTAATGGAGGTGTGTACACATCTCCTTTTATGCAGTCACAATGACAAAATGAAAAGTTTTGGCGGGAAATTTGAGCATTTTCAGAATGTCTTTTGCACCCTGACTTGGCCATGTTGTTTGGATTTGCTTGGTGTCAAGAAAGCACGCTAACTTGATTATACAGCAAGCATCTGGCATAGGAATGAATAGCCGTCATGTTTTTATTTGTACGCGACTTCATTTTAATCTTGCTTGGATCCACTACAGGCAGCATCACACATTGTGTATTGGCCACTGTGCCTAAACTATTGCACTTGTGTATATGATATTTGGCACATGAATGAGCCTTTTAGAATATGTGTGTCTTTTGATGTTCATGTTTAAGCAATCAGTACAGTTTCTGTAAAATATTGGAAATTAAAAATAATTAATTTTTTTCCTTTCGGAGCAGAACTCCAAAACAGTTGTACCTATGAACATGAAAATCTGCCGTATTATGCGCTAAATACTTTAAATGTAATGTAATATGGGGGTCTAAGTGCTCTTACAAAAATTAGTAACAGCAAATTCAGCAAAAATTTGAAAAAATTATGTTTTTCAATGCTCCATGATTCTGTCAATTTTGGAGTTAGACCTCTGAAATTTTGCATTTTGATGTCTAAATTATTCCTCTTTAAATAAACTCATTTGGAGGCAATTTTTTTTTTGTTCTGGGAAATCATTTGAAATTTTCATAAAAACCAAAAAACTGAACAACAGCTAACAACACCTCCAATACCCTCATTCAGGCTGATGAAATGCTACTGGATAGAGCCAGGGCCGGATTTAGATATGATGAGGCCCTGGGCATTCATGACATTCTGGGCCCTCCGGGCCCCTCCCCTCTCCGAACTCCCGGAACCTTTCTCAGAGTGCGTTGAAGACTCCTACATAAAACCCGGTGTCACTTAGTTCTGGCATCATGACTTGACTTGAGTGCTTGGTGCAGTGATATAGTCGAAGCTAAGACATTCGAGACTGAGGCAAGGCCAAGGATTTGGCATCTGAGACCGAGCCAAGGCCGCAAGGCCGAGGCCATCAAAACCTTCCTCCAGGCCGGCCAGGGCCGGATTTAGATATGATGAGGCCCTGGGCATTCATGACATTCTGGGCCCTCCGGGCCCCTCCCCTCTCCGAACTCCCGGAACCTTTCTCAGAGTGCGTTGAAGACTCCTACATAAAACCCGGTGTCACTTAGTTCTGGCATCATGACTTGACTTGAGTGCTTGGTGCAGTGATATAGTCGAAGCTAAGACATTCGAGACTGAGGCAAGGCCAAGGATTTGGCATCTGAGACCGAGCCAAGGCCGCAAGGCCGAGGCCATCAAAACCTTCCTCCAGGCCGGCCAGGGCCGGATTTAGATATGATGAGGCCCTGGGCATTCATGACATTCTGGGCCCTCCGGGCCCCTCCCCTCTCCGAACTCCCGGAACCTTTCTCAGAGTGCGTTGAAGACTCCTACATAAAACCCGGTGTCACTTAGTTCTGGCATCATGACTTGACTTGAGTGCTTGGTGCAGTGATATAGTCGAAGCTAAGACATTCGAGACTGAGGCAAGGCCAAGGATTTGGCATCTGAGACCGAGCCAAGGCCGCAAGGTCGAGGCCATCAAAACCTTCCTCCAGGCCGGCCTCAAGACCTCAAACACTGGCTTAGTGAGTTGATTTGACAGACTTTCATGACTTGGACATTTTATAATGACTTTAGTGTTTCATTACCTTATTGAACTGATTTCAGTGACTTACAGCAGTGGAATTTCATATGCTTACAGAGATGCCCTAAATTTCCATATAAGCAAAATGTCTCATTTCGCCGTACTTGCTATGTTTTTCTAATAACTCATAATCCAGCAAGTGAGGTCATATCCCATTCTCTTCATTTATCAGAAAAGTCTGTGAGTGTCTGAGTGAGTTGACCACTCAGTACTGACCAGTCGCCAGTGAGGTCAAAAGTTAGCCATTAACAAATTGACAGTTCTTTTCATTGGGAAAGATGGTGCCTATTGTGACATCATACACTGAGGTCTTCAAGTAGCTGAATGTAAACACTTCTGATTCTTTTGTAACTTGCACTATTTATAAGTTGCAGGTCATCAACTGAACTATCACAGTAGGCTGGATAAATTGAGCAACCACAAAAACTGAGATGAAAATATTTGTTAAATTACATGTGAGCAATTCAAAATAATCAGAAACAAAAATAATCAACTTTTTACCCAATTTAATCAATTACTATTGTTAGGCACCAGTATCTGTTTTTGGCATAATATTTAAGAGATTGGTAAATGGACCAAGTAACTAGAAATTTGATGACATCAAAACACAGGCCCAGGTGATAAAGAAACTACTTGGTAATAATGAGAAATACACAGCAAAAGTCTGCAAAACCGAACATCAAATTATATTTTTACCAGATAGCATTACATGTCTATGGCTAATACTTCAAAATAAAGACTGTCAGAGTCATATGTTGATAATGAAAAGTGCATTCAGCTTTGCTTTTGAAACCTAAAACTAGGGCCTCCCACTTATACATGTATGATGTTGGAAAGTTCTGCTGAACATTATAGACACTGTACAGTATGGCCCACAATCATTTTAAAATGTTGTGGGCCCCCTCAGCCTCCCTGTATGGCTGACGTAATGGCAGCATCCAACAAATTAATACAATGAAGTCATACTGGTCCGCGCTCTATGTTGGAGCCTGGCAGTCCGGCACATTCTATTAAAAAGAATTTATGGTTACCCACAATTATTCATTTCAAGGGCCCCTGTTTGATGGCTTTATATATCAAATTTAATTCAGCCTGCTCTGAAGCCACACAGGACAGGCCCCGGCAGAGTTTGAAAATTCACCTGTTTGTTAAACAGGGCCAGGGCACTCAATTATGTTGTTCGAGGTCCAACTGGGCAGGGGCCCAGCAAAGTTAGGAAAAGCTTTTACAGGGGCCCACAATTTGTTCATTTTTTGGGCCCCCTGCTTGGTGGAATTTGCTATATGATGTACATCACGTTGCTATGGCATGAATACTTTTATCAAAGGTGCCAGCCAGCCAGTGCGTGGTTTTGGAAGTACTAAGCACCCTAAGCACTCTATGTCAGGGGCCCCAGTGACTGATCCAGACAGGGCAGTCTGAGGTGGGGCGCCCGGACATAGTTTTGGCGTTTGCAGGCCCCTGACTCCGTATAGTTTTTTTCAAAATGCTATTTTCCATCTTAGTCTTCTTGGGGGGCCTGGGCCCCCTTAGGACCCCTGGTTGCAAGTACTACGATGTTGCGCACGGCAGATCCTCTTGGTTTTTCCGGGCCCCCCTGATCCCCAGGGCCCCGGGCAATTGCCCATATGTAAATCCGGCCCTGGATAGAGCATGAAAGCTTCCTGTAAGTTCCTTTTATGTTGAGTGAAATAGTTAACTTTTACTTGTTCAATTATGAATATTAGTATTTCTTATATTTTTCTCAAATTTTGGTTTCTCGCAAATTCATGTTAATGAATAAATTGGCAAATTTCAAAAAATATTTTATTTTAGTTAAACGTATAAGTTACGTATTAGTAACTTTCATAACCTTATATATAGGCCTATTATAGTTTAGTGTAAATTTGGTGTTGAAACTCAGTTTTGTCAGAGCCCATTGAATTTTGATGGATGTCAGTAACTGTTGTATCCAGAGTTCCATACCGAGACAGTTAATTTTATTAGTGGATAGAGTATGTCTTACTCTAAGATTCCCAGTCTTCTCATTCTTTATCATAATTTATGATTGGCACCAAAATGAATGTGCAGCTCCTTCCCCAAAAAGGAGGTTTAACTGGCAGATCACACATTTCCATGCATCATGTTAAAGCTCTTTCCAAGTTCTTTAATGAAATGTATTATTTTTTTCCTTATCGCTTATGCCACAGGGCCATTTTGTGGCTTGAAAATGGATTATTTGTAAAATTCTGAAATTTAACACACAATATATTTACAACAATAGGTCTCACTTTCTGTTCCCCAAGAGTTTCACTGTCCCCACACAAAAGGTCTCACTGGCCTTGCCAAAAAGGCCTCACTGTCCCTACCGAAAAAGCCTCACTGTTCTTACTGAAAAAGCCTCAATGTCCCCACCAAAACGGTCTCATTGTTCCATATCAGAAAAAAAAGTCTCACTCTCCTCACCAAAAAGTCTCACTATCCTCACAAAAAGGTCTCCCTGTCCCCGCCAAAAAGCCTCATTGTCCCCACTAAAATATCTCACTTTTCTCACACAAAAGTTCTCACTGTCCCTGCCAAAAAGGTCTTACTGTCCCTGCAAAAAAGCCTCAATGTCTCCATCAAAAAGGTCTCATTGTTCCTTCCTAGAAAAATGCTCACTTTCCTCGAACGAAATGTCTCGCTGTCCTCACCAAAAATGTCTCACTGTCCCGGGAGTGTCCGAAAAGGCATTGATCACTGCCCCTACCAAAAATGTCTGACTGTCCCCACCAAAATGGTCACACCATTTCAACAAAAGTATCGCACTGTTCCATACCAAAATAATTCTGATTGATACCCTCCTGCAAATGTCTTACTCTTGCCACACAAAAGACACTGTCCCTGCACAAAACATCTCACTGTACCCACCAAAAAGGCGTCACTTTCCTCCCATGTAAGGTCACACTGTTTGCACCATAATGGCCTCTCTTTCCTTACAAAAAAGGTGTTGCTGCCCCACCAAAAGGGTGTCACCGTTCCTTACAAAAAAAATTCCCACTGTCCCAACCAAAAGGTCTCACTGTTCTCTCAGTCACCGCCAAAAAGGCCTCACTGTCCCTGCCAAAAATGTCCCACTTTCTTTAAATGAAAGGTCTTAATGACTGTCCCTACCAAGAAGGCCTCATTGTCCCTACAAAAAAAATATTTCACTTCCCCACCAATAGGTGTCAGTGTTCCTTACCAGAAAAAGGTCTCACTTTCCTCACAAAAAGGTCTCACTGTCCCAGCACAAAAGGTCTCACTGCCTATTGTGGGATATAAAATTTGATAGTCAATATTTCATAAAATATTTCAAAAGTGATTTTGATATGCTATACAGTAATACAGAATAAACCAATTGCAAATTGTACATTTGGCACACAAATGATGGGGTTGTTTCAATCCCTTGTAAAGTGTACAGACAAGACAGTTGGTCAGAAGGTCGGTCAGAAGGTCCGCCGGGGTACATGTAATTCACTCAGACCGATCGCAAATCTATCAGAAATCAGGGAAATGACCGTACGTCAGACAGATTTGGGAAAGTATGTGTAACCAGGTCCAGAATAGGCAAAGTGAATATCCCAGATACATAAGACATCGCATTTTGGTGATGTTTTAATGACTGAAAGGTATTACCTACAAGCATTTAAATCCATATATACAAACGAAAGGTATTATCCAATCTTTTTTGACATTTTTGATGTTGAAGGCTTGAAATTCATGGCCAGTTTTTCGAATTTTACATCTTCATAATTTGCATGAATTTCTTTGGATGCAGTTCATATCATCCATAACCTAAAATTTAACCCAAAAGAAAACTGCTTCTAGACAAACGTGTGTACAATTTGGCAGTCACTTTGGTCCAGAAATGAACCTCATTGTATCTAATCAGTAACAACATCAATGTAGATACATATCCTGGACAGATTAAAAATGTTTTCGCAATAATATGTAATCCGCCAAAGCAGGAGAGAGCGGTAACTCCTGACAACACTGTTGGAAAACTTCATTCGAGTGATTTCACACCTTTTCCAACCATTTTCACGACGTTTCTGCCGATTTTGTTTTCGGCCACCGGCGGTGCCACCGTCCATACAGGTGGCGTCCTCTCTTTTTCAACATCAACTGCCACAAGTAGGATGTCGTAAAAATCGGGAATGGAATTAATTTCGTTAATTATGGTTTTTAAGCATCAGCTACTACTAGCTGATCGCTTCTTACAATCGTCGTTTTCGTCGCAGGCAGGCTGTTACCACACAACGTCCATGATTTCTCTATTAATCTGACGAGTGAACCAACCAAATTACTCCTGGACCTTTATTAGCACCTAACCACGAGACAGTGTTATATTCCGGACATACGAGCGCATATATCCTCTTATTCAAGCCATTTTATTTCTCTTCCCATCCCGCACAACCATCTCCGTCCGCCATTTTTTCTTGACTGGAAGCGGGTGACGTCGGCCAACTTCGGCATCTGACGTAGACACCCGAAGTATCAAATGCTTTTTTTTTTTCGGTTCTCATTTGCCGATTTTAAATATTTCTTCATTTGCACACTAACTTGACACCTACTACGACCATTTGCACTACTGTTTTCATAATTTGCAGTCATTTATTGAAAAAAAAAAAAATTGGTCAGCCAATCAGGTCACGGCATTTCGCTGGATTCCAATATGGAGGACAAGAGGAACAACACTTTGTTTTTGCAGACAGATTTCAGCTGGAATGATCATATATGGCCTTACACATGACTGTCAGGTATTTAAAATTATGAAGTTAGGTGTAGGCCTAATTGGCATTATACTATACCGTCTGACCGACTGCCTTGTCAATACAGCAAAATAAGGCTGCCAACCCGATTATCGCTCGTTATGAACGAGTGTCAATTGCCTGTCAATGCAGCAGTTGACAGTTGATATCTTCAATGTAATCAATTAGAGAAATATCCAATCATGCAAATTGCAATTCTGGAGGTTCCTAAGCTTTGTTTTACCCCCAGATTCCTAAATTGCCATTGAGGAACAATAAATAGGGTGATGCTGACAGGTGTCAAAGCTGATTGCACTTCACAATGTAACTTGATAATAGACCTTCCCCAGCCATTAACTGATTAGAATTGTCTGATTGAGGGATTGAAATCAATTGATAAATAAATAACCAGGTTACACAGAATGAAATTCAAATTCCTGTAGAATCCTGCCACAACAGTAGTTTTGCCTCCTATCATTTTATCTTTCACAGTTCAAGCAATATTTATTTCTGCAGCTGATGCTTTACATGCTATGCATGGTATTTTTAAAATTCTTAATGGTGGGTGTAGTATAAGGGGCTCTTAAGAAAGAAATCTGTGTTGTTGTTATTTATATTAAAAAAATATTTTTCCGCACAATACAAATTAACCATTTATTTTCATTTCAATGATCTGTTTTTATGCATCATTCTCAAACTACCTCAATTTCATCTGACCCAAGTATCAGGTATCTGCATTAAATCTTGCATAAGTTGTGGAGAGTCGGCCAGAAGTTTCGGAAAACCCCTCGTATGGTATAATACATTGTACAATTGTACATGTATGATCATTAAACTTTTGATTGATAACTTTTTTATTAGCTAGTTTTACTGCAGCCTTTTATCTATGAATTGCAATTCCTGCTGTAAAGAGAGAGCCTTGTTTTGGAAGGAATACATTCTTCATCTTTCAGGAATGTTTCCGTGGATTTAACAGGCGATGAACATGCTCTTCTCGGGAGCAAAAATGCCGCAACAAAAGTTGGGTCTTTGATATTGACAACGAAGGTAGAAACATATATAACAAATGAAGGTGAAGAGGGACAAACAGAAGACGACGAAAAAGAAGAAGAAGAAGATGAAAAAGAACATGATGAATTAGATACAGACAAAGAAGCGAGTGAAAATGGAGGAAGAAATGATTACGAGGAAGTAGGAGAAGTACAGGAAGAAGGAGGAAATAATTATAATGAAGTAGAAGAAGGACAGGAAGAAGGAATAAATAATTCTGAGGAAGAGGGAGTAGGACAGGATGGAAGATATGATTATAATGAAGAAGGACAGGAAGGAGGAAGAAATAATTCTGAGGAAGTTGGAGAACAACAAGAAGGAGGAGGATATAATTCGGAGGATGTGGGAGAAGGACAGGAAGGAGGAAATGATTACAATGAAGTAGTAGAAGGACAGGAAGAAGGATTAAATAATTCTGAGGAAGTAGGAGAAGGACAGGAAGGAGGGAATTATTATGGAGCAGAAGGAGAAGGACAGGAAGGAGAAGTAAATAATTCTGAGGAAGTAGGAGAAGGACAGGAAGGAGGAGTAAATTATTCTGTGGAAGAGGGAGAAGGAAAGGGAGGAGGAATAAATAATTCTGAGGAAGTAGGAGAAGGAGAGGAAGGAGGAAATTATTATGGAGCAGAGGGAGAAGGACAGGAAGGAGGAGTAAATAATTCTGAGGAAGTAGAAGGACAGGAAGGAGGAAATGATTATGGAGCGGAAGGAGAAGGACAGGAAGGAGGAATAAATAATTCTGAGGAAGAGGGAGAAGGACAGGTAGAAGGAAATGATTCTAATGAAATAGAAGAGGGACAGGAAGGAGAAGGAAATGATTATGGGGAAGTAGAAGAAGAAATGACAAACTATGAACAGATAATGAACGAAATAAACAAAGGTATTCGGCCAGAGTCTGAGAAAGTAGCACACAACATGAGTCAAGGCGCAGTTGATCAAAATTATGACAACAGCAACAAAGATAAAAAGTTTTCACACGGGGTATCTGTTACTTATCAGCCAGTGACAACAACACTTGAGAATGAAGAAACAAAAGAAGAAATGACAAAATATGAACATGTAATGAACAAAATGAAAGGAGGTATTCCGTCAGAGTCTGAGAAAGAAGCACACGGCATGAAAGTTGGCAAGGGAAAAGGCCAAAAAAAGGCACGTGCAGATGAGAGAAGGAAAACTGGAGGTGTTTCAATGGAAGATGCAAATCTTAATGACAATTTGATTAAAGCACTGACAGATACTACCGTGGAGAAGGGGAGCAAGACAAAATTTCAGAGAAATTATGGTGAATTAGATCGCAACATGATAAATGGTGCCAAAAGTGTTGTGAAAAAGGGTCACAGAAGAAGGCATCCTCAAGGCCAGAATGTTGGCAAAAACTTGGCTTCCATAGAACCACGAAATGGTACTTTCAAGACAGGGACTCATCACAATATTCATATAGTTGTTTCCCGAATGAAGCAAGGCCTAGCAGTTGGCAAAAACCTGACTGCGAAAAAGGATGGCAAAAGAATGCACTCACAAGGCTTGATTGTTGGCAAAAAATCGACTTCCAAAGAAAATGGTAATTTCACGACAAGGGTTGATTACAATATTGTGATAACCCGAAGGAAACATATTATCCACCAAAAGCCCCAAAAAGATAGTAAGAGTGGCAAAATACCTCACAGATACAAGCGCAATAAAGAGAAAAGGAATAACTATCATGATATCAATCAGAAAGAACAAGGAGGACAAAGAGGAGGAGGAGGAAATGATTATGAGGAAGGAGAAGGAAAGGAAGGACAAGTAGGAGGAGGAAATGATGATGAAGAACGAGAATTAGGAACAGAAGGAAGAGGAGGATCAGAGGGAGGAGAAGGACCAGAAGGAGGAGGAGAACCAGAAGGAGGAGGAGAACCAGAAGGAAGAGGAGCACCAGAAGAAGAGGGACCAAAAGGAGGAGGACCAGAAGGAGGAGGACCAGAAGGAGGAGGAGAACAAGAGGGAGGAGAACAAGAAGGAGGAGAACAAGAAGGAGGAGGAGAACAAGAAGGGGGAGGACCACAAGGAGGAGGAGGACCAGAAGGACCAGAGGGAGGAGGAGAACAAGAAGGAGGAGGAGAACAAGAAGGAGGAGAACAAGAAGGAGGACCAGAGGGAGAAGGACCAGAAAAAGGAGGAG
The DNA here is from genome assembly GCA_026936325.1 of Platynereis dumerilii. Taxonomy (NCBI): domain Eukaryota; kingdom Metazoa; phylum Annelida; class Polychaeta; order Phyllodocida; family Nereididae; genus Platynereis; species Platynereis dumerilii. The sequence goes on from JAPTHN010000005.1 coordinate 6,663,885, forward strand.
GACCAGAAGGAAGAGGAGAACAAGTTGGAGGAGAACAAGAAGGAGGAGGACCCAAAGGAGGAGGAGAACAAGAAGAAGGAGGAGAACAAGAGGGAGGAGGAGGACCGGAGGGGGAAGGAGGACCAGAGGGAGAAGGAGGACCAGAGGGAGGAGGATATTCAGAAGGAGGAGGAGAACCAGAAGAAGGGGGAGGACCAGAAGGAGGAGGAGAATCAGAAGGAGGAGGACCAGAAGGAGGAGGAGGACCAGAAGGAGCCGGACCAGAGGGAGGAGGAGAACAAGAAGGAGGAGGAGAACAAGAAGGAGAAGGAGAACAAGAAGGAGGAGGAGGACCAGAAGGAGGAGGAGGACCAGAAGGAGCAGGTCCCGAAGGAGGAGGACAACAAGAAGGAGGAGGAGAACAAGAAGGAGGAGGACCAGAGGGAGAAGGACCAGAAAAAGGAGGACCAGAAGGAGGAGGAGGACCAGAGGGAGGAGGAGCAGTAGAAGGAGGAGAAGAATCAGAAGGAGGGGGAGTACCAGAAGAAGGGGGAGGACCACAAAGAGGAGGAGAACAAGAAGAAGGAGGAGAACAAGAAGGAGGAGGAGAATCAGAAGGAGGAGGAGAATCAGAAGGAGGAGGAGAATCAGAAGGAGGAGGAGAATCAGAAGGAGGAGGAGTACCAGAAGGAGGAGGAGGACCAGGAGGAGGAGGACCAGAAGGAGGAGGAGGACCAGAAGGAGGAGGACCAGAAGGAGCAGGACCAGAAGGAGGAGGAGAACAAGAAGGAGGAGGAGAACAAGGAGGAGGAGGAGAACAAGGAGAAGGAGGAGAACAAGGAGGAGGAGGAGGACCAGGGGGAGAAGGACCAGAAGGAGGAGGAGAACAAGAAGGAGGAGGAGAACAAGAAGGAGGAGGAGAACAAGAAGGAGGAGAACAAGAAGGAGGAGGACCAGAAGGAGGAGGAGGACCAGAGGGAGGAGGAGAAGCAGAAGGAGGAGTACCAGAAGAAGGGGGAGGACCAGAAGGAGGAGGAGAATCAGAAGGAGGAGGAGTACCAGAAGGAGGAGGATCAGAAGGAGGAGGAGGACCAGAAGGAGGAGGAGGACCAGAAGGAGGAGGAGAACCAGAATTAGGAGGAGGACCAGAAGGAGGAAGAAATGATGAAGGAGGAGGAGGATCTGAAGGAGTAGGACCAGAAAGAGGAGGAAATGATTATGATAAAGTAGGAGTTGGAAATAAAAAAGGAGAAACCAAAGATGAAGAAGGAGGACGACGGCAAGGAGGAGGAAATTTTTATGAGGAGTTAGGAGATGGAAACAACGGAGGAGAAAATGAAAATGAGGAAGGAGATGGAAAAGAAGGGAGAGGAAATGAATACAAAGCAGAAGAAGAGGGACAGGAAGGAGAAGAAAACAAAACCATGAAAGCAGAAGAACCTCGGCTGAAGATACAAGAAAAAAAGCAGAGTGACTTGACGAGGATAGAGAAAATTCATGAATCAGGACGCAAAGAGAATAACAGCAAGGATGCATCATTTGTCGAGTCATACAGCAAGATTATAACCTGTTCAAATAAAATGCCTGAATCTGGGGGTAAACAGAAAAAGAGACTCGGAGCATCGTCAGTCTCTTCATATATGTCAAACAAAATGGATCTCTCTACACAGAAGTTGCCTGGATCGGAAGATAAGCAGCACAGAACTCTTGACACACAGAGCCCAGCTATTTCCACCAATTATGAAGGATTACCACAAAATATAAATGGAAGTAGTATTTCAGTTGGAATGCGGATTGACTATAAAGTAGATCAGCAGGTCAATGGTTCCTTAAAAAATTCAAAACAGAATCAAGGAGCAGTTAATCAACACAACAGCAGCAAAGATCAAAAGTTTTCGCACAGTGCATCCTTTACATATCCACCGGTGTCAAATATGTTGGAAAATAAAGAAACAAATGAAGGTACAACAAAATATAAACAGATGATGAGGAAAATGAAAGAGGGTATTATGCCAGAGTCAGAGAAAGGAGCACAAGATATGAAGGTTGGCAAGAAAAAAAACCAAACGAAGGAACAAGTACATTGGAGAACTAAAACTAGGAATGTTTCAACTGAAGACTTAAATCTTAGCGGCAATTTGATGAAAGCACTGACAGAAAATACCAAGAATGAGAATGAGACAAAATTATGGAGAAAATATGACAAATTAGCACACAACAAGATAAATGGCACCAAAAATGAAGACGCAAATCTTAATGACAATTTGGGGAACACACTGCAAGAAAATGCCACGAAGAATGAGACAAAAGTATGGAGAAAATATGGCAAATTAGCACACAACAAGATAAATGGCGCCAAAAATGAAGACGCAAATCTTAGTGACAATTTGGGGAACACACTGCGAAAGAATACCACGAAAAATGAGACAAAAGTATGGAAAAAATATGGCAAATTAGCACACAACAAGATAAATGGCACCAAAAGTAGTATGAAAAAGGATCATAGAAAGAGAATGCACGATCAAGGCAAGATAGTTGGCAAAAGTATGACTTCCCAAGAACCACAAAATCATAATTTCAAGACAAACAACTTGGAAACCAACGTGATGAATGGTGGCAAAAGTAGTGTGAAAAAGGATCACAGAAGAAGGCAGTCTCAACGCCAGAGAGTTGGCAAGAACCTGACTTCCAAACCACGAAATGATAATTTCAAGACAAGGTCTGGTCACAATCTTAAAATAGTTATTTCCCGAACGGATGATGTCATCCAAGAAGATGACAGCAGTAAAAGACTTAACAGACACAAGCGCAGTAAGGAGAAAAGGAATGGCCATTCTGATTTCAGTCAGAATCCCAATTACAAAGAGTCAAGATTGTACCTTATTGATAAAGGAGAGGAAAGAAAAGACGGAAGAGGAAATTATCATGAGGAAGTAGGAGATGGAAATAAAGGAAGATCAAATGAAAATGAGAAAGGCAAAGGAGGACAGGAAGGAGAAGGGGATGGTTATGATGTGGATGAAGGAATGCAAGAAGAAAGAAATGATCATGAGGAAGAACAAGAAGGACAAGAAAGAGGAGGAAAAAAGAAAGAAGAAGAAATAGAGGAAGAGCCTAGAAAAAAAACTTACAAGGATAAAAAGCACCAGGAAAATTTGGGAAAGGATGGGCAAGAAAACATTCGGAATGCTATGATGAGAACAGAGAATATTCATGAATCAGGACATAAAGAGAATAACAGCAAGGATGCATCCTTTGTCGAGTCATATTCCAAGAACATCACCGATAAAGAAAAAATGCCTGAATCTGGGGTTAAGCAGAAAAAGAGACTGGGAGCTTCATCAGTCTCTTCACATATTTCAAGCAAAATGAATATCTCTACACTGAAGTTGCCTGAGTCGAAAGATAAACAGAACAATACAATTAGCATACAGAGCCCAGCAATTTCCACGAAATATGAAGGATTACCACAAAATGTAAATGGAAGCCAAATTTCAGTTGGATTGAATATTCAGTATAATATAGATCCGAAGAAAATGATAGAAGGTGTTCGGCCAGAGTCTGAGAAAGGAGCACAAGATATGAAGGTTGGCAAGAGAAAAAGCCAAAAAAAGGAACGTGTTGATTTGAGAACGAAAGCTAGAAATGTCTCAACTGAAGACTTAAATCTTAGCGACAATTTCATGACAGCACTGACAGAAAATAGAATGGAGAAGGAGAATGACACAAAATTATGGAGAAAATATGGCAAATTAGCACACAACAAGATAAATGGCACCAAAAGTAGTGTGAAAAAGGATCATGGAAAGGGAATGCACAATCAAGGCCAGAAAGTTGGCAAAAACCTGACTTCCGTTGAGCCACAAAATAACTTCAAGACAAGGACTGGCAACTTAGAACTTGACATGATGAATGGCACCAAAAGGGGTGTGAAAAAAGATCATAGAAAGAGAATGTACGATCAAGGCAGGAAAGTTGGCCAAAATATGACTTCCCAAGAACCACAAAACAACAATTTCACAGCAAGGATTGATGCCAATATTACAGTATCTATTCCCCAAACAATCCACCAAAAGCACCAAGTGAGTAACAGCAGCAAAATACTTAACAGATACAAGCGCAATACGGAGACAAGGAATGGCCATCTTGATTTCAATCAAAAAACAAATGACAAAGAGTCTAGAATGTACCTTATTGTTGTTAAAGAAGAAAGAAAAGATAAAAGAGAAGCAGGACAAGAAGGAGGACATGAAGGAGGACTAGAAGGAGGACAAGAAGGAGGACTAGAAGGAGGACTAGAAAGAGGACAAGAAGGAGGACTAGAAGGAGGACTAGAAGGAGGAAAAGAACGAGGACATGAAGGAGGACTAGATGGAGGACAAGAAGGAGGAAAAGAAGGAGGACTAGAAGGAGGACAAGGAGGACTAGATGGAGAACAAGAAGGAGGACTAGAAAGAGGACCAGAAGGAGGACAAGAAGGAGGACTAGAAAGAGGACTAGAAAGAGGACAAGAAGGAGGAAAAGAAGGAGGACTAGAAAGAGGACAAGGAGGAGGACTAGATGGAGAACAAGAAGGAGGACTAGAAAGAGGACAAGAAGGAGGAAAAGAAGGAGGACTAGAAGGAGGACAAGAAGGAGGACTAGAAGAAGGACAAGAAGGAGGAAAAGAAGGAGGACTAGAAGGAGGACTAGAAGGAGGACAAGAAGGAGGACTAGAAAGAGGACTAGAAAGAGGAAAAGAAGGAGGACTAGAAAGAGGACAAGGAGGAGGACTAGATGGAGAACAAGAAGGAGGACTAGAAAGAGGACAAGAAGGAGGAAAAGAAGGAGGACTAGAAGGAGGACAAGAAGGAGGACTAGAAGGAGGACAAGAAGGAGGAAAAGAAGGAGGACTAGAAGGAGGACTAGAAGGAGGACATGAAGGACGACAAGAAGGAGAATGGGATGGTTATGAGGAAGGAAAAGGACAGGGCCGAGACAGAAAGGAAACTGATGGAGCTATAAAGGATGAGGAAGGAGGAAGAAATGAATATGGTTATCAAGAAGGACAAGAACGGCAAGAAGGAAAGGAAAATTGGAAAACAGAAGATGAACAGCACAAAACATTTACCCCACAGAGCGCAGTAATTTCTACTAAGTATAAAGGATTACCACTAAAGGTAAAAGGAAGCCGCATTTCAGTTAAAACGCGAATTCACTATAAAATAGATCGGAAGGTCAATGGTTCTGCCAAATATTCAAAACAGAATGAAGGAGCTGTCGATCAACACCCTGATAACAGAAACAAAGATCAAAAAGTTTCCCACATTTTATCCGTAAAATATCATCCAGTGAAAAAAACATTTGAAAATAAAGAAACCAAAGAGAGAAAGATGGATTATGAACAAATACTGAAGAAAATGAAAGAAGGTATTCCGTCAGAGTCTGAGATAGGAGCGCAAGATAAGAAGGTTGGCAAGAGAAAAAAGCAAAAAAAGGAACGTGTATATGGTAGAACGAAAATTGAAGGTGTCTCCACTGAAGACGCAAACCTTAGTGACAATTTGATGAAAGAACTAACAGAAAATACTATGGAGAAGGAGAGTGAGAAGAAATTACCGAGTAAATATGCAGACTTAGAACTCTACATGATAAATGTAGCCAAAAATGGCGTGAAAAAAGAACTCAAAAGAATGCATGGTCAAGGCCTGATAGTTGGCAAAAAACTGACTCCCAAAGAACGACAAAATGATACGTCCACGAAAATTGATTACAACATGTTGGTAACTGGTCCCAGAATGAAGCAAACCATCATTCAACATCAGCGGGAACTTGACCACAGGAGAATAGTTCACAGATTCAAGCGCAGTAATGAGCCGAACAATGACTTTCTTGATTTCAATGAGAAAGCAAATGACAAAGAGTCCAGAATGCACATTTTAGATATTGGAAAAGTAAAAGATGTAGCAACAGAAGAAGATCAAGAAGAAGATAAAAAAGGTCAAGAAATCAATGAAGCTGAACAAGAACGGGAGAAACGAGAAGATTCAGTGCCTCAGATGCCAGAGAGGCGAGACAGTGATGAGGCAAGCACAAAAGATAATTTTTCACAGAGACCCGTGAACGATATTGCGAGTAACAGTATTAAAGATCTGCCAAGCACTCAAATCTTCACAATCAATATTGCGATCGGGAATCAAGCTTTGCCGCAAAATCACACTAGTGAAATCAGAAAAAATGAATATGACAATTCGCAGATGGTTGCTGACAGAGGAACTGAGTTGCGAAGAAATTCAGGTATATTTAAGAGCAACCAGGTAAGACGAAACCACGAAGGATCGAAAGAGGATACAGAACATCAGACAAAAATCCAGAGGAATGATTCTGTGCAAGAAAATATAAGAAGGAACGGTGTAACGAGAGAAAACAAGATTCATGAATCAATTGGTAATAGGAAAAACGGAGGGGATGCAGCCTTTGGTAAGTCACATACATCCAACAAGGCAATTACAAACAGACAGGTGTTGAAGAAGATGAAAAAAGATATTCTGCCTGGCAATGTGAAGACTAAACATCAAGAAAGGATTTTTGGAAATAATTATGAGTTTGTGAAGAAAGGTCATCCACAAGAATTGTATGAAAATGGAGAAGAAAATAGAGAAGAATATGAAGACAGAGGCGTGCAAGAAGAAACAGAGGAAAAAGAAGGAAGCAGTCGAAAAGAGTTTGATAAAATATATGAAAGGGAGCGAGGGCGAACTCAGGTTCATCAAAATATGCCAGAAAGTCATTCTAGTGGCAATGACTTTTTGCAGAATAAAAAGGATAAAGATTATCTGCCAAACAGTGATTATGAAATGCATCAATTTCGGATTAATGGAGACCACAGTGAGGGTAATGAACCATATCTACAGGAGCAACATAGAGGCGAATACAAAGCGAGCGGAGAAACAAATTTGTTAAAAATGCTGTTGGAAGAAATCAAGATTAACGGCCTAAAAAACTTGCCTCAAAATAAAATTCTCACAATCAATATTGCCAACGTGAACCGCGATTTGTTGCAAAATCACACTGATGAAATTAGAAAAAATGAAATCAGTTTTGACAATTTGCCCATGGATGCCGGCAGTGGAACTGAGCTGCAACAAACTTCAGGTATGTCTAGAAGCAAAGAGGTAAGACAAAATCACAAAGGATTGAAAAATGATATGGAAAGTCCGACAAAAATCTCAAGGAAAGAAACTGTGCAAGAAGACATCCATGTAAAAAGTAATGATATGACGAGAGAACAAAACATTCATGAATCGAGAGGCAACGAGAAAAACAGCTTGGTAGCCTCACTAGAGACTTCAGATATGTCAAACAAAATTAATATAAACACCCCGACAATGCCTATATTTGGAGGCAAAGAAGAAAACCGCCGTCTGAGAGCCTCGTCAGTGACTTCACATTTATCAAACAACATGAATGTCAATGCACAGAACATGCCTGAATCTGAAAGCAGAGAGAAAAACAGAATGGGAGCATCCTTTATGACTTCACATACATCAAACGAAATGAATATCAGAACGCAGAAAATGCCTGAAACTGAAAGCAGAGAGAAAAGCAGAATGGTAGCTTCCTTAGTGACTTCACATACATCAAACGAAAGGAATATTAGAACACAAAAAATGCCTGAATTTGATGGTAAAGAAGGATATCCAGTAGGAGATTTGGGGTCACACAAAACGCTTATCAACACTCAGAACCCAGGGATTTCCAGCAAATACAAAGGACAAAAACAAGATGTAAAAGGAAGCCAAATTAATTATGAGGTTGATACAAATGTTAGACTCGGAGGTTCCTTCAAGAAATCAAAACATGGACAAGGAGCAGCTGTGAAAATTACAAATCAGATTGGAAAGACACATAAGTTTTTGCAGAAAGTACCTCCATACGAAAAGGCAACCAAATTACATTTTGATCCACACAACGGAGGTAATGAAAAATACAATCATCATGGCGCAGGAGACCTGAGAAGGCACCCACAGGGAGTCATAGTATCGGTAGAAAGGCTACAAGGTGATGAAAAAGGCAAAAAGGAGAAACAGAAAAGAAATACAGCAGTGTCGGTAGAAAGGCTACAAGGTCATGAAAAAGGCAAAAAGGAGAAACAGAAAAGAAATACAGCAGTGTCGGTAGAAAGGCTACAAGGTGATGAAAAAGGCAAAAAGGAGAAACAGAAAAGAAATACAGCAGTGTCGGTAGAAAGGCTACAAGGTCATGAAAAAGGCAAAAAGGAGAAACAGAAAAGAAATACAGCAGTGTCCACAGTAGCAAAGTCGGATAAACATCTGATTAGAAAAAGGACCAAAAATTCAAACATGGATGAGGAGCATGAGACGAAAATGCATAGAAAATATGGAGAATCTGAAGATGATCTACAACTGATGAATGCTCAAGGCCGGATAATTAACAAAAATCAAATTTCTGAAAAGTCAGGAGATAATAATGATATTGTTGTTGTAGCAACTATTGACCATAAACAGCAACCTACTGTTGCCAAAATCAAACAGAATATTCTCCTAGAACATGTTCACAGTAACAATCGTAGACACAAGCGCAGTAGCAATAAAGAGCCAGTGGATTTACGTCTGACAACAAATGAAAATGAGAGAGAGCCGAGAAACGACCTTACTTTCAATCAGACAACAAATGGAAGTGTGTCAGCTGGTGGGTCACTGAATGTTCTTCGAGGAAGACCCAGTAGGATGGTTAATAAGAGAAATGCAGATGAATCAAAGCCACTTTCAACTTCCAACAACATGACTAATAAACCCACCAGTAACGATATACACGTGCAAGTTCTGCCTGCTGGTATAACTGTGATCGGGAATGTTACCTTAAATGTGAATGGCAGTGCATCTATCGTTTCTCCTCATTCTCCAAATATGCCCTCCGGGAATGACAATGGGAGCAGTGGCACTGGTAGCCCTTCTGCACCAAGGAATTTGTCGAAGAGAGACCAACATAGTAGAAAAAAAGGCAGTCAAGGACCTATAAATGTCTATGATCAATCAGCCAAAATATTCATTAATCTGATTGTTGATCCTAATCGACACACAGATGGAAGGTTAGGGTTAAATAGTGCGGAAAACAGCACATTTGTCACTGGATCCGTGAAGGAAAATGTTCAAGCTATACTTGAAAGTGTTAAACATGTTCTACAAAATTCTTCAGGTGATACACCCCAGACAATTTCTCGAAGAAGTGCCAGCCTGCTGCCTGCTTCTCCTAATGTTGTAAAACGTAGTTCCGACGTGCCTCCAGTTCCACAAAGCATTCCTGTAAATGCCTCTCATACACAGAGATCCAGCAAAGAATTGCAACATCCCGATCAAGCAAATCCTAAAAATGGTACACAAAGTATACAAGGAGTGCAACCAGTTAACAACCATACAATAACTTTCAAGAGAAGAGATACTTCATCCTCCTTATTGAACAGAGTGTCTGCAAGATCGAATGAAGACATGATTAGCAAGAGTGATTATTCGTCATCAGAGAATGTCTCCAGATCTCATGAAGGGTTGGGTAACAAGTTCAACAATAAAGTGTCAAGGACAAAAAGAAGCGCAGAAAACAGTCAATCTCATGCAAGCATGGATGCTGAAAAAGGCAAGTTGGGTTTAATTTCAAAACCTGGCTCAAGCCGCTCACCAAGAGAACCTGTGAATGACATTGCAATGGAGAATGACTACAATGACATTGAAATCGATGATGAAGTGCATGCAAGCGAGGCACAAGAGGAATTTTGGAATGATACTGTTGCACTGGGAGTTGACAAATTAAACAACAAAACTAAAATTAAATACCTTGTTAGAGCGCCAATTTCTGCCCCTATAGGGGAACGTTTCTGGATTGATGATATTGACAAAAATAATGATGAATTGGATGTAAATGTTACGTTATGGTCAACATCAGAAAATGGCACAGTCCAGGCAAAAAATAGGACAGCTATAAGCAAGGACCAACAGGAAGTCAAGTCCAACTCTAAGAAAGAAAGCCGAATTGCTGATCTGGAGCACGATCTAATGAAAATTTTGGAAGACTCTAAAAAGCGAAGAATGACAACGCAGACTAATAAAGAGGACGATCCTACAAAACAGGGAAGTATTGATAATGAAATAATTGACAATTCTGAGCAAAATCGAGAGAAAAAACTAAAAGGCATTGGAAAGCATAGCAATACTGACAGATTTGAACAAGATCAGGAAAAGAAAAATGAGAGCTTCGTAAATACTGGGACAGCCAATATTTTTCAGGAAGATAAAGAGAAAAGCCATGGAAATGAAATGAAATCTAAAGATTTAGAACAAGATCAACGTAAACATCTTAAAGGATCTAAAACTGAAAGAAAGACAAAGGAATCCGAAGGAAATGAGTACGAAACACCGCTTGGTTATAAAAACCAAAGAAAAGCTGACAGATTCACACATGATCAAGCCAAAACATTTAACGGCTCAACATATGAAAGGACAATCAAGGCTTCACTACATGGTCATCAGAACAGCTTTAGAAATGAAAGAAAAGGTGAAAACAGGAAAAAAGACTTGAAAAGCTATGCAAATAAGAGGGAGAAAATTCAATTTGATCATGATCAAGGAGAAAACCATGATGACTTTGCTTTGGGCAAAAAGAAGAAGTTGCAACAAGATCAAGATGATTTACTTGGTGGCTTAGAAAATAAAAGTGATATTAAACAAGAACAGAAGAAAAACCAGAGAGGCCTTATAAATGACAGAAATACTGAGCAATTCACAACTGACCAAGTGAAAGCACTTGATGACTTGGCAAATAGAACGAAAGATAAGAGGTCGAAACAAGACCAAAATAAAAAAAACAAGGAAGAAACACCAGGTGGTACAGGAGATCAACCCGAGGATAGTTTCACGGAAGATTATGGAGGCAATGAGAATGAGAACGAAGAAGAATTCAGAGGTAAAAACAAGGCAAAAGATTCTAAGCAAGCTGGAGATGAAAATTTGAGCCCAAAAAGTGAAAAAATGTCTGACGGTTTGGATGTGAAAACTTTAAAAAGTGAAAACAAGGAGGAATTTGAAGAAGATGAGAAAATAAGGATGGAAGGCTCCAGATATGAAAACATGAAATCAGAGACAGGAAAACAGTTTGACGAGGACTTGGAACAAGATTACAAGTTACGACAACAAGGAGCAGCAAATGAAACTCAGAAAGTTTTAAAAAATGAAAGCAACTTTGAAAATAGAAGGGATGTGAATTTGGAAAAAGGTCAAAAGTTGAAGCAAGAAGATATTGGGAATAAAAGCACAGCCAGCGAGAATGATTTTGGAGGCTTTAAAAATGAAAAAGTGGTGAAGGAACTTGCCCATCTGCAAGACAGTTTAAGAAATTTGACAAAAGCCAGCAAACATGTATCGCAAGGATCCCCTATCCTAAAATTAGATAAATCTGTGCATGATAAGGTGAAAGAAACACTTTTGACTCTTAAGCATTTGCTTCAAAGTGATGGGTCAAGAAAAGCCAAGAAATTAACAACGAAGAGTTCAGTGAATGTTCAAAAAGCTACCAACAGCTCCACTGACAATTTAGCAGTTTCTGCAATGAAAGAGAAAGAAAGGGATGGAAATAATGATGGAGAAACTTCATCTTTCTCAGTAAATGCAGTGCCTGCACGATCAAAAGACAACATAACTATCAAGCGTGAGCATTCATCATCGAACATTTCCAAACCTCATAAAGGGGTCAATCACAAGATAAACAGCAAAGTGTCAATGACAAAAAGAAGCACAGGAAACAGCCAATCTCATGCAAGCATGGATGCTGAAAAAGGCAAGTTGGGTTTAATCTCAAAACCTGGCTCAAGACGTCCATCAAGAGAAGTCATGAATGACATTGCAATGGAGAATGACTACAATGACATTGAAATCGATGATGATGTGCATGTAACCGAGGCACCAGAGGAATTGAAGAACGATACTGATGTACCGGGAGTAAAAAAAAAAAGAGACAAATCAAAAATTGACGCCCTAGTAGATGAGCCCATTTCTGCCCCTTTAGGGGTACATTTCTGGATTGATGATATCGACAAAAATAATGATGAACAGAAAGTCAATTTTGAATTACAGTCAACATCAGAAAATGCCACGTTACGAGCAAAAAACTGGACAGTCATAAGCAAAGATCAAGATAAAGTCAAGTCTGAATCAATCAAAGCTGAAGACCCTTTGAAGACAACGAAGAAGAATGTTACTGAGGAAAGACCAGAATACATCAATTACAACAAGACTGAATATTTTGAGCAAGTGAACAAATCGGAAGGCCCTCAGAAAGAACGCCAAATTACAGATCGAGAGCATGATCACATGAAAATTATGGAAGACTCAAAAAATCCAAGAAGGACTGAGCAGACTGAAAAGGGTGGATATACCAAACCAGAAAGTTATGAAAATGAAACCAGCATTGACAATTTTGAACAAGATAGAGAGAAAAGGCTGAAAGGCACTAGAAAGGATAGCAAGGCTGACAGATTTGTACAAGATCAGGAGAATAAAAACGGAAGTTTCGTAAATACAGGGACAGCCAAAAGTTTCCAAGAAGATAAAGAGAAAAGCTATGGAAAGGAAAATAAATCTAAAAATTTAGAAAAAGATGAACGTAGAAATCTTAAAGGATCTAAAACTGAAAGAAAGATAAAGGAATCTGAACAAAATGAACACACAAAACCATTTACTTATAAAGACCGAAGGAAAGCTAACAGATTCAAACATGATCAAGTCAAAACATTCAATGGCTCAGGATATGAAAGGACGATCAAAGCTTCACTGCATGGTCATCAGAAAAGCTATGAAAAAGAGAGATATGCAAATAAATCGAAGAACATGAAATTAGAATACAGTCAAGGAGAAAACCATGATAACCTTACTTTTGGCAAAAACGAAAGTTTGTTTCAAAAAGATCAAGAGACAGTAATTGATGGTTTAGAAACTGAAAGACAAATTATTGATATTAAACAAGAACAAGCGAAAAACCAGAAAGGCCTCTTTGGTGAAGGAAATACTGGGCAATTCAAAACTAACCAAGCAAAAGCTCTTCATTCCTTGGCAACAAAAAACAAGAGATCGGAACAAGACAAAAATGAAATATACAAGGAAGAAACACAAGGTAGTACAGAAAACCACAGAAAGGATAGTGAATTGGATCAAGATAGACCAGAGGATAGTTACACAGAAGATTACGGAGGCAATGAGTATGAAGAACCGGAGAATTACAGAAGTGAAACAAAAGCAAAAAATTCCATGCGAGCTGGAGACACAAAATTGAGAAGATCAAGAAGTGAAAAAATGTCTGACGGTCTGAAAATAGAAACAGGGGAAGAGTTTGACAAGGGCTCTGAACAAGATTATATAACAAGAAAACACGGATCTACAAATGAAAGATTGAAAGATGGAAGCAAGACCATTTTGAGATTGGAACGAGATGAAATGTTGAAGCTAGAAGGCATTGGAAATAAAAGCACAGTCAATGAGAAAGAATTTGGAGGCTCTAGAAAGGAATTCTTGATGAATGAACTTGCACTCTTGCAAGATAGTGCAGGAAATCTAACAAAAGCGAACAACAATAATATATTACAAGGATCCCCTATCCTAAAATTAGATAAATCTGTGCGCGAAAAAATGAAAGAGACGCTTTTGACTCTTGGACATTTGCTTCGGAGCAGTGGGTCAAGAAAACTCAAGGAAGTTTCTGAGAAGAATGTGATGAAAGATATAGAAAAGGATGAAAAAGATTATGGAGAAGAGGAAGGAAGGGAGTTAGTGGAAGAGGAAAAAAAGGAGGAAGTAGAAGAACAAGGGGATGAAATGCAACATAGAATCAATTCTATACTTGATGAACAGAAGAACACAATGAAAAGTGCGGATGATACAAAACAAGATGGAGACGAAGGAGAAGGAGCAGAAGAAGAAGAAGGAGAAGGAGCAGAAGAAGGAGGAGGAGAGGAAGGAGGAGAGGAAGGAGGAGAGGAAGGAGGAGAGGAAGGAGGAGAGGAAGGAGGAGAGGAAGGAGGAGAAGGAGAAGAGGAAGGGAAGATTGGAATGAATGATGCAGAAAATGAGGGAAAAGAGAAGCACCGGAGGACAACAATTGAAGAGAAAGGAAAGGAAGTAGCGGAAGGAGATGAGGGGGAGGAAGTAGAGGAAGGAGAGGAAGAGAAAGGACAGGAAAGGGAAGAAGAAGAAGAAGGAGAGGAAGAGGAAGGAGAAGAAGGACAGGAAGGACAGGAAGAAGAACGAAAGGAAGGACAGGAAGAAGGAGAAGATGAAGAGAAAGAGGATGAAAAAGAGAAAGAGGATGAGGAGGAGAAAGAGGATGAAGAAGAGAAAAGAGAGCAGGAAGGAGACGAGGAATGGAAGAGCACCACAAATGATATAGAAAAGGGAGGAAAACAGGAAGGAGACCTGGATGGAGAAGAAGATCCAAAGAATGCAAATATTGATAAAGAAGAAAATGAAGTAGAGGAAGCAGAGGAGGAAGAGGAAGGAAAAGAGGAAGGTAGAGAGAAAAGACACCAGGAAGGAGAAGAGGAACAGAAGAAAGCAAAGAATAATACAATAAAGAAAGGGGAAGAAATGCAAGTCAGAATAAATGCCACTGATGCAGTTGATATTGAAAAAGATGAAGAAGAGGAAAAAGAAGAGGAAAGGGAAGAAGAATGGATAAATGCTTGGTATGATAAAGGTAATACAGAAAAGGAAGGAGAAAAGGAAGAAGAAAAGGAAGGAGAAAAGGAAGAAGAAAAGGAAGGAGAAAAGGAAGAAGAAAAGGAAGGAGAAAAGGAAGAAGAAAAGGAAGGAGAAGAAGGAGATAGGGAAGCTGACCAGGAAGGATCAGAAGGAGACCTGGAATGGAGGAGCCCAGCAAATAATACAGAAGAGGTAGGAGAAGAGGAAGGAGAAGAGGAAGAAGAGGGAAAAGAAGGAGAAGAACAAGAAGAAGGAAGAGAGGAAGAAGAAGGAGAAGACCAGAAAGGTGACCAGGAAGGTGACCAGGAAGTAGACGAGGAAGGTGACCAGAAAGAAGGAGACCTGGAATGGAAGAGCACCACAAATAATTCAAAAGAGGAAGGAAAAAACGAAGAAGACCTGGAAGGTGATAAGGAAGAAAATATGGAAGGTGGCCAGGAAGCAGAAGAACAAAAAAAGAATGCAACAGATGATGCAGACAAGAAAGGAGAAGAGGAAGGAATCAAGGAAGGAGAAGAGGACAGAAAAGAGGAAGGAGACCTGAAAGAAGACCAGGAACAGAAGAGCGCAATAAATAATACAGAAGAGGATGGAAAAAAGAAAGGAAAAGAGGAAGGAGAGCAGGAAAGAAGCCAGGAAGGAGTCAAAGAAGGAAAAGAGGAAGAACAAGAGGAACAGAAGAATGCTACAAATTATAAAGAAGAGGAAAGAGAACAGGAAGAAATAGAATGGAAGAATGGAACAAATGATACAGAAGAGCAACAAGACCAGGAAGGTGAAGAAGAAAGCAAGAATGCGGCAAATGATACAAACAAGGAAGGAGAAGAGGAAGGAATCAAGGAAGGAGAAGAGGACAGAAAAGAGAAAGGAGACCTGGAAGAAAACCAGGAAGAAAAAGATGAATTGAAGAATGCAATACATGATACAGAAGAGAAAGGAAAAGAGGAAGCGGAAGGAGAGGAAGGAGACCAGGAACAGAAGAGCGCAACAATTAACACAGAAGAGGATGGAAAAGGGCAAGGAGAAGAGGAAGGAGATCAGGAAAGACTTAAGGAAGGACAAGGGGAAGGACAAGGGGAAGAACAAGAGGATGAGAAGAATCTAACAAATAATGAAGAAGCAGAAGCAAAAGAGGAAGGAGACCAGGAAGACAGGAATATGACAAATGATACTGGTACAGAAAAGGAAGGAGAACGGGAAGGAAAAGAGGAAGGAAAAGAGGAAGGAAAAGAGGAAGGAAAAGAGGAAGGAAAAGAGGAAGGAACAGAGGAAAGAACAGAGGAAGAAGAGGAAGGAAAAGGTGAAGGAAAAGGGGAAGGGAAAAATGCAAAGAATGATACAGAAGAGGAAGGAAAGCAGGAAGAAGAAGAGGAAGAAGAGGAAATGATAAACGAAATCAATGCTACAGTTTCTAAACAGAAGAAAGCAATTAATGGCACAATAGAAGAGGAAGACAAGGAAATGCTAAACAGAAACTCTGCTACTGTTGCCGAGCGGAAAAAAGCAATGATTGATGCAGAAGAGAAAGAAGCAGAGGAAGGCGAGGAAATACTATACCTAAACAATGCTACAGTTGCTGAAAATAAGAAAGCAACAATTGACTCAGAAGAGAAAGAAGCAAAGGAAGACGATGAAATGCTAAACAGAGTCAAAGCTGACCTTGCGAAACGAAAGAAAGCCATGAATGATACAGAAAAGAAGAAGGTAGAGGAAGATGAGGAAATGCATTATAGAAACAGTGCTACTGTTGCTGAACCAAAGAAAGTAGTGATTGAATCAGATGAGAAAGAAGCAGAAGAAGATGAGGTGATGCTGAAGAGAAACAATGCTACAGTTGCTGAACGGAAGAAAGCAAATTTTAAGTCAAAAGAGAAAGAAGCAGAGGAAGATGAGGAAAGGCTTAAGAGGAAGACGCCTACAGTTTCTGAACGGAAAAAAGCAAATATTAAATCAAAAGAGAATGAAGCAGAGAAAGATGAGGTGATGCTTAAGAGAAACAATACTACAGTTGCTGAACGGAAGAAAGCAAATATTACAGTTGCTGAACGGAAGAAGTCTGTGATTAAATCAGGAGAGAAAGAAGCAGAGGAAGATGAGGTAATGCTAAAGAGAAACATTCCTACAGTTGCTGAACAGAAGAAAGCAAATATTCAATCCGAAGAGAAAGAAGCAGAGGAAGATGAGGTAATGCTTAATAGAAACAATGCTAAAGTTAATGAATGGAAGAAAGCAATGATTAAATCAGGAGAGAAAGAAGTAGAGGAAGAAGAGAATATGCTGGGACGAGTCAAAGCAACACTTGCTAAACTGAAGGAAGCAATGAATGATACAAAAGTGAAAGAAAAAGAGGAAATGCTAAACAAAACCAACGCTACAGTTGCTGAACGGAAGAAAGCAATGATTACATCAAAAGAGAAAGAAGCAGAGGAAGAAGAGAAAATGCTGAAAAGAGTCAAAGCAACATTTGCTAAACTGAAGGAAGCAATGAAGGATACAAAAGCAAAAGAAAAGGAGGAAATGCTGAACAAAATCAATGCTACAATTGCTAAACAAAAGAAAGAAATGATTGGTTCGGGAAAGAAAGAAGCAAAGGAAGATGAGGGAATGCTTAACAGAAACACGCCTACAGTTGCTAAAAGGAAGACAGCAAATATTAAATCAGAAGGGAAAGAAGCAGAGGAAGATGATGAAATGTTTAATAGAAACAATGCTACAGTTGCTGAACGGAAGAAAGCAAATATTGAATCAGAAGGGAAAGAATCAGACGAAGATGATGAAATGTTTAATAGAAACAATGCAGTTGCTGAACGGAAGAAAGCAATACTTGATTCAGAAGAGAAAGAAGCAAAGGAAGATGGGGTGATGCTAAAGAAAAACACTGCAGATATTAAATCAGAAGAGAAAGAAGCAGAGGAAGATGAAGAAATTCTTAAGAGAAACAATGCAGTTGCTGAACGGAAGAAAGCAAATATTAAATCTGAAGTGACAGAAGCAGAGGAAGATGAGGAAATGCTTAAGAGAAACAATGCTACAGTTGCCGAACAGAAGAATGCTATGATTGAATCAGATGAGAGAGAAGCAAAGGAAGATGAGGAAATGCTTAAGAGAAACAATGCTACAGTTGCCGCAGAGAAGAATGCTATGATTGAATCAGATGAGAAAGAAGCAAAGGAAGACGAAGAAATGCTAAACAGAGTCAAGACTGAGGTTGCTAAACAGAAGAAAGCAGTGAATGACATAAAAGAGAAAGAACAAGAGGAAATGATAAACAAAATCAATGCTACAGTTGCTGAACGGAAGAAAGAAATTATTGGTTTGGAAAAGAAAGAAGAGAAGGAAGATGAGGAAATGCTGAACAAAATCAATGCTACAGTTGCTGAAAGGAAGAAAGAAGCAGAGGAAAAAAAGAAAATGCTAAACAGAGTCAAAGCAACACTTACTAAACTGAAGGAAGCAATGAATGATACAAAAGTGAAAGAAAAAGAGGAAATGCTAAACAAAATCAATGCTACAGTTGCTGAACGGAAGAAAGCAATGATTGAATCAAAAGAGAAAGAAGCAGAGGAAGAAGAGAAAATGCTAAACCGAGTTAAAGCAACATTTCTTAAACTGAAGGAAGCAATGAATGATACAAAAGTGAAAGAAAAGGAGGAAATGCTAAACAAAATAAATGCTACAGTTGCGAAACGGAAGAAAGCGATGATTGGTTCAGAAAAGGAAGAAGCAAAGGAAGATGAAGAAATGCTCATCAAAATCAATGCTACAGTTGCTGAAAGGAAGAAGAAAATCAGGAAGAAAAGGAATAGCGCTGAAGTTGAATTCGAAGAAAATGAGGCTCAATTTACTGAAAGAAAGGGCAGTATAATTTCATTGAGACAAGAACAAACTGTCGATGAAGGAACAGGCAGAAGAAGTGGTGTTGTACTTTATTCAAACCGTATTGTACAAAGAAGCGTGTCAAGCGAAGGTATCCCAGAAGATGAAGATGCTCTTGGGCCCAAACCTGAAGTTAATGGCAATGTAACTCAATCAAGCAATGTAACTCAATCAAGCAATGTAACTCAATCAAGCACAGTCTTGCCAAAGGAAGACCAAGGCAGCAAACACTTTGGTAATTAAGTTTTAGCTTTATTTATATTTTCACTTTTTTAAAATACCGATCTGATACAGCTGCAGCTGTATTATTTTTGTTTAAAAAGTTACATTGCTGAGAGAAGGCGGTAAATATCACCAAACCTTTACCCACACATAAGTTTGCCATCTATGGGCTTCCAGTCGCAGTCTTGTGCAACAAAAAATTCTGGGCAAAAACCTGAGTTTCGGGAAGCAGATTTTCTGTGAAATGTGAATTGTCCCGAATTTGTTGACCGACGGTACATGTTGTTTGTCGATGTTGTGTACTGATGATAAGTATCATAGATTATCGAATTTTACAAACGGAACAGAGCCCTATCATGACCACTCTCTTGTGAGTCTGTAAGATCGGAAGTTATCCAATGACAAATAGAAATTTATTTCAATGCGAAAGAGATGGCCTTTTATCACATCACTTGTCGTGAAACAGCTGAATGTAAGCACTTGTGATCCTTGTAATTCCTGGGTTTTTTTTTCTTTGACCAGACTGTTTTATGTCTTATCATTTAAATCATATGTGTCATGACAATTTTGTTATCCTGATGATATTATTTCATTGCAGCAGAATGACAGTTTTCTCTAGACCCTTCTGAGAATTGTAGCTGTGATTATCTTAATTTTATTTTTAGTGTCTTTTGCGGAGGATGGAAAATGCGGGAAATCAGGAGCTCGGCATTCTTCAAAATTCCGCATAGTGGGAGGAATACGAGCTAAGAAGCACGCCTGGCCATGGATCGTGTCTTTGCGTAATCAGAAGGGAAGACATAGTTGCGGAGGGAGCATTATCTCTCGGTACTGGGTTGTCAGTGCTGCCCACTGTGTGTAAGTATGAAGCTATCAAGTTCATTGTATAGAGCAAACATCTTGCAAAATGAATGGTTGAGTGTGTTCAAGGCAGGTCCCCACGACTTATCAGAAGGAGATTACCAGAAATATTATACCAATCACTTCAGTAAATTCAATGATACGTGAAAAGATGTTGTGATGGGACCTCCGAGGCCCCCATTGCCAAGACTAGGGTCAATACCTATTATAGAGAGATATGTTGAACCAATATTATTGAATTTGGAACTCATCTTTCCCATATTAATTCTCGAGCTGATTTTTAACTGATAAAGAGTACCTGTCGTAAAAAATTAAGATGGACGGAATGACTTTTTTCATATCAGACCAGTATTATTTGACTGTTAGATTTCAGATGTAACCTCTTTTCGTACGGTTAAGATGTCCGTTATCCCATTTTGCTTTCAGGGGTTATGTTGATAAACAAACTGTCCTGACCAAATATTTGATGATTGCTGGTGCAATAGAGAGTGAAAAAAGTAAGACAGAGTCTTCACGTCAAGAATTAAAGGTTTGTAAGCTTCACATTCAAGATTTCCTTTTAAATATTTTGTACTCAAATTCATTTGACTTATATACAGTCAACACAGAAATTATTTGCACACTTTGATTTTTCATTATATTTCGCAGAAAAATGGTAATATGATAAATTGAACTGCCCTACGTTTTAGAGCAGTGTTAGTAGGTTAGGTTCCCACGCATTTCTTTTTTTACCAAAATTCATTTTCTTGGAAAATGTGAAAAACTGAATTTTGAAAACCAAAAAATATTTGTACGCTTCAGCCAACTGGCAGAAACTGAATTTTTAATGATGATACTCACTTTTTTCTCTAGAACTACTGTTGTTTATGGTATATTTAGCTAATTCACATCAACCAGACATTATTTGGGGTTCAAGGTGGGATTGCAGATGTTACCAAGGGAAAGCACTCAATCCCATGTTTTTTTCTATGTATGGCTATAGAAATATGGCTAGAAACAAGAAACTCACATGAGACTGATTAGTAAACTCCATAACTGTGTCTATTTGTCTAAAAAAGTAATTTGGCAGGTATAGGTAGGTGCCGGACAACAGTAATACGAGTAGAATCAAACTGAAGAAATCTTAATTACAGGACTCAATTTTACCCCTAGGGACTATTTTGACTGTGAGCTGTGAACAATAGGTTGTAATAATTTTGGAGAAAGTCAGCTGAGATAAGTAAGACAAGTCGTTTTCGAATTTTGCACTATATCATTACCATTATGGAGCCTACAACAATTGTTGCTTCATAGGGTACCCCCATGGAGGACCTCAATGAGTGAAAATATCACAATAATGGGTTTCCTTTGTAAAAATAAGCTTTGAACAATGAAAACTATTCACTGTCATAATAATTTAGGCCATTATTATTGTATAGACAACCTTGGGTGGATCTTAATAATCGATGCATGACAATGCATTGAATATGCTACACTTACAGATATGCTAAAATCGAATTATAACCTAATTTGTAAGCAAATATTAATAAAAACAACTCTAAATATTCTTTCTTAACAACTATTGATAAGCCAGTGGTTAAATAACTCGTCGGAGGCAAATCATCAGTTGTATCTCAGCACAAAATCACCAAAAGCCTTTTTTTTTTTACCTTTCCTGATGAGATATTGAACATAGTTCTTCACAAAAACCTGCATAGTTTATCTTTTTCTCACAATTTGACTATTTTAAAGGACTTCACAGACCAATTTCACGACTATTGCTATTTTAAAGTAATTTTTATACTTAAATGTATGAGAAAAACATGGGAATGGGTGTACTCCTTGAGTAACACCTGTAATCCCACCTATGAACCCCAAATAATATCTGATTGATGTAAATGAACTGAATATATACCATAAACAACAGTAGTTCCAAAGAAAAAATTGAGTATCATCATTAAAAATTCAGTTTCTGGCAGTTGGCTGAAGCGTGCAAATATTTTTTGGTTTTCAAAATTCAGTTTTTTTCACATTTTCCAAGAAAATGAATTTTGGTAAAAAATGAAATGCATGGGAACCTAACCTACTAACACTGCTCTAAAACATAGGGCAGTTCTTTTTATCATACTACCATTTTTCTGTGAAATATGATGAAAAATCAAAGCGTGCAAATAATTTCTGTGTTGACTGTATACACGGCAGGAACAGGACGAAGAAAGTCATGGAAAAATGGTGGTCATGGAAAACCAAAACATGAAAAATTCATGGAAAATCCTTATTTTGCCTTAATTCCCACTAGAATTGTTCTGATTTGGTGTTAATGGTACTTTTGGTGGACTGGAACACACAGATGTCATGTCGGGAATCAAATTTGGTTGTGGAACGTCATGGAAAAGTCATGGAATTTTGGATACTATGCAGTCGGTGACATTATGTTTCATCACTGACAAAGTGTACAACTTTAAAAAAAGTCTTAGCTTGCATTCAAAATCTTTTGCACCACAATAGTAATTAATGGATCCATCCATCTTTCCCATCAAGCCACTGATTGCGAAGTAATGAAAACTTGCAAACAAAAGTTGGCACTTTTCGGGCCTACAAGGTTCTAGTAGAACTGCCCTAACATCCACATGTCGAGTTAATTGTGATGTGTGTCATTTGTCAAGACAAATCATAGACTGAAATTTCAGATGATATAATATATATGATCTTTTATTGACATCCTCATTATCCTAACAGGTGCAAATGTATTAAGTAATCAAAGTAAAATACCATGCAAAACAAAAACTACACAACTATGTATACTACAAATGCTAATTATTGCAATGTATAGTTTGTCACGTCAGCAGAGGACAGACGTTCGGCCAGATATCTCAGCAACCAGAAGTCCTACAGAAGAAATACATTTACCTATGTGTAGCTTCTTTTTTTTTTTTTTGTAATACGGAATCCGTATTACGGATATCACATTTTTGCGATGCTTGATGCTGTTTTAGTGCGATTTTTTGCCAATTTATGACATTGGCAGTCCAATATTGCAAAATATTGGCATTTGTCATGCAGACAATCTGACACATATAGAGTGTTGGAGTCACAGAAGTGCGCTGCAGCGCAACTCCAGACTTAGTTTTAGTCAATTTTGTATCAGCAAAACTGCAAATTTCATGGTGTTTATTGTTACGGACTGTACCAAAAATGCTAAATTTCAGTTCCAATGCCAGATGTGACAAACTGTAGGACATTAAATTTATATATTTTATTTGTGTTTGCAGATCGCAGCTTTCGTAAAGCATGAGGATTACAAAGAAATTGGCTCAGGTCCTGATATCGTGCTCTTCAGGGCAGCGGAACCAGGATTTCGGTTCAATAAATACGTCTCACCTGTTTGCTTGCCACGCAAAGATGTGCCGGATGGAAAACGCTGCATAGTCGCAGGATGGGGATTGCTTAGTGGTAAGTAATGCACCAGTCATTTGGGACCCCCTACCCCAGCCCTTACCCCGTGGTTCTTTCAAATTTATGATTAGCAAAGTCTAATGAGGCTTTAATGCAAAGAATAGGGTAAGGTTCTTTGAGTCGGACACTTATTTTCTCTACATTTAAAAAATGTGATATATTGCTTGGTCTACGGGTTATTGATTGTCAACCAGGGCCTCAAATTAAAGGTTTTTACTAAATCTAACAGAAAATTGACAATTGGACAGCACAAGAACTAAATTAGTGGCTAAATTTCTGAAATAAAAAATGACATAGGGTATCTTTGAGTCGGACAGTTGTGTTCTAAAAACATGAATCAAAGATACAGGTTCTTTAGAGTCTTCCCTTCAATTCAAAAAGCCAATATTAGAGCACAGAATAGGTTAAACGTACTCCTAACTGAATGACAAAAAAAACTGAAGTAATATCAATACCATAAGCCAGTAAAAAATACCTCAAACATGACAAAATTCTATAAAAATTCACAAATTTCTGACACAAAATTGAGAGGAAACCCTATATATAGAGCCGTGAAAAACACACTTTCGTTGTTCATATCATGCTGATACTTGTGGCATAGGTAAAGGACATCTTGGGCTACAAACTGGTACCAAATATACTAGTATACGAGCTCTCAATTAGCCTGAGGAGCCCTACAAAAAGTGTCCGACTTAAGGTTACCTTCTCTAAGTGTCCGACTCAAAGAACATTACCCTACGCACCCCATCCACGTGTTAATGATTTCAAATTGTCAACAAAGAAGTCCACCACGATTGCATTGCAAAAAATGGTCACAACGTAGGCCTTAGGTCTGCATTAGTTCACTTTTACTGAGAGTCTCAAAAACCAAATTCAAAACCGGCTAAATGCAGCAAAAATGCTTGAAGGGGTCAAGGGAACCACTTTCACTATCCCTGATCTCCAAAAATGTGGTTCTGATGGACTTTTAAAATGCAAAAAACTGATGCAGACCTAAGGACAGGATATACAGCCATAGAAGTTTAAAATTTCATGGCCATATCTCAATTAGAAGTTAGTTTTTAAGCTGTGTTAAAAGGTGTGCATTTTTAAGTATGATCAGTGTATTTCTTTTTTTTCTTATTTCAAGTTATGCACGGGTCACCAAGCCGTATCCTGATGCAGGTGAGCATCCCCATCATGTCACGACGAAAATGTACCTCCAAAGACATGATGGGAGAAGACGTCAAGAATTTTGAGATCTGTGCTGGATTTGAGGAGGGCGGCAAGGATGCCTGTCAAGTGAGCATTTGTTGTTGTTTGTATTCCTTGGCATGTGTCTGTCTGTCTATCTAGCTGTCTGGCTGTCTGTTACCAGTATTGAGGAATAACCACATCCTTGACGAAGAACTGATTCGATTTTGGTGAAGATCCATGATGCCGATTTGTTGAAATTAGCTGAATCTTCTCCTCTTCCCTGGAAATGATGAATCGTTGTGGCGAAAGACCTCTGAATCGTTGCCGTGAGAGCGAGGCATTAGGGGGCAACCATTAGATCTCTTAGAAGAGGTTGTGGAGTTTTTTTTTGTTTTTTTTAATAAACCATTTCATGCCTACTTTTGGTGAAATAAATAAATTCTCTCTGGGCAGGAATAAATAATTTCTGGTGGGGGTATTTTTTGACAGGGTGATGTTTGATTTAGAAGCAACTGATTATTGGGGGATGTTGCACACTCGAAACAAATAATTATTGTCCCCGTTGTCGAGAAATAAATATATTTTCCCATCAAGGAAAACTCCAAGCCCTTGCTGCAAATCTAATGGTCACCCCCTCATGATGTCTAACAGTCTTGAAGTTTCAAACTTAACAGCAGTTTGCAGTTCTTCCATAGTTTACGAGAATACCAACATCACTTCCATGAATAACGTGCCATAGTTTATGAAGACCTATTTCAATTTTCAGTATTGGCAGCAGGCTGACAACAACTAAAGAAAAGAAATATTGTTACTGTGTAATATCTTTATAAATCTAATGTGCATTACACCGTAATACCTTGTATATGCCTGGTCAGTTGAGCACTGCATGCTTAGAAAAATTGACAGGACGCTTGACAATTTTAATTTTGTGTTCCTTGTCTATTGGCCATACAATATGTATAAGATAAAATGTTTCACCATTCTGGGGCTTGAAAGCTCTGTTCTTTGATGAGTTACTTTTTTTCTGATGTAGTAGGCCTAAATTATATGTGTTTAACTAGAAACTTACTCATGATGGCCAAGCAATTCTCAGAATTACTAACGCTGTTATATAAATAAACTTTTGACTTGGACCTAGGCAGCAAGAACTGATGCAGGCAAGAGATAATTGCAGCTATTAGATATTTTTGATAAGTACTATTAGGTTTTATCCAATATTACTAGCGGGTGCGCCCACCTCTGAGGTTATGGTATTTTTATACTTGGCTGCATCTCAATCAAACTGCAATTTGCCATGAATGCCGTGGTATTTTCATTTGATTGTAAGTTTTTTGCATTTTTAAAACAATAAATCTAATCTAATATTTGTATGTTCTTCCACAGGGCGATTCAGGTGGGCCGCTTATGTGTCAAAAGGACGGCATTTACGCTTTAGCCGGAATTGTCAGTTGGGGCGAAGGATGTGGGTCAAACAAGCCTGGTGTTTACACAAGATTGGCATTGGAGTCTACTCAAAAATGGATAAAGAAAAAAAGTAAGTCATGTTATACAATATTTAATACTGAAGGAACGAATAATTTATGGGGTACTGAGGTAATTATCCAGCTATCCAATAATTCAATAACAAGAAGTAATTATTGATAAATATGACACCACAGGTGAGCCAAGAAAATTTCCTTTCAAATGATATGCTTCAGAGGGACGTTTACGGCAATAGGCCAATCAGAAGAGAAAAATTAATGGACAAAGCGAAAAAAACATGAAATTTAAATATAAACATCCCTTTATGGAATGTGTTTGACATTTGACAACTAATTTGGTTTTATCATGAAAAGTATCTGTGCAGGGGGTAAAGATATTCAAACAACTTTCAATGATGTCACAACAAACATCATTAATTCAAACATTCATGAAAAATGTAAAATTTTGTGATAATTGGTAATTTGTAAAAATGTTTGTCTTTGGTGTCCATACTTCTGACAAAGTTCCCTGGGGTTGAAATTTTTATAAAACTATAGAAAAATTTCCTTTCCCATGGTACCAAGAAACGCCCCTTGTTATTCCAATTCATGGGTTCTGCAAATTTTTCTTCTAATATAAAGTAGCTATACATGTAAGTAGAAAATTAAAAAGAGTAGAAAGAAATTAGGGGGAGACCATTTAATTTCTGAAGGGAGTGTTTTTTTAAATAAATAATTTATTGCTCAGTTTTGATGATATAACTAAATTCTTTTTTGGCACTGAAATAAATAATTTCTGGTTTTTTGGCAGGGATATTTCTTAACAAGGTGTTGCTTGATTTATGAATGCATTTTCAGAGACTTCACATGATACTTGAAATAAATAATGACAGCTGCCATCAACGTGAAGTAAATAATATCGCGCAAAGGAAGTCTCAATACCTCCCCCTGATTATTAAATGGTGACCCCCTTATGAATATATTGGACAAGAATAAGTGCAAAGTCATTCTCATTTCACAAAAGAAAAGCACAATTATGATTCAGCTGTTAAGGGTTCCATTAACAGGCTGTAGGTTGGGTTGAATCCTAGGGGGGCAGAAACTGGTATGGAGGTGTGCGCACTCCGGAAAAGCCGAAAATTTTGAAATTTTTGCATGTAATGCATCTGTTTTGGTCAGATTCTAGGAGGGGGGGCAATTTTCCCCCCTGCAGGCTATGGCCCTGCCGAGTATCAGTATGTCATTCACCTGCTCTCATTCAATCCTAGACATTTTAATCCTAACTGGACACGACGCACCAGATGGCCTAGGAATCTTAATTTCCTTTCCTTGATAATTCTACTCCAAGGCACTGTCCTTGTTCTTTTGTAAAGTTGTTGGTTGGTAATCTCATCCAGTTTGGTTGAATTGAGGTGTACAGTTGAGACTTGTTCAATGTTTAAATTACTTTTAATGATTCCAGTTTCCGCACCATTTAATGAGACTGACGGTGAACTGAATGCTCCATATGAAACTGGAAAAAATAACAAGAACCGTCGCAAGCAAAACCTTATGAGGCAGCTTTCCGACGGTGCCCAAAATACTTCTAATACTTCGTGTGAGCCGCTTTTTAACTTTGTCCTTCTGATATTCTGGTAAGTCACAAAATAAGTCTTTTGATTTTTAAGCCGAAGCTATTACATAGCTTCTGGCTTATTACAATCCTGTGTTTCCATGCCGGCAGGCAGTTTCTGGTCTGACAACCTATCACCAATGATTTCTCTGTTAATCGGACAAATGAACCTACCAAACTCCTACTGTACCTTTATTTACCCGTACACACGAGACAGGGTTGTATTCGGACCGTGTTGAGTGCCTAAATTTGCTAATAGTAATACAGGCCATTTTCACAGAGTGCTGCATGGCATGAGTGACTTTCTCCGTCCACCATTCCTCAACTTCTGATAACACTTGGCTAATTTTGTTGCCATGACGTCACAATCACCCATGACGTCACCATCAAGTGTCAGAGATTCCAGGAGGTGGCAGCACTGGTAGGCAAGTGCTATAGTTCAGTACCTTCACACTACCCAGTGGGCACACGACGTAAACCCCGACGTTGCTAATTGGTGGAGGGCTGGTCTGTTGGTCACGTAGATATGTATGGTAGAGATTATGTCGCCCCAACGTGAACACGACGTTGGGGTTTTTTTACAACATTGCCACAACGTCGCAAGCTAATGTCGAACTCCTGACATTGCCTCACAATGTTGTAAAATGTCGCCACAACGTTGCATGCTAACGTCATATATTTGACGTTGCTTCACAACGTTGTGACAACATAATTTCAACCATACAATTCTACGTCGATGTGCCCATGGGGTAGGGCTCCAGGCAGATAAAACTGAATTGACCTGGCAATCAATGATCAATGACAATCAATTAGACCTGACCTGTCAATGGCAAGCATTGTCAATAGTCAATGGTAATCAGTGCACAGTGTATTGTCACATATTGTGTAGATTTGATTGCCATTGAACACTGATCAGAAACCAAAGCTATGTTGATCTAAGTTACTTATATCCTCTTCCATTGGAGTTAATTAACTTAAATTTGATAACTACTTAGATAAATCTATACATTAGTAAATGTATTACTTTTCAGTGGATAGTGATAGCCTACTCGTAACATCTTATTTTACCATATTATTCAAATTTTAAGCAATGTTTATTTCTCTAGCTGAGGCTTTACATGCTTTGCATGGTATTTTTGTTATTTGACAACCATCGTGGAATTTTTCAATTTGTTGATCCGTAGTGACCTGGAGCAATCTGGATATGATGTGATACAAATTGTTTCTCTGATCTACCAATTAATTTTAGCAAAATTAAATATTATATATTATAATTTGGTGTGTACATATGAGAGCAACATATCCAATAGCAAATACTAGATATTGTGTGAAAAAAATTAAATTTATAGAAACCGACCACAACAGATCAGTCCAGAAAGGTCATTCTGCATCAATCGAGATCACCTCAGATATAGATCGTATTAGCAATAGAACAAGCAGGTAGCGCAGATTTATCTCAAGCTGACCATTGAAAAATGCACTATAATTTTATTTTGCCTTTTAATTGCAGCTGGATCTTATCAAAGGAACTGATCATGTCTTCCTAACCTTGTTATGTATTTAATTGTATATATTTATATATATTTATTGAAGATTTAGCGAACTTCACATCTATCATTGTAAATTAATCTTCGTTCTGTTTAAGCCAAGTAATAAAATCATGTATCAAGTATTTTTGGTTCAACTCGTTGAAGTTTTAGAAACTTGTAGGGATTTCTAATTTTTCCAAAGCATCGAACCCCCTGCTCATGAATAATATCCTCGTACATATATGTGCCGTTTTCTGTTATTGAGCATTTTCAGTCATAAAAGTTTGTGGTTTTTGGCATAAATTCGGTGGGGGGGGGGAGGCTGCCCAAAAATATTATTCCAATTGTCCCCCCAAAATCTAAATTCACAAAGTTTTCTGGCCAAAACCCCCCAAAAAATTGATCTTCCAAAATTTTTCCAGTTCAGAGGGGTCATCCGCCACTGGAAAGTAATTTGATTGAGGAAGTATCATCTTCAGAAATCTCGATGACTATATTTAGGACAACAGGGAAGAAGAATGAAAATTTTACTGACGTAATGTTATGGATTGTTATCACAAGTGCTTCAAGTCTCAAGTTATTGATCTTGATGTAAACAAGATATTCTTATGTATTAAAAATGTATAAGACAATGTAAAATACAACCATTAGAGATAATAGGAGCTGATAGACACTTGATATACTTCCAGCTTGTTATCACCGTAAAATTTTAAGCACCAAGTGACACTATATGGAGATCTTTATCAGTATGAATATTAAATTAATATCTGACGTATACTTTTGGAATTTTTGGGTTTTCCGTGTATCAATCATCTTCCAGACAAGATAAACAACCTGTGCCTGTCGGATGTATATGTATGTCTAACATGAAACAGTTGTATGTATTATTTCCTGCAACCTAGCACATATCGTGAGTGCTGCATCTTTTGTATAAGTTCAATGCTGAAATGAATTTCATGTTGATAAACGAGAGAAGCGACAGTCAGTTTGGAAGAAGATAAGTTTTACGCGGTCATGGTAGGTTTATCATAGTTGATATGGCTGAAACTGATTCCTCTTTGACCAATGGACATTATCCATCAAATGGAGAAATTACAGAAACGTCGGCAGGATGTCAAGCTGGGGTAGGTTTGTTCACTTTGTGTTTAAACTTCATTCATGTTGAATTTGACCTGACCCACTTTTCGTAAAACCATTTGTCTTATTCCAGTGTTAAATGAAATTTTTGTAGTTTGTTTACTCCAAATCATTTCAGAAGAAGATTTGTAACCGGGCTGTCTAACAGGAAAAAGATGGGCCACCTGCTCTTCCTGAACTAGCTATAAGTCATTGTTATCCCTTTATGTATCTGAATTGATCAGGTGTAATGCTTTAAAGTGATGGGTCACATGTTGGGATAATGCTCGATACGAAACCTTGCTGTTTAAGAAAATGGCATTTGGTTTTCTTGCAATTGCTTGGAAATGCCCAAAGATACCCATAGATGATTAAATGATGAATGGTGTTATTTACTACGTCTGTATCTATCTCCAGTTAATACGTCTTGTTAATAAATGTACAATACTGTCTGAAGGATTATTTTATTTGAGTCATGCTGTGATAATTGATTTTACAGGAACAAGAAACGAGGGCTGTCCTGACACAAAAATCTTACGATGGATCTCCTTTACAGCAAAAACTGGTCTTGCTGGAAACTTGCATCCATTGCGACAAGAGAGCATCGGACCAGCGAACTCTTACGTGTGGTCACAGCTTCTGTAGTGGTTGCTTGTCAGAGCAGAAAGATTCCAATACCGCATCTCCGACAATTCGTTGTTTCAATTGCCATGAGGTCACTGAACTTCCCTTTGGCGGAGTCAAGGGGCTGCCGCCTAATATCAGAGTGGTCATGTTTAAGAAAATCATAGATAGGATGGTAGTTCAAAATGAAGATCCCAGAAATTTAACTTGTGATTGGTGCAAGTCTGGAGACACCTCTTGCTACTGTAGAAAGTGCGATACGAATATGTGCGAGTCGTGCCGTAAGAAGCACTCGGAACGAGGTCTGTTTGCCAACCACGACGTCAGAGAAATTGAGGAAATGAAGGATAAACTATTGCGAAAACAAATCCTGAAATGTGAACACCACAATCAGGACATTGCGTACATGTGCACTGAAGCTAAATGTCTAACATTGCAATGCCCTGCTTGTGTCCAATTTGATGTGTGCGGTCACATGGATAAGATCAGCGAAATCAAGAAGTTGTTGACAGGAGATCGCAATGCAGTACGCAGGCAAAGCATCCAACTGAAACAGAACATCGAAGCCCTGGAGAAATATTACAAATCCGCCACGAGGTCACAAGAAGAAATACAGATCGCCAAACAGAAAATTGAAGAACAACACCAGAAGTTCTTGGATGGCCTACTGAAGAAAATTGAAGAAAAGAAGAACAGACTCATGACAGAACTGGAAAAAGCTGAAGTGGAAAACCAGGTAGGCATCAATGTATGATTTTTTTTTAAAATAAGTCTCAGATGTTGGGACGTTTTTTGCATGATGGAGGCAAGTTACTAAAATTCTCGTGAGATATTGAACAAGTGAGAGTATTCATCACTCACTTATTGTATCGGAAATTCAGAGCGGTGGGTGATTGACCAACTCACACTTTGTAAAAGCAGCTATGTTGACTCTTATGACAATGACCACTAAAACTAAAATAGGCCTAGTCTTTTGGTTTTTGCCCTGAAAAGGATGCCCTTCTATTGTAAAAATGAAAGTTTTATTGTCTTACATTTTATAACAGTCGTTGTTGTGAAAATGGTTCATTCATCATCACGCAACAACACTAATTCTTAAAGTAACCTGGTATTGGTTGTGCCAAGGGTGTTACAACACACAATCTGCTTAATCTAGAAGGTGTGAACACTGAACATCTGCACTTTGAAAAGTTAGCGGTTATATATATATATATTAAGCCAGAAATGTTTCAAGCCTTAAGCATATATTTTTGTTTTTCAGCAACGGCAAACCGAATTGCACGATCAGTGGCAGCGATTTGAGCGTAGGGCGAGCCAAGTGGAACAATGGCAACAAGATGTGGACGACAACACCCAAGATGATCTGCTTTCGGCCATCACTATAAGCCAACTTCAGTTCAAGTTTCAGTCCGTGGAGGGCCAAATGGTTTCTGTTCAAAAGGTCTTCAACACACTGAAGGTGAGTGCCAAATTTGGCCAATGAAATTTGTAGATTCGGGGGAGAGGTCAATCGCAGTTCTGCTGTGTATGGAGTTACCAGTGACGGATCCAGACATGGTGGCCAAGGGGGGTGTGTACTTTTTGGGTATTTGCTCATGAGGAATAGTTTCTTCAGATGCTTCCTTTAACCTCAATGATCTGGTGGGGGGGGGGGGTCTTGTCAGGGCTTCCTAAAACCCCCCATGGATCTGCCACTGGTTACTCAGCACCACCATAAACTCACAAATACCAGTATCAAACCATTGTGGAATCTATTTAGAAGCTTTTCCTTTGCACCTGGTATACTCAGTGGGATTTTTATCATTTTCTTCGTACTGATGTTGTAGACTGTCCAAAGGAAGGGGCTTTTCTGCTTTTTTAGAACTAATGCCTAACATCATGCTTATGTGAATTGTATTATTTTTTATTCTTCTTCAGCCGTTTAAAGTCAATTTTGAGCCAAGAGAAGGAGAAACTTTGGGGGATGTGAAGGTCGAAGAGGACAGAAATATCTGTGTTCTGCCGGAACCAATCGAAAACAAGAACATAGAGTTTGTCCAAAACTCAATATACGCCTCAGCAAATATGGTCATGGAGAGAAATTCGATC
The DNA here is from genome assembly GCA_026936325.1 of Platynereis dumerilii. Classification (NCBI taxonomy): domain Eukaryota; kingdom Metazoa; phylum Annelida; class Polychaeta; order Phyllodocida; family Nereididae; genus Platynereis; species Platynereis dumerilii. The sequence continues at coordinate 6,696,601 of JAPTHN010000005.1, forward strand.
TACCAATCAGCAAATCAGGTCGGTGCGGAGGCAGAACTTCGACCTACAGCGGCCGATTCAAGAAAACAAAGAAAAAGAAGAGAGGATGAAGTAGTTTCATCTTTCAACCTCGACAGAAAGGCTAAGAATTCAATCGCAGGTCTGGTCAATCCTAAGTATGAAGATATAAAAGTTGCTGATATGAGCGCCCAGCCCTTGGGTGAGCCAATAGAACTGATCAATCCTAAGAATATCAAAAAGGCGGCGTTTTTGGATAATCATCGTTTGGCAGTGATTGATTCGGCTGTTGATATGATCTACATTTACAATGTTGATGAAAAAGAGACTTTGAGTAAACGTTTCAAAGAAGCGAAAGGGTTAGCAGCTTTGACGCTATTTAAGAACAAACTACTTGCTGTTGATGACAATCTGCAACTGTTTGTGATCCACCCTGCAAAGCTGAAATATCAAATCGAGACTTTGCAAGACATTGAGGAATGTACAAAGGTCGGTGATATAACAACGACATCAGATGACAGAATAATTATTAGTCAGATTGATCCGCACCCCTTGATATTGTGCCTCGACAAATCTTTTAAGATCCTGACGGTGTGGAACCTAATGACTGGGGATGTTCCCAGTTACATTTGTTGCGACGACCAGGACCGACTCATTGTCGTAGATACTAAAAATGCCGTAGTGACTATTAATGATATCAGTGATGGTCTGGCTCAAAAGAGGCAAATAAATGAACTAATTGACCCTCGAGGGGTATGTAACGCTGATGACATCATCTACATAACCCACTATGACCCAGTGAGTGGCAGCGACTGGGTTCTTAAGCTCGACAATCATGTCTCATTAACCTGGAACAGAGAAAAGATCGAAAAATATGGCAAGGCACTCACGGTAGCCGCGTCTGAAGATTACTTTGTCATCTTAGCTGAAAGAGCCATTGAAGTCTTTTCACGACGAGATATGTTCATTGAAGATGAGACAGCATCGACCAATTAAGTAAAAAAAAATGGAACACTTTATATTTGTACTGGCTTTCACAGAGAAACCAAATTCCAAATAGGCCTGTTAAACAGTTTATTTACTTGAAGGTCTCACCTAGTGAATTTTTTTTTTTTTATAATTTTAATAAAGTTGGATCATATTACTGTGTGTTAATACTTTATAGCTACTTGACTTTAAGAAAAAACTAGCTTTTCCAAAAGGAGTTTGTTATAAAAACATTTTGTTTTAAAAGTCATCCAGAATTGATTTTAAAATTCATGTACAAATTAAAAGTTATTTTACAAATGAAAAAATAAGTGTCAAATAGGCCTGAGTACTGTTAGCATTTGTTTAAAATCAACCTAATACTGGTCCTACAGTCTGTCTCACAACATGCGAACTTGCGTTTGGCCTGATTGCTCAGCATCTACAAATCACACTGTTTGTTTGTTTGTTTGTTTGTTTGTGTTTTACGCCTCTGCAGCACCTTAAGTGGGCTATATCGAGGCAGGCGATCGCCGTATGATGATGAAATGAGAAGACTGTGAGTCTGGCACATACCCTATTAATTCAGGGATGCCCAGGGTCTTTCAGTTGCCCCAGCATAGAACACTGGATACAACCCGCCTCCATTTAATGTCCCATGGGCTCGGACTAAAGTGAGTTCCCGGGGTGAGATTTGAACCCACGCCCTCAAAGCCAGTTGACAAGCGCACTTACCAATTAGGCCACGGGGGAACTAGACAAATCACACTGTAGAAATACGCATACTCACGGATAGAAGCGCAAATTTGTAATTTATTTATCACATTTCTGTGATTTTTTGGTGCATTTTTGTCAGATTTTTGACATGACTGTGCATTCTAGAAATGAGACAGACTGTATTACAAAGGTGAGCTTCTACATAGAGATCACTGTTGTTTACAGCATATGTTGCCAGCCTTGCCACCAGCTGGAGCTTATTTCTAAACTGCCACCTAGTGAATTATGACTCAGGTTGCAATGGGAAAATGTTCTAGTAGATTATCAGACATAAGTTATACCACTATAGCACATGCATTGTCATTCAGGTTGTTGTGTCTTGAATGTCAATGTTCATACACTTTTAAAATTGCCCGGGAAGTTCGCGAACGGTTGCAGAATTGTTAGCAGTTCTGCAGTGATTCCCGGCCTGCAAAAGTGCAGCGATTGCTCCAGAAGTGAAGAGATGCTGCAGAACTGTAAAATTGCTACAGAACTGCAAATAGTCACTAAAATGGGTACTTGGCAAAAGGCAGTAATGGCAATTGTGGAGTCCTTCATAGTCCTTGACTAAGTCTTAATAAAGGAGCATGTGAATTTTGTTGCACACTGGTGTGTATGTTTGCCGGGTAGATGAGAAAGATTAAAGCTTCAGGCCTGCTAAGGATGTAAATTGTTACTTCGGCTGAGCTCACAGGGCTGTAGACATTAAATTACTGCCTACAGTTTATCTCACAACATGCGAACTTCCCCATTTTTCTGTCACATTTTGTGATTTTTTTTTTGCTGCTGTTTTTGTCAGATTTTTTACGACGGAAGTTCATTCCAGAGATGAGACAGAATGTAATGCATTTACGTTTATATGAGCACAGAGTGATGTGGGTTTACTATTTGGAACTAGGCATCTAAACAATCAATGGTTTTCTCTGATACAGTGATACTACTAAACCACAATGTACACTACAAACTAAAAAGAAAAATGAGGTTAGCTACCTTTGAAAAGAAAAAGAAAAAAATGATTCCCTTTTAACTGATATAATTTACCTGAACAAGGAAACCATCGGAATATCTAGGCAATCAAAACACTATTTATCTTTAGAGAAAATTGTTGGAATGATTTGATTGATTTGATTTGATTTTATTCAACAGCATCAACAAAGTACAATTGTAAACAATGAGGCATAACAATAATAAATAATGATAAATAATGAGGTAATAAATAATGAGGTGTAAACAATAGATATAAATGAGATGAAATTGTACAATGATAATGATGTTAGGATAGCCCACGAAAGTTCTGAAACTTATTTCCAGCGGGGTCCAGTTAATGACAACACAAAATGATACAGCGACCTGGAGAGTTAGATGACTAGACTGATTAGGTATTTATAATACATATATACAAAGATAAAGATAAATAAATTGGCATTTACACTATGTACAAAGACTAATTAAATGTCGTTTACACTTGTTTTTGAAAGATTGATGTTCTTCATTATTCTTAATGTTATCTGGCAGTGAATTCCATGCTTTGACTAGATTAAATGAGAAAGAATTTGACACAATAGTATCATTAGACGATGTTGGAATTTTGAAGTTGTAATTAGAATTTCTTGTTCTGTACCTATGGACATCACTTGCACGAGTAAAGTTACATAAAAGATATTCAGGAGTTTGAAAGTGATACAATTTGTGAACAATATTTAGCCCAAGTTGTTTAACTCTATTTTCAATGTTGGTACAATTGACCTGCTTGAACTCTAATTGACCTATATGTTCCCTGTTGCCTTTGGCTAAGATGAATCTGAACATTTTGTTTTGTAGAACCTGTAATTTATGTTTTAGGTCTTGAGTTAAATTATAGTACCACGAAACACAGGCGTAATCCATTTGACCTTGAACCAAGGCCATACTAAGAATTTTTCGAATATCTCTCGTCAAAACTTTCCTGTGCCTGTATAAAAATTTTAGCCGCCCATTTGCTTTTTTGATTATAGAATTAATACATTCCTTTCCTGACAGGTCATTATCCATGATTGAGCCAAGATATTTCAAATTGTTTTTGCCAACAATTTCAGTATTGTTGAATTTGACTGAGAAAGACGGAACTTGTTTGATTTTATGTTTAGAGGCAAACAGGATGGCTTCACATTTACCAGGGTGAAGAGATAATTTATTCTCAATGAGCCAGTGATTGACAGCTTTTAGTTCAACAGCTAATTTCTTCTCGATAACCTTGGGATCTTTATCTGCATGTATTATTATGCTGTCATCTGCATAAAGAATAAGATTGCTCTCAGTAGCGATCTCCATGTCGTTACAATAACATAAATATAATAGTGGACCCAGTAAGCTGCCTTGTGGGACTCCACATTTGATATTTTCTGTCTCCGACTTAACACCATTTGCAATAACAATTTGAGTTCGTCCAGTCAAATATGAGCAAAACCATGAGCTCTCTACACCAATGAGTTCGAGTTTTTCACATAAAATTTGATGGTTTACACAATCAAAAGCTTTTTGTACATCAAGAGCTACCATTCCAACATATTTACCAGATGTAATTTGGTATTTAATATAATCTGTTAAGTAAACCAGACATGTGTTGGTAGAGTAATGTTTTCGAAAACCAGATTGGAATTTGTACAATAAACGGTTCTTTTGCAGATGTTCATCAAGTTGATTATATACAGCTCTTTCTAAAATTTTTGAAACAGCGGACAAAACACTCACAGGCCTGTAATTTCCAACTTCAAGTTTTGAGTTCTTTTTGAACAAAGGAGTTATTCGTGCTTCTTTGAATTCAGATGGTACGATACAAGTTGTTATTGAAAGATTTACAATGTGTGCAATGGGAATACACAGTATTTCAGCACCATCTTTCAGGAACCTCGGAGAAATTCCGTCAAGACCAATACTTTTCTTTTCATTGAGGTTTTTTAGTTCTTTTCTTACAAATTCAGATGTGACAGCTTTAAGTTTAAAATTTGCGGGAACAACTCCTTTGTTTTGGTAATAGTCTTTGATTTTGCTTGAACCAATTCCATAAATCTTATCAACCCTAGGAAGTTTGTCAACAAGTTTTGATGCAACATTTGTAAAGAAATTGTTAATATGATCGGCAACCTTTTTCGAGTCATGACACAGTTCATCGTTGATATTAAGAACAATTTTTGCTTTATCTTTTGACTTATTGCTGTAACCAAGATTTTTCAAGTGTGACCACAATTTCTTTGGATTGTTTTTGTTTAACTTAATCTGATCAGCAAAATACTCTGCTTTTGCAGATTTCACAGTTCTTTGTACTAAATTTCTCTTCTGACAATACATGTTGTACAATTCTTCATTATTTCTATTTTCTTTAAATGATACAAAAAGTTTGTCTCGGGCTTTAATCATTTCTATGATTTCACCTGTCATCCATGGTTCAGTCCTTGATTTCACACGTACAGTCTTTTCTGGGGCAATTTCATTGATAATTTCATCAAGAAGTTCTTTAAACCTAGACCATGCAGTGTTCACATCATTTACATCAGTTATGAAATTCCAGTTAACATTTTCCAACTTTGTAGTGTACAACTGTTGATTGTAGTTTTTCATTGATCGTACTTTTACAACATTATTTACATTTTTAAAACCTTTGACAATTTTGCGTATGCAAAAGATTACCATATGGTCAGAAATACCTAGATCCAGAGTACCACTATGACATACATTTTCCTTAGCATTACATAGTATATGATCAAGAACAGTGTGAGTTGTTGCTGTTATTCTTGTAGGTGAGTCAATTATTTGGTAGAAGTTGTGCAGTAACAAAATATCTTGATATCTTTTGTATGAAACAGAATTTTTGTCATCAAAATTAATATTGAAATCACCCAAAATGTAAGTTTCACAGTCCATATTAACGTTTGAAATTATTGACTGGAGATCGTTCAAAGAGTCATTTACGGACAGCCTTGGTGGTCTGTAGCATGCCCCGATTGTGATAGGTTTCATCTTCGGGATTAGAAGATCGATCCATAATGATTCCAGTGATGCGGATTGGATGTCTGTGCGTCTGTTGAAAGCGATACTGTTCTTAATGTACATGCAGACGCCTCCTCCGTTGCGGTTACGGTCTTTTCGTAGGATAGAATAAGCAGGGATTCGGTACTGGGATTGACAGGTATGAAAACAAGAAGTTAAACAAGACAGGAAAATGGCTCCAAGAGAAAGGTTAATTTTGACTCGCAGCTCAAGATAAATCACCCTACAACTTAGCTATATTCATTGAGGGTAGTGGAGCACAGAAGCATTGGCTGTCTTGATGTAGGTCTAAAATCAGGGCATTAGAGTCAGGAAGCAAGTGAACCGACTTCCCTCTTCTTCGGCTTCCTGAAAAAATGCTCCCAGACTCCCGTACCGACTCCTCAGGTTTCCCCAGTACCGAATCCCTGCTTATCAGCATTATTTTAAACAAATATCTTGTGGTGCACAGTGCACACTGCATAGAAACATGAAGGTGTGGGTTCGAACTCCACTCCGGCCATGTCCAAAGGTTATCACTGCAAGGATATGATTGCTGTTCAGTATGGTGAGCACTGGTGAGCAGATTTATCTGGGATGGGCACTATAAAATCGAACTATAATATTATTATTATTATACTATTGTGAATTTTGACCTCTTCACATCAGGTGTGGCCAAATGAACATTGTCGAATCCGCATCCATTGAAGGTTTTGTGGCTTACGGCATGGATTTCGTTGCTATATTATTAGGTTTATAAAAGGGAGCTAAGAACTTCCTTGGGTTTTATAAGCACGGCTGCAAAATCACAAATTAGATGAATTTGAAATTACTCCATAAATTAACTTTTTTTAATAAATCAGAAAAAGTACTTTCAGAAACATGTGTTCATGAGACAGTGATGGATCTGACTTAAACTGGATAAGCAAAACTTCCAGTGCATAAATATGTTTTCAATTTTCAATCCACCCCATGATTTCATAAATTCACTCTTGGGTTTTTCCCCTATGGCTAGGTGTCAAAAGAAATGTATAATGTATTTCATTCGCTTTCTGTGGTTACCGAATTTACCATCTTTTAAATTTAAACATAATATGCAAGTTAAAATACTTCATTACAGATTGAAGGCCTACATGTATGTGTGTTGCAACTTTGTATCATCTATTATCATTGTAATGGCTGGGTGATTCGGTTATTGTATTATGTATTTAATACTATTTATGCACTCTGATAGGCTTTCTAGGATAGGAAAATGACATGACAATCATTACACAATGGATGATTGAAACTGTTGTCCGATACAAGTCCAGATTACCCGGCGTCCTGCCAGAGCTGAAATCGAACCCAAGACCTAGTGATTGGAAGCCCAGCCCCAGAATGCTACAAAGTACCAAGTGAGATTGGCCTAATGATAGACTTCCCCACTGTAATGACTGGGCAATGCCGTAAAGTCTGATAAATTTACAGATTTGACACTTTGGCAGCTTGTGTAGCCCTACCATTGCTCCTCAGCTATTTCATTGTCAAACAGGCATGAGGCCAGGTAACAGGGCTATCAGATAAACCATCAACAGAAGCTACAAGTGCAACAGGGGCTGAGCTAATGTGATAAGTCCATCGTGTCTCACATACATCGAGTGAGTACGTCCGACATGATGACATTTTGCCTTGTAGCTCAGCTCCTGTTGCGCTTGTAGCTTTTGTTGATGGTTTATCTGATAGCCCTGTTACCAGGCCTCATGCCTGTTTGACATTGGAATAGCTGATGAGCAATGGTAGGGCTACACAAGCTGCCAAAGTGTCAAATCTGTAAATTGAACTTTACAGAATTGCCCAACAACTAACAGAAATTTCACCCCAATGTCAGATTATTGTCTACATAGGCCTTTTACATAAATAGGCCTATGCAGTCTGCAGTTGGTAAAAGCCAAATGAGAAATATCAATAACGCATTATAATGATATTATACTGTCAGCAAGACTGAGAACTCCTCATTTATTCGTGCAACTACGACATCAACAAATTTCAGAGAACCCTCAGCAAGACGATGACTGCCTAGTACCAATGCTGTTCCTCATCTCCAGATATATTTATCATTATGGATAACTAGGGGACCCCCTTCAGTTTAAAAAATGTCATTTTTTGCTCACAATTTCTTTACTTCCTGCCTAATGGGCTGTGGGTAAATGATCCTAGAACAAAAATGCAGTTCTCTCCATTGGTGGTCTGACTCTCAGCTTACAAAGTTACAAATAAATGGTTTACTTTTTCCTCCAAAATGAAATACAAGTGAAAATGTATTATAAGATTAAGAGAAGAACTTTATGAAAAAGTGTCTTTTTTAAAATGGCTGCTTCGCTTTCAATGCATCTTGGAACATAGAATATTGCTCTTTAGAATGTATGTTAATTAGTTGATTAACTGTTGTAAATAGTTTTCAAAGCATCTAGATAGTCTCTACTAAGGGAAATAGACTCCTGAAGGCAGAAGTGCAACAAACTATTTTCACAATCCGTTGGACAATTTTTAATGGAGGTGTGAACACACCTCCATTTATGCAGTTGAGAGAATGGACGTTTTGGCGGGAAATTCAAAATTTGAGCATTTTCAGAATGTCTTTTGACCATAACTTGGCCATTTTGTTTGGAATTGTTTTGGGTCAAGCGAGCTATCTAACTTGATTATAGAGCTTGCTTCTGGTATAGGAATGAAGAGCAGGCATGTTAAATTGTAATTCGGACGTGACTTTAGCTAGAATGTATATATAATGTGTCTCCTGTTTGTGTATTGGGCAGTAATGCCAGAACTATGGCTTGTATGTTTTATATTTTTGGCACATTATGGTATCTCTTATCCTAGTTACGCCTTTTTGTGGTCCAGTCCACATGACATTATTTCTTTTCTCAAAATTATTGAAAAATGTGAAAAAATATTTTTTATTCTTTTTCTGGAACTAAACTCAAAAGCTGCTGTGCTTAAGTCATTGAATATAGAGCAGCATATTAAGTAAGATCTTTATTGACATGATAGTAGGGAACTAAGCAGGTCTTAATGTAGTAAGCCTAGTGGCGACATCTAGGGTTTAGTGGACTGTATCGTGGCGTCACCTGGCGGAGGCGTTTTGGATGGAGAATGTTGTTAAGAAGCGGTTAAAAGCATCCTTGGAGTTTGTTTCCTTTATTACAAATTACCACATAATTGGCGACGAGTGATTCGTGGAGTTCGACCCAGAGGCTTAATGTAGTAAGCCTAGTGGCGACATCTAGGGTTTAGTGGACTGTATCGTGGCGTCACCTGGCGGAGGCGTTTTGGATGGAGAATGTTGTTAAGAAGCGGTTAAAAGCATCCTTGGAGTTTGTTTCCTTTATTACAAATAACCACACTTAGCAATGTAGGTAGTTATACTTTCATGCAAAGACTGAAGAATTATTGGCTGAGTGCAAAAAATTAGTAGATGATTGTCCTTTCCCTGCATTTCTCTAATTACCCTACAGGCCAACCTACTTGGCTCTGATAGGTCCAGAAATTGTCTACCTACTCTTAACCCTTGTAGCCGCAATGGGGGCCTCTGAGGCCCCCCTGGGACTTATCGCTTTAGTATCTCGCACAATTTTTGGTCATTCGCATTGCAGATGTCATGTAATCCTAGTCCAACTAATCTCAAACAATATCCAAAAGTTGTGAATTTATCAATATTGAACGTGGTCTCTGGCAAGAGTACTAGCGTTTTTCCGACACAAAGCCGCAATGGGGGCCTCGTAGGCCCCCACCCTTACGCATGTCATATAAGTGGTTGATAAATACTGCACCTGTGCTGCCACTTATGACAGATCAAATCATGATCAATGCAGTCACTTTTGTATGTTTGGAGGGCTCATATTTGCCTGTCAATCAATTTGAACATAATTAAAATGATATTTATTTGCACTTCGAGTAAAATTTGTATAAATTTACCTAAAATCAGGTGAAATTGACCTTTTAGTGATCTATACCTCTAAAAAATGGATTCAGCATCATCAAAAACCCCTAGAGTGATGATTTTGTAGTTGTAAGCTGGTATGATAGAGTGCAGGACCTTTATTCTTGCAAAAAAACTGGCCAGAAATGGATCCCTGAAGGAATGCATCTTTTAGGGCAAGGGCCAAAATGGCCATTTTTGGTGCTTCTTTTCTCATCTGTTGCAATTTTTAGGGTACAAAATGGTTTGTAATGGAATCAGAAGACAATCCCAATCATTTACAGGACAGTTTGGTGTTAAAAAACTTTAAAAATACTGAAAATTCCAAAAATGAATCAAATTGGTAAAAAATTGCGAAAATTTGATGGAATGTTATTTCATATTCTTAGCGATACGAATTCATTTGTTTCCAAATTCACTGTCACTATACTCCATTTTGACATGATTTAATGTACTAATACTACTTTAAAGGTAAAATTTTCAAACCATTGTATATTTGAGAGTTGAGAAAGGGAGGGGGCCTAAGAGGCCCCCATTGCGGCTTTGTGTACCCAAAATCCGTTGCGGCTACGAGGGTTAACAAATTCCGCCACCTCCATTTTGAACCCCTGGGTTCTTGTTATTATATTCAGTGCTTGATTGAATGACCAGTATTTATTTTGTAGATGACTCATCTGCCTTCCGCCATATCTGTTGCGCTGTGTGTCTTTAGGCCTATACATACTATTACATAGGTCATCTATAGGTGACCACATTCTTAAATTTGAACACAAAAAGATCATCAGATCTGCATTAAAACATAGACTGCTTCAGCCTGCATGTTTGTGGACTGCAGTATTCACAAAACATAAAAGCGGTGTCGTCTCAATATATTTTGTTACTTTTTGGTAGAAAATCCAAATTTGTATAACTACCTGTAATGCTCATCTCATTACTATAAATTTCCCAACACTTGGCTTAGATCAACAATGAGAAAAAGGTCTGTGTTTCTGTGAAACTCGTTCAACTCTCTTTGTGGGACAAGGTTTTTCTTCAACCAATTCCTTCTCTATTTTTTGTTCTAAATTTCAGCAATTAAACAGTAGAAATAACAAGTGTAAGTGATTAAGATTTCTTGATCTTTGTAACTCCGACCAAAGCCAAGAATTGATTGAAATTCCTTTCTCGTCTCTGTAGTGGTTTTTCTCTTGTAAAACTAAACAATTCTAATATTTACTACCTTGAGAAATGCATTCATGAGCGGTGAGTATTGTAGGCCTATAGTATCCCTATACACTCTTTTATAGGCCGTGATAGTGGAACTCTCCTTTTTCCAGCTCTCCTGTGTTGACAAGCAGAATAAAACTATTTCCGGGAACAAGCTGCCATTTTGTACCATTGCTGAGTCAGTGAAGCTGGCATTCCAGGCCCCACGGCACTTTTAATCCATTGAAAACATTACAGATTTGCATTGCCGAGTCTTAAATGGAATGTTTAGCATGGATTGCCACCATAATCCAGTACTGTCAGGCTGATTAGACTTTGTTATGGACCTTAGAAACCCCGGCCCCATTGTAAATTCCCAGGCTGATGTTTCCGGAAATTGTTTTATTCTGCTCATCAACACAGGAGAGCTGGAAAAAGGAGAGTTCCACTAACGCCCGTTTTAGCATCCTTGATTGCACAGTTAGTTTCACACTGAAGTACCACTCATTGATAGACATGATCAATGAAGAGTATGTCAAATTGCCAATGGATTCCAGAGTGTTATCAGTGTGTTGAAAATTCATAATTACAGCACTCCTTTTTTCATCTCACCTGAAGTCCTGAGCAGAATATAGGCTACTTGTAAAGACTCTTGTTATCGCAAGACGGAGAAAATATTGGAATCTTTTAAAATGTTAAATTCCAAGCTACAACGTACACCTATAAACGTTTTTTTCCAAATATACCTAATTAATGACAGTTATTGGATATTGGATTTGGAATTGTAAAGGAAAAGTTTCAGTGTATCATAGAATTCCGCTTTCTCTTTTATAACTGGGATGTCTACAGATTCTTAAAAGCTCAATAGAACTTTTATTGTTTGCTACATCCTTGTTTTTCTCTTGTGTTTTGAATGACAAATTGTGGGAATGTCTGACAAACAAATTAAAGTTGTGTATATTTCCAAGTGAAGTTCTGAAAACAATTAAATCTCAAGACGTAGTTCGCCCTGTTTTGTTCTTTGGCTTTGATCTTTTGTTTTGATCATTATTTAGGTCAAAGGTCACGGGGTCATTCAGAGCAATGTTTGTCAACTGACCCGATTCTCCTCCAGATGGCTACAAGTGCTGATGATCAGCAAAAATAAAAGAAGAATGTGAGCTCTATTTTCTGTTTTTCCTATCATCTTGCATTGTTTTGCATGGAAGTTGTCAATATGGAAGCTTATGGGAGAAAGGTAAATAAAGTGGGCAGGGGGATGTAGTGTACAGACTGTATTTGCAGAACAAGGACTGTGTTTGTCTGGAACAGAACCCGCTAAGCGAGGAAATATTTTGGTGTCAAGTTTATTTTGATTCCACAATTAAAGCTATTGATTTGGTATTCATTTGAAAATTGTGACGGCGCTCCTGTTCGGCAATTAAAATATATGTATGTCAAAAATGAATATTAATTTTATTGAAATTTGTAGAATCACGAAAGACTGCCAACGATGCCACAATTTATTTGAGCATTTTGTCAAAATGGATCCTGAGCAGTCTGGAAATGCTCCATCAAATAAGCCTAATCATAGCCTAATGAATTCATGATAAATTCTGCAGACCCAGAAATGAAATGAAAATCACTTTTTGATTGTTCATATTGTAACACAAAACTGAAAATCATTCTATTGCATAATAGCTCATAATATCATCGGTTTGAAATTATTATATATATTATATCTGCTAACTGAAAAGGTTATGCCTAGATCAGCTTGGTTAATTTAGGCGGTTGGAAGATTAATTCATGAAAAGGCCTTGATCACAGCACAGCTTCTTATCCGAAAAATGCCCACAGCTGGCAGCTTACGGTATATACACGTAGTATTATGAGAAAATAGGCTATATTCATTGTTTCATTTCTTGGAATACCAGTGAAATTGATGAATAACCTGGATCTTACAAACATTTGCTTCAAACCACTCGATGAACCTCTACAGTTCAAGTGTTTCTTCCTTGAAAAACCTCATAGAATTTATTCTTGTAACTTTGTAAGTGCCAGTCAGTGGCAAATTTAGGGAGAGGTCGCAAGACCATGACCCCACGCCCCCCTCAGGCCCAAAATTAACAAGCGAGAGATAGAAAACTCCCCGGATCGCCAAATATTATGCCCCTCAGGCCATTTTTAGATAAGTCTCTGGTGCCAACCAAATTTTAAACATCTTGGAGACTATGTTCCAACTGAGTAAAGTTAAGAGTTCATGGCATTTCTCTTAATGACATGGATAATTGGATATCATAGTAAACAGGGGGGGATCCAGAAAATTATGGTGGGGGGTCTATCGGGACATCGCGACGCGGAACGCATAGCTCGCGACATAATGTGACTGCGTGGCGAAACAATTAACATGTAAAAATATTAAAATTTTGGTCTGGTGGGGGGGGGATGTATTCCCCCATCTCCCACCCCTGCATCCGTCCCTGATAACAAATAATTAAATATACTTTGTAAATAATTATTTGCCATAATCCAGGCAGATTTGAACAGATATCACTGCCAAATGTTTGGAAGTAACACAACAACTCCTGAATGGCTGGCTCCCAGAGGCAATTAAGCACATAAAAATTTTTAATGAAAGCAGATATTTAAAAAATTGGCTATTCATCTGTTAGAGTTGTTTAGAAACTGGGTCAATTTTTCTGGGAGAAATGCATTGAAATAACATTAGTCCATTTTCATTATGCAAGGTTAAATACTCGATCGATAATTTGGATCGAAATTGATCACAAAATGATGAGATTGATCTATAGATTAATCAATTGGTTGACTGGTTTTAAAGTTGAGGAACTTTTTAAGTGCACATTCCAGTGCCTTTTTAAAAGTAGATCAGTTAAAACTGGTAGATTTGGTTATTATACTGGTTGTCTAATAACTGTTGATCTGGCACCTAAGAAATGACAACATCCTTTTCAATGAGAGTGTTTATTTTGACATTTCTGTCTGCATATCATGACTCATGAGGATGGTTTGACATGCCTATCAACAAAAATTGATGTTTGAAATTGTGCTTGCTCCAATATAACACCATGTCAAAACTAACCATTCAGGATAGTACTGTCAATCAAATATGATTTATTATGACTAATATGCCCTGCTGAAAGTCTCACGATTTAGAAGGCTGCCAGTAAATATTAATACTTAGCAGACAAATGGGTTGCATTTTGACAAATTGTTGATACTTTGCGGATCGGTGTTATCCGTTTTATCTTTTTATTTAACAATTTTTTTATTTGGGAATAGCGAAGGATTCTGTGCACGCGGTTCGTAATTCAAACCCAGGCGGGCAAATCAAAATTGAAATAATTTTAGGACCGTCACAAACATCAGGGCAGCTAGATGCTGTTTGAAGGATATGTTAAATTAGTGGCTTTGGAATTGGTGTCTATGCTGGGCAAGTTGGTCACTCCCACAACATGGGGTAATGTGTATCATGTTGAGGACTCCGCCCTCTCTCCTGTCTCATCAGTCATCACTCAACTCTTTTATATTATTTTCATCTTATAAATTATCTTTAACCTTTTTGTTGTACTGAATCTCACAGGATTATTTTCATTTCTTATTCCATTTTTTTTTCTCAACTCTATCTTATCCATCTTTAAATGCATGATGCCTATATTTTCTTGCCTACATCTGCCCTGGACATGCAATACTAAGGATGCATTGCAAATCATACTTGCACAGCAATACAATTTATGAATATAGAAGCATGCAAAAAATCACACAGTCAGATCTACTAATAACTGATGCTGCCTAATTTCTGCTCATGAGATCACAATGCCAGGCAACTCTGAGAAAAGTCATTAGGTCAGCAAAAAGTGAATAACTGGTGCAGTCAGCCAGTAAGGCAGCCAGTAAGGAACTAAGCTGACTGCTACATGTTTCAGAGCAAGAGCCAGCAAGACTTTCTGAAACTGCAGAAGTCAGAAATCCCCCCTTACCTCTGACCCCCCCCTTGGGCCCTTGTACCCCCCCCTTGCCCCCACCTTCTACAGCATTTTGGCCACCCTTCCTATTACCACGTGGGTACAGGCTGTGCTGTGGGAGCCTACTCATACAAAAGGCTCAAAATCAAGCTGTCCTATCATTCTACCAATTTTGAGCCATTGTACCAGTGCTTTTCAACTTGTTTTAAAGTTGTGGGCATTTTGGATCTTGCAGAATTTACTCAGAATTGATTATTGTTGATTTCTTATTGACATTGCATCAGAAACAAGGATTATCTATTGCATAACCTGGTAATTGCATATTAATTGCTTATCAATTGCAATTAATTTTAAAGATTGGACATTTGTGATATTGCAATATTAGACGATTTACGTATTTCAGAGCAGTAGCCTACTGTGATTTCAGTAATTGATATCTACGCTACAGCAGACATTATATTGAACTTTGTAGCACTTTTGTGTTCATGATTAGTGCACAATACTTTAAGATAATTTGATTCAAATATAAAATCAACATTTTGTACTTCAAGGTGCACCACTTTCACCACTCATATTCTCATTGAAAAGACTAGCTACACAGAGGCTGACCTATCTGCACTCTGCACCAGCAGTTTCTGGTGCCAAAGTCTGTGTCTCATCTCAAAAATACAGTTATAATTCATTGGCAATTCACAAAAAAAATCACATTTTATTGCATAAATCAAGACTGAAGTACTGAAACTGGATGTCTGATTCATATTCAACAAATATTGAAAATATACTAATCCTACATTGGTCTTATCGAATAATTTGAAGTTAAAAAAATCAGATAATATTGAAGATATATTTGACCACATTGAAGATATATAAAGCTATCTTACCTGACTATATTGAAGAAATATTTGATGACAGTATTGAAGATCTATTGAAGATCTATTGAAGATCTATTGAAGACAGCACCAAGATGATTTCCTTCATAATCAGCATCTTCATCATTGCCTGTGCATCAGCAGCATCAACAGTCAACAGAAACTCATGTGCATCCACATCTTTAGCTGTTTACAATGTGACTTTCACTGGACTGTGGTCCAAAGACGTTTTCCCCAAGCAGTATCCTCTCTTCAGGCCACCTGCACAGTGGACCAAGGTATTAGGTAAGTCTAAAATTTAACTTCACATTCAGTTTTTGTTTGTTTGTTTGTTTGTTAAACTTTGTTTGTGGTTGTCATTTGTATTTAAATTTGATTACAATTCTCTAAAAAGAAATTAGGGCTCTCCAAAATTATTTGATCACAAACTTAGCCAAATTTATTGTCTTTACTTCTCAATAGTTAGCAGCATATAATTATTAGTCACAAGGAAGAATATACCTAGGCTTACTATTAGACTTGGTCCTGTGTTCGATATTAAAGCAAAATCACCATAGTTTGAGTTTGATTAGACCAAAGCTACTTTATGCCTCATAATTTTCTGAATCAAAGTTACAAAATTGTGATTGCAAAAAATAAGAGTTAATAAGATTTATTCATAATCACATTTATATCAGCGAGTTTCATATAATTATATACCTTTTATGTAATAGCTCCCATATTAAAGTTTAGTTTTTTTAAGGGATTGAGGATAAAAATCAGTTTGAGGTGGGCTATTTTCATCTTGGACTATGAAAATTCCATTCTGCAAATTGCATTTTACCAACAAAACATTTTCCCATATCACTGTTTAAAAATTAAATGCTACTGTTTATAAACTTTCCAAAAGAATGTACTGATGATTTCAATGCCTTTGTTTTCCTGACTGGAGTCAGTGGAGTGGTTTTTTCCTAATTGGTTCCTTGACACTGAATTATTGCTGTGACTTTTTGCATGGTTTTTGTGGTTTGTTTGAAATGCCATTCATTATTTTTGCCTGTGGAACATCTTTTCCTCATTAATGTCATGTAACCATCAATTATGACATTTGGTTTTGGTGATTAACAAAGGTCATTGGAATAAAAAGAATGGTTAAATTGTTACACACTTGACGGGTCCGGCAATAAAAATGTCTGGTCTGGATATCCTCATCAATTCCTTTTCAAAGACTCACAGATCTACCTTAAAATACCATTCAACACATCTGCTCTGTCAGTCTGTATTTCACAGTTTTGTTGTCCATTTGTTTTTCCATGTTTATATGTTTTATTGTTTGTCTCATGGCATAAGCTGGTTATTCACCATGGGATCAGCAATATGTGTTAAATTTATCACAGCTTGGGTTAAATCCTCCCTTGATAGTTTTGGCTGATTGCATATCTCCTCTCCAAAAGGTGAATATCCTCTTGGCCCTACTTTTTCTCAATTTCAAGAAGCATTTGTATCTGAGGTGGGCTCATGCATCTCTTAATAAAAGCCTACCACCATTTTGGTACCTATATTGTGTAACATGAGATTTTAAAATTTAACAGTGAATCAGTGATGTTTCTCAAAATTGCAATTAAATTAGAAATGTGCAAATGAAAAAGAAGTTCCACAGTAATGAAAAGAAAGTTTGCACACCGAAACCTCATCTAGAAACTTTTTATATAATTAACCATAACCACAGAGACACTATATAACTTTTTTTTTCTTTTTAATTTACGAAATTCTACTGATTGTCTAACTGGGTGTCTCACACTCTCTTGGTCGGTTCACCTAGTTGGCAATGAAAGTGGTTTCCAGGGGTGCTTGGTAATGAGCCTTGACATTGGGGTAAATTACAGGTAGGGTTTGGGGATACTCTACACCCCTTTGTATTTTACCTTCAGTGAGGAGGGCACTTGGTCTGTGGTGCAGAATGGGCTTGTCCTGTTCTGAAGCTTGCCAAATTGAAGGAATTCAAATATAGGCCAATTGAAATTTCCTAAAGTGCTTAAAAACTGCAATATTTTCCCCGTCCTGGCCATCCAAGAAATCAATGTCCATTCTGACATGATCTAGGACTAGGTTGAGCTATAAACTGATCTGCCGACTATAAAAGCTGATCACTGGCTACATAAAATCAAAATAAATATTCAAATATCAACCAGCTGCAGCATTTAGATTTTAGACTAATAGGCCTACTTTGATGAGATTGTTTAAAACAGTACTTGCTCGATAGCTTGGTCTGGGCTTTCCGAGTTTATGATCAGTAGAGTTGTCTCAGTGATCTGTCCATGAACCATAGTTGCTCTTTTATAAGGACTGTAACCATGCTATTGCAGCATAATGTGGAATAGCAGCTTGTAAGAGCAATGGTTTTCCACTCCTTCCAAGAAAAACAGCAAGGGCTCAGTCACTTTGTGAGTTAAAGAAAGACGACAAAAACTCTTTTAGTGATAGTAATCTCATGAAAATACAACGTTTAATTGGTTATTATTGTGGTTCTTCTTCTTGTTGGAATCTCAGTTTCTTTGAAACAGCTCCCTGACTGAGATTCTCTGTTGGTACTGGCAGGAAGCGCATATTTAGAACAAGTTCTGGAAGAATGAAGGGGAAAGAATATGTTAGGAAAAATCGAAAAGTGAGATGGATAGAAGGAACAATAGTATAGAATATATACCTGCAAAGTAAGTTTTGAATTATACATCTTTGCACATAGTAAATGTCCATTTCATAATTTGCATTCACTCAATGATGCACATATCCCTGTCGCAGCAAAACAGCCAAAAACTCAGATATTAGATTCTTATCCACGCTGTGACAATGTTGCATACTTTAATATAAAGCAGTTCATGAAATATGTTATCTGACAAACATTTTATTTTGATCAGAGCAAGCTCTTAGTCTGTGAGAGGTTTTTTTCCATGGAAAACCAGCAAATGCGAAAAATCTCTGATATTATCTTTTTCTCTTTCTCTCTAATTACCATGGCTGGAAAAAGTAGGGAGTTCAGGAATAACATTGCCTGGAAAAATATCTAAATATTACTGGAAATTTATTAATTTTTGTCCAAATTTTTGCCTGGGAAGTAGTCGCTCGATTCGCGATCTTTTGGAGGAAATTTTGTCATATTTTATTAAATTGCCAGGAAATTCACATATATTTTCTAGCCCTGCTTTTAATTAAAGTACACATACTATCATATATATGTCTCTTTGTAAAATTTTAGTTCTTGTCTGTCAGTCCTCCGACCAACCAGGAGGCCTCCACGTTTAACCCGAAGAATACCTTGCAGTGTAGTTAAGACAGTCTGATATATTTCTTTTCTTTTTTATGCCTCTTTTTTTTCTGTCTTTCTTGTTTCTCACACCTTTTCCTCAGGAAAAGAGACAAAAAAATAAGCAAAAAAAGAAAAAGAAAGACACTAAAATACAAAAATCCCAACCTTTCTCACACAGCAGCAGAGAATGATAGATGAAACAAGAGAATATTTGTCACTTTTTGCCACCCCAAGGAGTTAGCTTATCTACATGTGTGGAGTCTTTATCAGATAAGAAAGATAATGCCATTCCTCCACCATCCATCTTCACTATAGAGATTTATTGCGCCTAACCACCACCACATGTTCAGGTGGTAAGGTTACTGTATATTTCATAGATCTATCTATATATGAATGTTTGTTTTGTCTGTATTTCTTGAGTTGAATTTTATGGATTGAAGAGAAGAGAATGGGGGTAGTTCTAAGCCATAAGGAGCAGACAGGCAGCAAGAATTACCATCTTATTCAGTCTGAACATTTTTTGGGCATTGTGATGACGCAATTATTTTATTTTGCAAAGTCCATTGCCCTCTGCCTTCTAATCTCTTCAGCACTCTAATAATACAAGAAAGTTATGTAATTCTTATGTAATAACTTATGTAATGCCAGCTTTTAGACTCAATTGATGTAAAAAAAATCAGTTGAAAACTTTTTTCAATTGCATTCTTCTCAGACCTATTTATTTAATTCAGAGGGTTTACTTCTCTTCTTCTTTCCGGGCTTGTTTTAATTGACTAAAGTTCTATTCTATATCTTCTATTATATTATATTCCTTCTATTCACTTCTCTTCTATTCTTTCCTCGCTTGTTCTAGATATGCATTTCCTGCCAATACCAACAAGAGAGCCTCGGTCAGGGAGCTGTTTCAAAGAAACAGATTCCAACA
Source organism: Platynereis dumerilii (assembly GCA_026936325.1). Lineage (NCBI taxonomy): Eukaryota > Metazoa > Annelida > Polychaeta > Phyllodocida > Nereididae > Platynereis > Platynereis dumerilii. The sequence goes on from JAPTHN010000005.1 coordinate 6,716,510, forward strand.
TGAACAAGAACCACAAAAATAACAGGTTAAACATCGTATTTTCATGGGATTATTATCACTACAGGAGTTTTTGTTGTCTTTCTTTAACTCACAAAGTGACTGAGCCTTCTCTGTTTTTCGTGGAAGGAGTAGAAAACCATTGCTCTCAAAACCGTCCCACATTACAGTTGCAATAGCATAGTTACAGTAATTAGTTTCAGAGAGACCATGAAACAGTTCACTGAGAAGACCCTATCTAGTATCTACAGATCATTAACTTAGAAAGTCAAGACCAAACTACCCAGCAATTCACCAACTGTTAAAATCAAATTCAAGTCTAGATACCACAGCTAGTTGACTTTGAAGAAATTTATTTTTATTTTTAAATAGCCAGTGGTCAACATTTATGGTCAGCAGATCTGTTTACAGTCCTTGTTATATTTACGTTTAATCTCAAGTTCTTTTCTTTGCTGTCGAAGTGTGATGTCAGAGATGACAACTCTTTAGCATTGCAATTTATGTAAATTAGCTACAAGCTGTGATGTCATTTTAAACTGGGTCAGGTTCCCCAGTTTCTAGCCAATGTGAATCCACCAAAACTGAGCGTCACAGCTGGTTTCAACCATTGCTCTCATAAGCTCCATAGGCCATTGCACATTACAGAACTTTGTAATAGTGTAGTGGGCGTGTCAGCAAAAAGGTGAATCCTCACAAACTTATAATGCAGGTCAATGAGGTCATGTATATCCCTGCCGGGTATAAGACTGAAAAATCTTACGTGACATGCCCACACCTGCAACAGCTAAAAACTCCTCCCCTAGCGATGCCACTCACCTAAACTATCCACCTATCCTTATTCATCTATCCTGTCCTTCTGATAACAGCAAATAACAGTGAAACAGCTCCTTCATTTACGTTTTCTGCCTCTACTGTTTTTCTCCACCAGGGGCGCATGAATCTCCATCGTAGTTCACTGCCTGCTCACGTCAGAGGCTGGCGCCACCGTCTCTCTTCCCGCCAAAACCATCCACACACTCCAGTGCAGTGTCAGCTGCTTCCCATGCCTGCACACTGGCTGACCCACTTCTACTCATCCTACCATTTCAATAACAGCAAATGCTTTCAGACAAACTGCTGATTTTCATCATTTCCCTGTCAATATTTCCAGTGCAATCACTGGCAATGTACCTCTTCATTTCCCCATATAGTGGGCGGTCGGGAGGGGGGGGGTGCTCCATTCCCCCTAAAAATCTCCCTCAATGGGTATATCTAGTTTATACATATTTCGATTAATTTTTACCAATTAGATATTTTATCATTGTATTTACATTCATCCTTTATTGATCTATAATCTATGTTGTGAACCACTCACACAGAGTCAATGCATCTCTTAAATTATGGGCAAACCATTTTGTCGGACTCTGTTGCATTGGATGTGCAAAAGCATTTCGTCATCTCAGAAGCATTTTGCTGAATATTTCCAAAGAATCCTTGCTTGCAGTATTTGGGCATGCCGATGATATGCATACAATCATTGGCTGGTTATTCGCCGATGGCATAATTTGTCGTTTATCGACCCCTGGGAAGAATGTGAAACAATTGGCACAAAATCGAAACATTTCTGAAGATCCGGAGCAACATGCCATATCGCCATAGTGAACATTGCTACAACACACTTGTTCGTACAACTAATAGTGTATCAAACATGCTCAGCAATTTTGTACAGATGCTTTCAAATATGGAAGGATATGTCGATGATACCACAATATTTGCCATTTCGATGATACCTGCCATTTCGATGATACCTGCCATGTCGATGATACTTGCCATGGCGCACATTCAGTTCAATAGACACATATGCATGGAACACATGTTCATGGCATGTGACACAATTATTCCAACAGTCCATTCCTTACAATTTTTTCGCATATCGAAAATTCTTGCTTTTTTGCAATAATGATAATTTCGCACATTTCTGACAATTTTTTGACAAAAATATGGAGTATTGTCAGAATGCTACAGAACCCAAGTTTTTGGTCATTGGATATAAAATGTAAATTCCTCTTTTCTTTGTAATTCCTTCATGATTCTTGTACAATTCTTATTGTTATTTTTCTGCCTCATACCACAGAACATTTCTACACAAGATGTACAGCACATGTCATAAATTTATGATATGCAAGTGTTATGAGAGCTATACTTTCCAGAAAGATCTTGGAAGATTAACTTAGTTGGTGGCACTTCAGGCTTCCAATCGCTGGTTCTATGACGGTTCGATTCCGACTCTACATCGCCTTGTACCTTCATCTATGTTAGAGGCTTGGAGCTCGGTTTCAACCATCCCTCACCTTGGTTGCTGTATACTTCTCCTGTCCTTATTAGCCTTCCAAGTGAATAAATACATTGGGTGGAAAATTGAAACTGAAATTCTAAAACTAGTGAAATATTAATCAGCCATACACTCAAAATATGTTTCCATGTATGTGATCACACAGCAATTTTTAAGGATTTTCGACTGGGAGACCAACGAAACAACCTTAAACCAAACCATTATTCGCAGTGCTCTGGTGCACAACATTTATAGATCAGCTGAAGATCGATGATACTTCTTATAATAGCTCATTTATTGTACCTGGTTTACTGGAGGGAAAATGATTTTAAACTGTTGAGCTGATTGGTAATTTGGGAAGAGCCAAAACCACAAAAGGGAGTTATACAAAATTTAAAGTTTATGAAAATTTTTATTTTTCTTACAGATGACATAAGCAGTGTAAAAACAATGAAGAATATTTTTGAATTAGAAAAAATGCATCCAAGAACTTCAAATTAAGACATCCAAATCTCTTGAAAAAAAACCAAGGTTTCCCAGTAACAGTAGTTTGGCAATGACTGGGAGACCAAATCTGTCCCCAGGAAGACAAAATGGTTTCCCAGTTACTATGTTATAGACTCTTGCTACATCCCTAGAGAACTCCGGGTAGGTCTGCGAACTCCGAATTCCAGACGCTGTCAAGTCTGGATGCTCCCATCCCCCAAGACTTCTCGGCATGGAGTACCACAAGGCGCTATGCTGACACTCATTGTTATGCTAGCCCCCCGGAATGTTACCACCATGTTGCAAGATTGCTAACAAGATTTCTAACATCTTTCGCAAGAATGGCACCTCACCGAGCTTCAGCTGACAAGGAATTGTTTGTTTTGGTACAAAAGAAGACGAGTGGCAAAGGAAAAATTAGTCCTATTTAACCTTTGTTTAACCTCAGAGAACAAGAAGGACGAACATATATAAATACATAGAAGGATGGTAAGATAGAGGAGTAGATAGATAGAAAGATAGAGAGGTAGATAGGAAGATAGAAAGATAGATAGATAAATCGATAGATAAATCGCTTGATTGATGATTAATTTATGATTGATTCATTGATTGATAATTTATTGATGATCTATAGATGATTGATTGATTTATGATTGATTAATTGATTGATTGATTGGAAAAGAGAAGTGCAGATAGATTGATAGAAGATAGATATGGTAAATGCAGCCCTCTAAGCCCTGTTCTTTGCGCTCACGAGGGCTGATTGATGAGAATGAGAGGGAGGGTGGGAGTACCCAAAATGTTACACATTTACCCCGAGTGAGGAATCTTTCACTAGCCCACCACAGACATTGATACAACCAAAGACATTGATACAACAGGCCAACAATTTAGTGTTCCACCTGAACAACATCCAGGTGGGATTTTGCTCATGAATGTCCACTGAAAATATTCAGGGTTCGCCGCCTTGGGCTCAAATCCATGCAGGCAAAGACTTCTAGTGGAGAAGGCATGGACTGTATAACCACCCAGGACTAAAAAAACAAAAGCAGATCATATAGGCTTGTGATTCAATTTTAACCAATAAATGGAAATAGTTTCCCGCTCGGGTAGCCCAAGTTTACACGTGCAAAAGTTCCTGAAATATATAGTCTGATCAGTAATAAGTATTTCGTTGATTAGCTTTTGGGCCTTTGTTATGCAGATCCCAGTTGTAGCAAAAAAATTTAAAACATGTAGTAGACATACTCTATTTAGTTACAAATATTTGGTTGATTAGCTTTGGTACAATCCTTTGATTTATGATAGTAATGTGGTAGCTAGATCATGGTTATTATAAGTACTGTACCAGTCAGAGCACTGACTTCAAACCTTTTGTAATTCATGTAGATATAGTTATCTCAAAGTGAATGGTACCTTCAGGTCTTGTTCATATGACCACAGGGTTATCAAGTACATTGCATAACTTTAGTAGGGTTACCAAGTACATTCTCAAGTTCATTGCCCTCAAACTAGAGAAACTGTCATTCCTGTAATTCCTTGAAATATATAACTTCAAGGCTTTTCAGATACCTCTATCTCAGGTTGGTTATAACTAGATATATTTTCTTGCCTTGAACGTAGTTTATCTAGTATTGAAACCTACAGAAATGTGTATATTACCTCAGTAAATTGAGCTCTAGTCTGTTATTATAGCCAAAATATAAAACAGATCATATTCACTGTAATAATAACAGATATCTACAAAATATGTGACCTCAAATATTATCACAAGAACTAGGAATGCAGTCATATGAAAAAGATCCTATGTTTATACATGATACACAAATGTACCAAGAAGGATACATGTGTATATGATAAAATATCTCCAGTGTAAATTGTGAATATATTAATGCACTAAATAATAAATAGAAGTGAAGAAGACTGATTTGTGCCTACTGGAGCAATAAATAATTGTATTTGTGATAAATGGATAATTGGGACTTTACCTTCCGTACTATTTGTGCACTTGGTAGGCCAATAATTAGGTAAAGGATGATTGAAACTGCTGTCCGACATAGCCAGGTAACCCGGCCAGGGCCTGAAATGGCTGAATTGAACATGGTATCCAGTGATTGGCAGCCTAGTGCACTATTACCTGAACAAATCCTTCTTCCATATATAATATATTAAAGATGAAGAAAAAGAACTCCAGAGGCCTATAGCCTATTGCAACCATAATTTTCAGGATTGCCCCTGAAGAACTAGATTATAATGGGATTACATCTCTTGTTATTGGCTTATTAACTATTCTTACAAAATAAAAAACGATTCAAATTGAAACCTTTTCGAAAAACTATGTGATATCGATTTCTCCATTATCCTTGTACATTTCTTCTTTTTTCCCTCCACTTTCATCCCTTTTCTCGAAAAAAAAAAAAAAGTCTGCTGCTTGCATCATTTCCTGTGAGCAAGCAGCTTAACTCTATTACATTACTGTAATGACAAAAACTTCCCGAGAAAGGCCCAGATTTTTTTTGTTCTAGGTGCAGTTCAAAGTCAGTTTATGACGTAAGAAGATGGTATGATGACGTCTTAGACAGAGTGTTCTAAGTGGAGAATGCCAACACAATGAGATTGTTATCACTATGGAAACCAAAATGTTTGAGAAGTGAAGATGAAGTTTCCTCAATAGTCCATCCCAAAATAAAAAGATGCTGACAGCAAGGTTGCAGATTTGCAAGGGCAATAACATGACAGGTCAATAACAAAATGTGATAGGCAAACAATGACAAGTAAAAACAGACTGGTTTTTGGTTTTGGACACCTTGCACAAGTGTACAAGAATCGCAATACGAAAAAAATTAATATTTTTAAGAAATTTATATTACGAAAGTCAATCTTATAGTACCGCATTGTATAACTGCTCAACATGGGTCATCCTAAAGTGGTTAAGTTGTGCTACTTATATTGTGTCAATGTTGAACATGAGTTAAATAACTCCATGTGTCAAAACGAAGTATCTAATTCAACAAATTTTTTAAACTAGGTCGAACACACAGCAACTGCTACAACTTATGGAGATTCGGTGCCAACATGACACAAGGTGTTCGCCAATTTGTCGAAAAAGGAAATTCAGCCATATTGGATAAGGAAGAAAATGGCACCCAACAAAATTATTATGGTAGAACGCAATGTCATACTCCTCAGTCCTTTGTAGAAGCCTTCATATTTTTCTCTATATTTACATGTATTAGAAACATTGTAGTTTACAGTAAGACACGTATTATCCATACAGAATTCTCCTTGTAAAATATTAAGATAGGAAGCTAAATTTATGCAAAAATATAGTAGGCCTAGGCCTATACTAGAAGCCTTTCTTAGTTGCTTGAAGCAGCTTCATGCCTAAATTAGTAAAGGTTATTCACCACGGGAGAGGGAATATGTGATTTATCACCAGAGGCCTTTAGGCCGAGGTGTGATAAACACATATTCCTGATCCCATGGTGAATAACCGGCTTATACCATGAGACAAACGCTCAAACAGTCAAACGTGAGAGGATAACTGAACAACACAGAATATGGGAATTATTCCCCTGAAATACTGTAATGTGATTGGCTGACAGTGGTGTCGAAAGTATAAGTACTAGAACAGATGCAAGGCATATTTTATATTTGCTTGAAATAGTTTCATTTAATGAAGTAATCACCTTGGCTTAAGCAGACACAAAACTATATTTTGTTGATGCCTGAAGTAACTTCACAGGCTATATTTTGTAGTTGCTTGTGTCACCTTTGTTTTCTACACAGAGTATCGCTGCCATATTTAGAGCATCTTTATTTCGTATCGGCATATCTCAACCCTTTCGCATTCTTGTACTATTTTTAGAATGTATCCATTGTCCTCATGAATATATTCTTTGACTTAATGATGGCTTTTTATTCATCGGCATTACTCGTTATTCAAGCCTCCCACACTACAAAACTGATACAAATCCATATATACAAATATTGTTCGTCTGAATGCATGTGCATCTTGCCTTACTTTCTTGCATGTTCCTGCCAGCTTTCCAAGCCTTGAACGAACTTACTGCTTATTTCCCACTTTTAAAAAGTATTTGATTTTTTTATGGTTCAAATAATAATTATTAAAATCATAAAAGTTTTAATAAAAAGTGAAGTTTGCAACATTTTTACTGATTATCTGAATATTTGAATTAACAGATTTGACAGAATTAACAATTTTGAAGATTTGTTTTAAAAATTACATTTCATACTTAGATGTGCATGGAAGAAGATTTTCTTTTGAAAAATTAATCACTAAACCTTGTTCAAGAATAATAATAAACATAAGAATAAAAACTATAACAAGTAAACTTTCACTAATAATAACAGAGTAATAGCAGAATAGACACAAGACTTTACTTTTTATAAGATGCTTCTGCTGATGTAAAGCGCCTTTGGCAGTACCTGCATAAAAGTGCGCTATATCAAGTCGACGGTAACGGTAACGGTAACGGAACGTTAATCCAATATCAATTTTATCGCAGGCAGAAGTCATGACGAGGGATACAATATCTTCTCGGTTAACGAAACGGCTTCAGCGGGGTTAAAGGAGTTCATCCAGACGGGAGTAACGAGAGAATTCGACCAAGAGACCCAAGGACAGACGGGAATCCTCGACATATTCACGACGGCTGCGGTCAGACATGGAGTTGGTCAAGCCAAAGCGACGTTCTTTGTAGATGGACTTCGGTCTAAGGTGGGTCATTTTATGACGGGCTATTTATAGGTTTAGTGGGCTTCTTTAAGAACTTGAGGCCATCCTCAAGGCCACATTTTGGAGACCTTGGTCTCAGTCTCTGAAGTCTATGTCTCAGTCTTGGTCTCAAAAGTTCATGTCTCCATCTCCGTCTTGGAGGTCCTGGTTTCGACGACATCACTGGCTTCTTTTGTAGCATGTATATCATAAATGTAAAAGAACGAAAGGAACCAAATGCTTCTGAAAAAAAGTAATTTCTTAAATTGCCTAGGATAAATTCAAAATTTGCTGAAAGACGTTCACACCAAAATTTTTTTCTGTCTGGCACATCAAGGACATAAGAGTTTCAAATCATTCTTCTCCATTACAATGATTTAACCAAATAAGTTATATAATAACTCTATATTGTATTTTAATTGTGTATGATACAATTCTATGGTGGGAAATGTACATAATTACTTTTTTGCTGAAGATAATATATATAATGGTCCATCTTCGACAAAGTTTATTAGTACAAAATAGTTGATTTATTATCATATTATCATTTCTTCTAATAATTACTTCCCACTCCACTTACAGGTGTCGATGATCGCCAGAATCGTCCCGAGTCCTGATTGGTTCGTGGGCGTTGACAGCTTAGAGATGTGTCAAGATGGCGAATGGCAAGATCGTGTGAGCCTCGACTTAGACCCAATGGACGGTGGTACTGACCAAGGGTACACCTTCACATCTCCAAATTGGGAAGAAAAACCCCAGAAGCCAATCAGCATGATCGGTGCTCACTTTCCCAACCACCCCGCAAACTCATTCTACTACCCCGACAAGGACAAGTTGCCAACTCTTGCACAGTGAGTTTTACGTTTTCAAAACATTTTTTTACAGTGTGTTACATGGGTCCTGTTTTACAAGATCCCATGTTATAAGTCGAACTTGCCATGGATAGATAGCAGATAGATTTGGTAAGTGCAGCGCTCACAGCCCAGTTCTGGCTGCTAGTGGGGGTCGATTAATGAGATGGAAGAGAGATCCCTCAACATTTTAAGCATATACGGTATTTACCCCATGTGAGGGGTCGTTTACTTACCCAGCACAGACGCTAATAGTGATATGAGGGGCCACCAATTTAACGTCACATCTGAATGACATCTAGCTGAGATTTGGCAAGAACCACAGTAATATACTTATATATAGCATTCTCTGTGATGAGCAACCATCTTCGAAAAAGAGAGGTTGTTGGTGAGAATGTTGGTTGAAGATAAGACCTACACTCAAGTAATTTGTCAGAATTTATATATAATATGACAAAGAAGTGAATTAATACAGGGTTAATATTTTAAAATGCATGTAAAGGTTTTTTCCCATTTACCTGAATCTATCTTTCATGGTATGGCAAATGGCAACTGCCCGCTGGGTCGAGAAATGAAGTTTTCATTCCTGTGGTCCTACCCTTGCAAGAAGACACAGTGAAAGTCCTGAAACTCTCTCTGAAGCAGTGAGTGGGTTGAGGCTACACATGATGGCCATGGGACAGTGGTTTAAAGTTTTTGCAGAAGTAGCAAAATTCATAGGATTGTCTTCGGGTGTGGGAGTTTTTTCTGGATCAAATACCTGGAAAATGCCCACATGCCGAATGTATGACTTCACCTTGAGTTTGTGAGCCTACATATATACAAAATCGACGTACACGTATTTCTTCAAAAGCAGGTTTGCGGATGATTGGTTAGATCTTTTATCATATATGCTCTGATGAAAGTCCATGGTTAAATTTACACCTTTGGGTCAATGCTAACCATCCCCAACCAAACCGCTTGTGGGAGCATCGATTCTCATCTGATGAGACAAAAATTTGTATCACAACGTAAAGTTTGAACGATCTTGTCAAAAAGAGATGGTTGTCACTTTTCTTTGCTGCGTTTAAGAGCTACCTGTTGGTCATAATTATCAGACATAATCTTTTAGAAGTAAGTGAAACTGAAACCCAGGGCCAATGCCAATGTAGGGGGAGGGGTTCACATATTCATAAAACAATTAACTAACTATAGAGCAAAGAAAATTGGCACCTATGCTATTAACGCAAAAGGTTCTTGATTTTACATATAAAGAACCCACAGCCAAAAAAAAGTTCTACATATTTTTAAGGGTTCAACTGAATTGAAAAGGTTCAATTCTTGGTGGGAAGGCCCTATGATAGGACCATATGCTTCCAACTTGAGAGAAAGGGTTCCATTGTGGGAGTTCAGTGCAGCTGTATTATCTAAATGTTATTTGATTGCTGTTGGAACCTTTTTAAAAGTTGAGTAATGAACCCTTCAGGGCTCCTTATCCCAGCTTAAAGAATCCTTAAAGGTTTCATATAAAACCTTTTTGTTAAGAGTGTATTTGGGTACCATTTGCCTAACACATCCTCCTTTATGATCTTAATGATAGAATATGTTTTCATCTCATCAGGTTACAATCAGTGCTCCCAGGAGCAGTTTGGTCGGGGATGTTTAGCATTGACACTGTGTACCGTCTGCTCTATGCGAGGCGACCTAGTTAATCATAAAATCTTTAATTTTGGACAAGAAACCAATTCCATCATAGGCGTATCGGAGGGGGGGGGCAGGGGGGGCAGTCGCCCCCCCCAAAAGTTTGGGAAACAGTAAGATTCGGGCAAAAAGGCTGAAAAATTTGGGCAGATGATTAAATAAACACTATTGAAAATTAATGATTTCTAGCCAATTTAATTTGAAATGGTACTAAAACTAGATCCAGAAATTCGGGCAAATGTCGCTCGCCCCCCCAAAAATTGCGCGCGCCGTACGCCTATGAATTCCATTACAATATAACACAGCCAGTATGCAGCATTTATGTTTTAGACATCCTGATATGAAATTACAAGCATTGAATATTCAGCAATCAATAGATTTGGCGATTCTAGTAAAAAACTGCGCTAAAATTTACTAAAACTGCCTAATCTCCCAGAAAACTGATTGACTCCAAATTGTTTTATGTCTATTACTTATACTATAAGACAACATACTAGCTATATGGAAAAGTTTGTTGTTTGCTCTGTATATGAGAACTAGCAAAATGTAAACAAAAAAATCCTTAATTAGGTCACTTGGTGAGTTCACAGTGCTGACCCACTTCACTTTCCCGAGATGCAGTGTTTGAGTTAGTGCTAGTAGACCTTAATTGAAGGTGTAACTTGAAAAGATAAAATTAATATCTCAGGGCCAATATATATATTCGCAGTGTGAATGAATTCTTGACTGGCAGTAATTATATCTATTGAGTTGCATCAGACAGATCAATGAAAAAATGCTATATCGACACTTTTTGCGGCCTATCGTGGGAGGGGTGAGGTGATTACTTAACCTTAAACTAATGTTAGTTTAACATTGGATAGTGTTTATTCACTGACCTCACGTACAATGTATAATCACTGGTTTAGAACAAGGTGACGGGCCTAAAAGAATTTTATTCTACTTTCCAAGCAAAACAAAAATGTGGTGTTTGATTTTTCGGTTTCATAAAATAGCTTCAAAAATATTGCATCGGAGCAAAAATATGATACATGATTTTTACGAAATATTTCTGACAACAGAGTAGGTAGAAGAACTAACCCATAATGTGACCAATCATGTTGGTTATGCGATATGCACCATTGCTGAGACAGCATTCCTGAATTCTGATTCCTGTGCAATTTTTATTGGGCAAATAGCTGAAGCAAGTGGCCAATTGTGGGACCAAAGTGAAAGTGTCCATACGATTTGAAATGTGGGGATAAGTGACTTAAGTGTGTTACCTATTCATGCATAAGGGTCTTTGAAGATTCCAACAAATTCTTAACATTCCACGCAGATGGCCAGGGATTCCTCAAACCGGTCTTTAGAGGTCTTAGGGGTCACTACATGAGCCTACGAAGCTCTTAACATCCTTAGAACAAGACTTAGATCATAGTAGATGTTTCCGAGTGGTCATTTTGCCATCCCCGACAATTCCTAGAGATCTTTGCAGTACTTAGCACTTCTTTGCTTGGTCTTGGAAGTTCTTGAGAACTCTCGGAATCACTGGCAATGTTTATGCCCCTCCCAAAACAGAATGGCAATGGCCTGGATCTCCTTTTTGCTTCAACTTGTTCAATGACTAGAGCCAAGAAACCAAGTGGTTAGACATCTGTATTACCCATCTGTGCTCAGCCATCTGTGCCTAGGCATCTGTAGTTAGACATCTGTAGTTAGCAATAGTTAGCATCTGGACACAATCTGTCTGCACAACATTGCTAAGCATCATTCTTCCAGTCCATTAGTCTCATCTCCAATATCTGCAAACTGTTCACGATACCAAAGACCATGTATATTAGTAAGACTTGTTACTCTGGTCAAGCATTGTGGGTGCTGGATCAGCCACACTGCCTCTGCTGTTGCACCTCTCCACCTCTTTGTGGCAAGAAGCAACACTTTTTGTTTGTTTGAATGTTTGCTTTTTACAATGTCCAGTTGTGGCCAGAGCCTACCCCCAGGGCTTTGGAGTCAGGAGTCGGAGTCGGCTCACTGAAGACCCGACTCCGACTCCTGACTCCTTTGTCTTTCTGAAAAACGACTCCGACTCCGACGGACTCCTGAATTACTACAAGTAATTTATTGAGGTGAAAAGTAGCATTTTGAAGAAAATAAGCAACGATGTAAATATATATGAATGCTGGAAAAAAAGCTCACAACTACACGTAGACCACCACTGCCAAGGCATCCACGTGGAATGTTAAGAATAAGTTGGAATCATTAAAGGCTCTTATGCATGAATAGGTAACACACTTAAGTCACTTATCCCAACATTCCGAAGTGTATGGACACTTTCACTTTAGTCCCACAAGTGGTCACTTACTCCTGCTATTTGCACAATAAAAATTGCAGAGGAATCACAATTCAGGAATGCTGCCTCAGCAGTGGTGCATATCGCATAACCAACAGGATTGGTCACATGATGGGTTAGTTTTTCTGTCCAGTTTGTTCTGAGAAAGTACAATTTTTCATTTAATGTAATAATGTATCGAATTTTGGATATAGCCGATATAATGCTTGAAAATTTATAACTGAAAAATCAAAAAAACAATGATTATGTTGTTTGCCAAGTGGAAAAGGCCTTAATAAGGCCGCCTTATAAAGCTAGTTTTGGTTGTCTCATTAGTTTTACGCACTAAATTTACAAATTTGCAACTGATATAGTTTTCGATGAGATCGCAAATCTGTGGAAAACTCTAATAAAGAAAACAAACCCAGTTCACCAGATTTTACTAACATTTATGTAGCAACCAAGAATTCCGAAGTTGTCGAACAAACAAACAAACAGTGCGTAAGACTCAGACAAAAATCATCCTTTAGTACTGGGAGGCCTTGGCTTTTCTGTGGTTGGCCTTCAGAAAGGAATTTGAGGTCATGGATCCAATTTCTGAACTCTACCCACTGATTTACCTTGGCCTGGTACTGGCTTCCAACAAGAGGGTACTGTTGTAATGAAGATTAAAGAGATACAATAGCTGAAGAAGTAGTTGTTATTGCAGTTAAAATGTTCACATTTCTCAGTAAGACCGAATTCATTGCACTGTCATAGACAGTGGCATCATCAGATTCTTCACAATGATCTGGATTGTTGGTCTAACATTTCTCTTCGATTAGTGCGGTGTCATGCAATAACACACCTCTGGACCTGTGTTCGATTTCGATTTCGGGCAAAGATCGCCGCCTCCAAGAACCGACTCCAGGAAGTTGCAGTACTAATGTGCCATGGGTGCACCCAGCCCGATTACTGTGGTCACAGTGCATCACAGTGGCACTGCCTGTCCAATGTCCAGACCGAAAATAAAGGATCTGAAGCCCTATCATCCTACCCAGGTTTCTATTGAATAAAAAGAAGCCCATATCACATGTGTCCTGTGGGATATACAGCATTTAAACAGTTGTACGTGCAACACTGATGCCTTGTAAGCCAAAGTTATGAAAAAAATTATAAAAACTTGGCAGACATCAGAGAGATAATGTGTGCCAACAAGAAGTATGTCAGTGATAAATACTGACTGTCTGGTACCTTTTTAACTACTACCTTCATGGTACATATAGATTTCAATTAGCCATGAAATTGCAGTAATAGATGCTAAATTCCAGAAAAGTAACCCTTCCCCACCCTTCAAATTATGAGGGAATATGTTAAGATGTGTTTGATAGATAGCCCAGGATTGATAGTATACGTTTAAAAAAACAGACCCCAAACAATCCAGCAGCATTGACTGAAATCCATACGCCTATAATACTTTCCTCTTAAAGGTCTGCTGTCTTACCTGTTGAGATAAAGGGCTGGCCCCCAATATCACATATCGATGGTGAAAGTGCAAAACCTCGTAAGTCAAAAAAAGCTGTTTTTCAGAAATTGAAAAAAACTGTCAAGTGTCTTTTTTTAAGGTAATGTTTATTAATAAGTGAGTTATGGCCAACTAGATACATAGAAAGTGACACCCTGTTGTAGCAAATTTTTTGTCAGAGGTCGTTTACCCCTTGCATTGATGTTACCATCAGATGTGATTGAAAATGTCGACTTACGAGGTTTTGCACTTTCACTTTCTACCTGTGCAAAACCTTGTAACTCGATCATTTATCACACTTTTAAGCAACTTGCAGCATTGAATATAGGCCTACTTTCAATCTATGTATATACAGTGAAAATTATAATTTGCCTATGACAGATTGCAATAACAAATTTTATTGAGTGGCTACAATGGCAAGAATGAGGAAAATGACAATTTTTTCAAATTTTCTTGCACTATCTTTTTCAATAGCCTACATCACCAAAACAAATATAGGGAGGTAAATTTTTTTAAATCAGGAAACTTGCTGGGAGTCATAAAAAAGTAACACAGTAATTGTTTTTCAAAGAAAGTTGAAATATCCCACAATATGTGCTTCAAAGTTCTGATTTGAGTTACAAGGTTTTGCACTTTCACTTTTTGAAACATATCGACATACAAGGTTTGGTGAAATCATTCTGTTACCAGTGTGTTACAGCTTCCAAAAATAGCAAACTGGCAAGGTAATCAACTGACAACGTGTATTGGATGTTAAACTAGTCATTCCACAAAAAATCTAAAAATAGCAAAATTTTGACATACGAGGTTTTGCACTTTCACCATCGATATGTGATATCAAAATGGGGAATTTTAAAGGGATAATTATTTTATATTAATATACAAATCGTCCTTTTCATAAAAAATTATGATTTTCCTTTTTCAGATTGGAATTTGTGAAGGTCAGGACCTATAACTGGAAAGACGGTGTGAAACCGGAGGCTCCCTCTAGTGACGACCCCTCCGTGGCAAGGACCGCCAAGGTCGCTGTGCAGGTAAGGAGCACCTTTGAAATTATAAGATGAAGAGACAAATGTTCGATGAAATCACAACTAAGTATAGGAAGATTAGCGTAAAAATTAGGATTAGGTAAGCGTCTTCCTGAGGGCATGGGATTGAGGAAATCTTTGGGGTTGTACTGAAGTATTACATACTTCCAGATATCATTACACACCACCGGATATCGGAAGCGTCAGAGGAAGTGGAGGGCATGGCATGAATGCTGACACCTGGAGTTTTAGTGATGAAATAAATATCTAAAAGAATCTTGAATATATATGAATATATACAAAAGTATGTCACTAGTCTCTGGAGTGAACAGTGCTCCTGGAAGTCAGAGCTGGCATGGACTATGGAAGAGATGGGGTTACAACCTCCGGAAAAACATAAATTTCCCGCCGTTGTTTTATCAGCGCTTATCTGAGCCGAAGACAATGTTTGTCAGGGGTTTTTGCTCTTACCCTGAGGGGTAAAACTGAGCTTGTCTGCAACCCTGCAGCTTCCCATATTTCTCAGGATGGCCTGGGATCATGGGAAAGATTTGGCAGGGACTTGTATACCTGGGTCTGTGGCCCACCTGAGAACTTACAATTCAATTTCAGTTGAATACTTTCTGTCTGTGCCAGTGTGCCTCTCTGTGAGTTGTGTGTGTTTCATAAATGATAAGTAGAAACACCATCAGAAAAACTCGAAAAAGTGATGTAAACAGAAAATAACTAGACCCTGAAAAAAATACAAAAAAATGTTACAGAATAAAAAACGATTGTCTGACACCATGGCAGTTTCCTGGTTTGCAAAAAAAGGGTGATTATAATTTACAGGTAACAACTAAGCCTAAAGTGTGATAGACAGATAGATAGACAGATAGATAGACAGATAGATAGACAGATAGATAGATAAATAGATAGATAGATAGATAGATAGATAGATAGATAGATAGATAGATAGATAGATAGATAGATAGATAGATATCAAATGTGCACCAATTAAAATGAATGATAATCATTTATGGTATATTAGTATGACATGGTAAATTATTTACATATTATGTTATTACAAACTCAACCAACTGTTTGGCTTCACATTTTCTGGCCTAGAAATTACCACTGTCTCTTCCAGATTGTGGTTTGGAAGCCTTTCACAGTCCCTTGTAAATTAGAACTACATGCTGCTGCCACCTGACACATAGTTAGTTTTGTATGCTGTAGCATATAGCTGCTCCCAAGAAATAGTTCCAATTTCTTTGCACATTCACGATGTTTCTGTTAAATATTGAAGTAAATCAGAGTCAGACTGGGCAATCCCATTCTCTAAAGAAGTAGACTAGGCCCATCAGCATACTCTGGAACAGCCCTGGTTTCTACCAGACAAAAGTTGTGCGAGTTCCTAATGCTCACGCTCAGTTTCTTTTGACCGCTCGCTGAAGCTCGTGAAATTGCAACTTAGCCTCTAGGTGGCAACAAATGGCAGCAAAAAAGCACTAGCAACATAGAAATACATAGAACGGACATGAGGCTGTGGCAGATGAAGCGACCAAATCCACCATCTTGGAACTGCCCTGTATCATGACACAATGGTACCGTGACGTCACCAATAACAGTCATGTCACTTATAACAATGGCATGACGCCACATCATAATTAGTCTATTGTGACGTCCTGTCTCAGGGCAGTTCCAATATGGCGGATTTGGTGACTTCGTCTTGAGGTGGCTTCATACAGCCTCATATCCGTTCTAGGTATTTCTATGACTAGCAATGAAACAGTGATAAACTTGTAGACAGGCTGGAAACAGCATTGTCTTCGTCAATTCTCAGCATACCAGAAATATGTTTAGATGCAAAGACAAGTCCTATTTCCTTAGAATCGGCGTTGTTTTCCGAAATTGTCAATACCGTCCTTTCCATTGCAGTTTTCACAAGAAAATACGAAGAAATGTTCTTACAACAAATCCTTCCATCTTACAAATGTTATTTCTCCAAGCAGAGCACAAAAAATGTGCAGACAAAGACATGATTACAGAATAATTCAACGTAATCATCTCATCTGAATCTACAATGCAGTTTCAGCAAGATCGGTGATGATTGGTATTACATATCACAGACAGTAAAGAATGTATACATAGCAGCAATAACTGAATGACAAAAGCTGTTTTTAAACAACACAATTCAGACTGCAGAGGAACAGAAATATTCACAAACGACAAAATTTGTGCTATGCGAAGGTGTGATAAGTCACTAATGTCCATAACCAGTGGCGTCCCTATGGGGGGGGGGCACGCGGGGGCACAGGCCCCCCCATATTGGACCTGTGCCCCCCAGGGGCCCCCCATATGAACTTTGCAACTCTGGCTAAATTGTACAATTAGTATAGCGGGTGCCCCCCCCAGAGAAATGCGTGCCCCCAGGTGCCCCCCGCTCGAGACCCCCTAGTTACGCCACTGTCCATAACTTGTTTGCATCATCTTCATTCAGATGATGTAGTGCGATCATTGTGTACCTCTCTCTCAGGTGATTTATTATCTATACGAAAGATATGATAACATCAATGGAAATAGAGGTGCTGGCTTTAACATTAGACAAATCTTACTGATTCCAAAGTAATTGAACACCCCTTTGCCTCCGGATATATTTCTGGTATGCAAGATTTGACAAAGACAATGTTTGCGATGGTAATTTCTATATACCAAAATATTTCCCATCATTGGAGATAAAACTCTTTCTTGTGCAACTTGAAAGTTGTCCACGATCTTATACGCCCATTTTGTTTTCGTTTATAATAGATCACTTTCAAACATTTTTTCCCCCCTGGTGCATTGCGAATAGGATCATAGACCAAACCAGTTTCATTGACATGGATCTGACATTAATGTAGTTACATAAATTATATTCAATTGAAATATCCTCCTTTGTTTGTATGTTGTCATGTTTAATTCTTTTTGCCTACTTCGCCTTTAAAGAGTCTTTTTTCCATTTAGCCTCTAGCCAAAATTCCTTCTTTTCTTCCTCTTCCTCCTTTTTGACTTCGCCAGATTCTCTATCTTCCTTCTTCTTGTTCTACTCATCCTTCTTCTTTCTCCTTCCTTATCCTTCTTTCACCTGCATTCTTCCTTCTCCTGCCTTCTTCCTTCCCCAGCCTTCTCCTTCCTTCTTCCTTCTCCTTCCTTTTTCCTTCTCCTTCCTTTTTCCTTCTCCTTCCTTTTTCCTTCCTTCTCCTTCCATCCTCCTACTTCCTTCTTCCTTCTCCTTCCTTCTCCACCCTTCTCCTTCCTTCCTCCTACTTCCTACTTCCTACTTAATTCTTCCTTCTCCTTTCTTCTCCACCCTTCTCATTCCTTCTTCCTCCTTCCTTCTTCCTTCTCCTTTCTTCTCCCTCCTTCTCCTTCCTTCTTCTTTCTCTTCCCCTTCTCTCCTTCTCCTTATCTGCTTTTGACCTCTTCCTTTTCCTTCTCCCTTGACAGACTTTCTCTCTTCTGGCGTCTTAAAATATTATTTCTTCCTGTTCTTTTTCAGTTTGGTATTCTTGCTTCATGCTAGTTTTCTTTTTACAACTCACAATTTAATTATTCTTCCTTTCCAGGAAATCCAGAACGAAGAAGCGGAGAAGGAAGAAAGGGTAGACGAACAGACAGTTGCTAGGCAACCGGAAAGACAGCCAACAAGAGAAAGACAGACGGAAAGAAAAGAAGAAACAACAACAACAGTAGAGGCCACAACAACAGCTACATCAACAGTTGCCATGACGACAAACAGCCCGCGCGGCAACAGGAACAACAGACATCGAGGAGGAAGAAGGAAGGAGAGGAAAGGAAGAAGAGGAAGGAAGAATAGAAGAAGGCCACAGCAGCCCAAGGAGGTCATTAATGCCATGAACATTGCAGGTAGCTAGAAAAATGTTCTTGAAAAATTAGATTGCAGATGGATGGATGCTTGGGGCTTTATGTCCTGTATTTATGCACTCCATACTTATTTAGGATAGAGGAAGGACATATACGGCAGAGGGGTGGGTTATGATTTCAATTGCAACTTCTTTGATATAGCCCACTAAGGTGCTGCAGAGGCGTAAAACACAATTGCAATTTAAACTGAAGCAAGCTGGATGTGATGA
This sequence comes from Platynereis dumerilii, assembly GCA_026936325.1. NCBI lineage: Eukaryota > Metazoa > Annelida > Polychaeta > Phyllodocida > Nereididae > Platynereis > Platynereis dumerilii. The sequence goes on from JAPTHN010000005.1 coordinate 6,735,528, forward strand.
GGGCGACGTTCAACCGGATGTTGGATAGATATTTTAATTTTCTTTTAAGGATATATTCAACTCCTTAATTATATCCATGGATACTACTTTTGGATACTACTTTCACATAGCTACGACTAAGTCCCTCCACTTTTTAGAAATGTGTACTGTATCAAGCCAGCTCACTGAAAATGACCAAAATCTTCAAATTTCCAAAATCTTCCCTCTTTTTTTGCAGATCAAATGGTAGACTGCCAGGTCTCAGAGTGGAGCGAGTGGAGTGCGTGCAGCAAAACTTGTGGGTTTGGCAGCAAGACCAGGCGGAGAGCCATTGTCAGAAAGCCAGAAAATTACGGACACCCTTGCCCGCTTTTGACGGAAAGCAACTGGTGTGGCAGCATGCGTAACTGCGGATGGACCCACTTCAGGGGTTTGAACTCAAGGTTCGGAAACAATAGGGCCAACCGAACATCTCAAGCACGCGTTTTTAGATTCGGACAGTAAAAAAATATATCAAAAAGTAAACCATGAAAGAAATAGTTGATATTTCGACTGTAAAAAAAAACCTGTAAAAAACAACGATAAAAAGATATTCTAATTGATTTACTTACAGTAAGTAACAAACCCTATAATTAATACGAAGAATTATTTGGTGTTAGCTTAAATTTGGAGCTTGATTTCAGATGGGCAATTGACCAGTATTTTTTTTAATTCTTGAAATTGAAATGTTCGTTTTAATTTTACTGACAAGTATGACAATTCATTTATTAACTTATTTCAATGTTGCTGAATATGACTGATATTTTAATTTATTTATGCTACAAAACCTGTATTGTGAGTATGTCTCAGATTACACTTTAGAATTTTTGATTTGACTAAGTTATTTATTTTCTACTTTGACAAAAAAAGAATGTAATCAATTTTCTGTACAGGAGCTATGGAACTTTCTTAATTGAAATAAAATATTTAACTTACATTGTATCTTTGAGAAAAAGCTGTAAATATTACCGCTATAAATTTACATTAAATGTATATATGATTGTTTGGTTTCAACGGGGCATTATAAACAATAGAAATGTTGTGAGAGTATTCGCTTACATCACAGTTACGTTCAGATACATGTATTGTCTGTTAAATGTGTCGTCTTACTTTTTGATTCATAATGGAAATAAGCTTAAAACTATGCATAAAAGTAATATTTTCCTTTGAAAAATGACTTATATTAAGTCACGTACTTCCTTTGCATTGTCATATTGAGGACTCAGACCTACTTTAATGTTTTAATACTCAACCCCACTTCGACATCGTGATGCAAATCCAATCGTAAAGTTCTCTTAACGTCAAAACTCCGATGGGAAGAGACTTTTGCTAAAAAGGCCTATATTGGAAATTAATTTCTTAATATATACATGTATGCATAAGAAAAATTATTTATCAACGTTGCTAATGTGCGTATTGTATTTGTTGCCTGTGTGTTATGTACATGTATATAGACAGTTGGTATAAATCTGTATATAAGTTTTGATATCATTTGATGTTACATTTATTTGTTGAATCTTTTATTAATAAAGATGATTGACACATGTTGAAAAAGGAAATTGTATTTTCATTTTATTATACTTTCATTGCATGGGATATCTCTTGAATGGAATATATCTTGGAATAGTATGAGGACAATAATTTACTAGACAAGGTAAGACAATTTCTCCTGTTCCTCACCATGTCAACACTGAAATGAATTCTACAGCTGACAGCAATTTGACTTTTAATAAAATTACTTTTTCAAAGACATATATGCTCTCTCCAAGCCAACGGTTTGGTGAAACAGGAAATACTCAAGTGTTGTGCATGGCCAATTGTGCAGTGTACGTAAAACGTACGATGCTCTTTCTTGCGTATTTTGTACGTAAATCGGTAGTTTTCACGTTTGAAATACGTACGAAAATTTACGTACATGTAAAACATACGTAAATTTTCATACGGATTTTATATGTGCTAATCAACAGATGATTATAAAACAATTTTAAGTGCAACAGTTTTGCAGGTTTCACAGCTTTTTTGTTAGCTTTGGTTTATGTGCAAACACCAAATAAATAGCAAACATTGTATCAATAATTGGCTTATCAATCAACGATGCATTTGGTCTGGACAGTAGAATAACTAGAATTTGAGCCCAAAATGTTAAAAGTGAACTCACTGAACTGTGAAATCACTGTTCACTTTTAACATTTGCAAAGCTATGTCTTACCTCAACAAATTCACATTCACATGTCCGATAAATTTTTACCACGAGGTGGCAGCAGATAGCTTATATGCAGTGAGTGGGCTGCCTAGTGGTCAATGATGACATCAGCCGAGTTGTTCGTCTGCTTGTAAACTGAAAATGCTCTGAATCCTGTAGTGGAAGTTCACAGGTAACTCATTTTCTGGGTGCTCCAATTCTAGTTATTCTACTGTCCAGACCAAAGTAAGTTTCATTTTGCGAACTTAGGGCAATTTCTGATGCAGGCTTTCCTGCTGTTGCATTTTCATTGCATGTCGATAGCTTTGGAAGAGGTCTGCATATTTACTCACAGTGTCCACAAGACCACAACAATTGCATGTGACTTGTTACCCTACGGTTGTGACTTCTTGACGCATGGGGTAAAAAGTCACATCGGACTTTGCCTTAAATAATTGCGAACTGGCTAAAGCCTATTTACAGCACAGCAGCTATAATGTGATACAAATATAGTCAACTGAATACTGCATAATTGTGCCAAAGGTCATTCAGATTTGATGAACACCTGCTCTGTTCTGGAGGTGTTTTTTTGCATTTTGTGACTTCTGAAGTTCTGACCCCGCCTCCCCTACCCCCTCCGGCAAAACTATCTCTCACTAGTCATAAATTCCGTACGGTCCCTAGTGTAAAGCAATTGACTTAATCCAAAAGTCTTCATACGTATAATTCCTTACTAAGCAATTGACTTTATTCAAAAGTCTGCATAGTGCATAGGTACGGTCCCTTATGAAGCAATTGACTTCATTCAAAAGTCTGCATAGGCAAGGTCCCTTATCAGCAATTGACTTTATTCCTAATTCAAAATTCTGCATGGTACGCTCCCTTATTAGCAATTTACTTTATTCAAAAGTCTGCATAGGTGCGGTCCCTTATTAGCTATTGACTGTATTCAAAATTCTGCATAGGTACGGTCCCTTATTGGCAATTGACTTTATTCAAAATTCTGCATAAGTATGGTCCCTTATTAGCAATTGACTTTAGTCAAAATTCTGCATGGTTCGGTCCCTTATAAAGCAATTGACTTCATTCAAAAGTCTGCATAGGTATGGTCCCTTATTAGCAATTGACTTTATTCTCATGTCTGCATAGGTACGGTCCCTTATTAGCAATTGACTTTATTCAAAATTTTGCACGGGTACACTCCCTTATAAGCAATTGACTTTATTCAAAAGTCTGAATAGTACGGTCCCTTATTAGACAATTGACTTTATTAAAAATTCTGCATAAGAATTTGACATGCTTATACACTTCCGTACCTTGTACAGCCTTGCGCAGCACTGTCTTACCCAAAAAATCAAGTCCTGCAGCCTTAAAAACAAAAAAACAAATTGTAGTGTTATAACATTTTATTATATATATATCAGTCAAGTACATGTAAATAATTCATTTTAATGGCACAAGTTTCCATACAACCTTACTTTTATTTACACAAATGGTGATATTTGCATATATTTGCATATATATTCAAAACCTTTCAGACATATTTACACAGCTCTCTTGTGTACCACATAATCTCTCACCTAATTCAAATACATCTTGACATTTCTATGTCAGACGACTCCCAGAAACTTAAAAATATAAAAGTTCAGAGTCAACATAATATCCTATATTTGATAAACACACAAGTGCCTGTTACAAGCAGTCTCCCCTCAAAAAGCATTGATTGTTTGATATCTACAAAATGAATTCAGTGTCAGAAAAGTAATTTTTTGGAAATAAAGTTTGTGCGAAATAAGTTAAGTGTGCAAGAGAGGGGTCCAAATCACAGGGAAGGTACGGGGAGGGAGGGGGGAGTGGTTGTTCATAGCAGGGACAAGTATGCGGCAAAATAAAATGAGAAAATACAAGACAATTGAAAATAAAGATTACTCGTATATATATATCCTAACAGTGCATGACATTACAACATTAACAATATAATTCAGTTACGCATAAACAAATACAAATCAAGCCTACAAGTATGTAATTGTATGCCATATTTGGTTAATACATTTAGCAATTACATATCATGTACACTGTATCAGAAATACATAAATTCATCCTTGTTTATAATGAAAGAAATTAAAAGTTCATCCCTCGATTGAGGAAGATTTTAATTTCATATTTGATAGAATGGTTAAACAGATTGCTTCACGATTAATTGATCGTATTAACTTTTTACAACATTTTAAAATTTATGATATGATATTACATTTTGTTTCACATTTATGTTAACGTATGAGCTGCATATTTACTTTAAAGCCAGATGTTAACAATGTTTTGATATATGACAAAACTTGACTCAAGAGGAAAAAAAGAAAACTTCAGCTTCCATTGAAGCAACTATATATAAGGCCACACATAATTGATCTTTAGCTTCTCGGATCCTCTCAAGGCACTTTTTCTAGGGTCGGTCGGTAGGACAAAAAAAAAAGGTAAAAAAATATATATTTTTTATAATGGCAAAAAAAAATAATGTAATTTTTTTTTTCAATTTTTTTTTTCCATCGCCAGCATTTCTATTGTGTCGGCGGGTCCGCGAAGCTAGGAATCAATTATGTGTGGCCTAATGTCTGTTGCCAAGCCAGGTCATATCTTTTGCATAAACATGAAGGCTACATGGCAAAATACACATACACTCAGGTTTTTATAAATTTCCTATGTTATATTAAGCATATTCTTGAAATATTTTTTCGAATGACCCTGACATATTCTAAAAGGAGACACAAAATATAAGCTCATTTAAATAAAAAAGAAGGACAGGGTGTCATGCTTAAAAATTAGATCAAAATCAACACTGGATCAGAATAACACATTTTCAACAATCAACAAAGAGAAAATAGAAAAAATAACAATTTCATAACTTGGAAATAATAACAAATAGAAGCATGATATAATAATTAACAGTGTTGTACATTCACGAAGGAACTGTCAAACATGGCACATATATTTTGGGAAAGACGGTACAGCAGAATAATAATTATATTATATCTCAGGATGAATAAATGTCAACAATTGTTTATTTGATGAACTGTTGTAATATATATAGAAATTGGCCTGTATAATATATATATATATATAAATTATAGATATTCACAGGCCAAATTTCATATCCCACAAGGCAGCCGTTTTACTAAATATACATTAGAAACAACCATTTTTCGGACTAATCCCATAAAAATTGAAAAATATCAGTCCGCATAACTGACTGTTTCACAGCCAATTTTTATACAGTTTCAAGTGTGGCAACGTAATAATCACATATGATAAATGGCAATGAGATACGCATATGAGAAAACAATATATATATATGAGATAATAGAACTTCACACAAACGAAAAATGAAGATATATTACATCTGTATTCTGTAAAGACCAACAAAAATAAACTAAGCGAAACAAGTAAGACAGGTCAACATACAAATCTATAATTTCATGGAAAACATATTTTGACACAATAATGTAGGCCTAACATTTATTGAAGACATCTCACAAAGATAATAGTCAACAATTTTTTCAGTTTCAATGTTGTTGAGAAAATTAATGGTTTAAAATAAATTTGTAGTTAGATTAACAAATCCTATCGGAATACTTGAATTGTTACAAATTCATTTTACAGTTTTAGGCTGTTATTTATAATTCCGTGTCAGTTCAGGGCAATTTAATCTCACAGTTTAAGTTCATAATCAATATCCAAAGTAAATGTTGTATTTAAATACAACTACTGTATATTATGTAGCATTAGTATTGGCTGATATTATAATAAAGAAAAACATCAACCAAAATAAAAGCGGATATAAATTGAACATTTCAAATTGTCGAGTCAGCAAAAAAGTACAATGTGTGCATTTGGTTTTATAAAGCTTAAAATTTAATATCAATCTCCTTATATACCATGTTGATTTTCGGAAAAAAAATGATATCTCATAATTCATCAAGTTGACAGATTAGATATTATTAATCTTGCCATTATCTCAGGAATCTAAATTCCTTGAAATGCTAGAAAAACCAAGCTGATACCTGTGTCAAAAGAAACAAAATCATCAATTTGACAACACCTGCATATGAACGAATGATAAAAACTACAAATAGCTGTTAAACCCGTTAAATACAATTTCCTAATGTTGACATTTATTGTTCATGACGTTCACTCGTTCAGTATGTCAGTATGATGAAGTCCTAAAATAAATTTGACGTGATACGTTTAATTTTTGGCATTGCATCAAATTTAATGTATATTTTATAATTGGGAAATCCTGAGTCAATTAAGTTATAATCATCAAAAACAGCTAGTTATCATGAATTACCTAAAATAACAAATGCATAGTTGGCAATCTGGTTGCATGTATATTATTCAAAATTGCAAAATAACGTTTAACCTATTAAGACTCATCCTGATTAGCTCTGAAAGTATCCCATATGTAAATATAGGCATGTAGAAATGTCAATGGGTCATTTTAAACAATTCAAGTATATCTATTGCGTTATGTAACATCCTGCTGTGTGCGAAATAAAAATGCTGATATCTCTAAACATATATACGTAACATACATATTTAAGATATACAACTGTAACTATTCATGTTCAAGCAAAAGATAACTCAAACATCAAGAAATGACAATGGAATTTAAATCATATTAGCAAACAGATAAACTGCAAGCATTTAAACTCAAAAATTATCTTTGCTTTATATCATAAATATTATGTGAGATATGTACAGTAAAATTTATCAGGTTTTAATGTGTAATAGTAATTGAATACTAAATTTAATTATTACTAAATTTCGAGTTTATACATGTCTATGATAAGTATATTATGTTTATTTCCTACTATGAACTGTTGATCATTTAGGCAGCTAAATAAGCCTGTAGTAATTAATGTTCAGCTTTTAATTATACATGGTTTATTTGGCTGGGCCAAATTACAGACGTTTGTCTAAGCGTGCCCAGCCTCCAACTTTGTAACATCTTATTGTTGGAAACCAAAATAAATTACAATACCAAATGGATTTGTGTTTAATCTTTTCATTACAAAGATATAGGACCATGTATAAAAATGGCCACATTTGATCATTATATAATTGAATTTAATATGATATTGACATGTTCGTCATATTAAATAATTGAAACAGTTCGCTTTCAAGTGAAATTAACTTTGACACTAGATAGTTCTAGTTTTCACAAACAACTCAACTGACAAAACATATTCTAAAATTCGACATTACAAGTTTTGACGCCGCCACTTCATACACTTCGCAACAATTGGTTCTAGTTTTAACACACTGTATAACCTAAGCGCGCAAAGACATATTTTGATATAACAAGAACTTTTATGTACCACTTTTAACAGACCTTGTAACCTTGTAACCCAAGCATTGTAGCTGGTTTGGACATACATGTCATACAACTTTGATACAATTTTACGCACTTCATAACCGTGGGTTCCAGTTTTAATGCACTTCGCAACCCAAACATACAAGACAAGTTCTGCAAAACATATTTGACAATACAATTTTGACTTATCAGTGTGTCCGCTCATAATCCAACATTTATCTGATTTTGTTTTTCACGAAAAGAAGACTCAAAATGAACAATGTGTTTATAATAATATCATTAATAACACATTATCAAAGCCATTGAAAGTGAACATTTTTTTTCCTTTCATAACAATTTCACCAACTCTTCAGTTATATGCACCTTGTAATCAAAACTAACTAGTTTTGGTCCAACAAAGATATGTTGCCATTGTCTTTTCAAAACAACACATTTTTTTCAATTTGTTTAACGTCATAAAATTGACGATGAATTTGATGATTTGCCAACTGACAATGCTCAGATTCAATTTTAACCACTTGGCCATTATACTTATTTCAAATTGACACACTTTTGCATCATATCAACAACACAATTGAAATTATATCATTGAAGAGGAAACTGCTGAAAGTTGCAAAAGTCCAAAAAAAAATTAACGAAAAATAAACTTTCAGCAATTTGTACTGCAGAAGGAAGATCATTTGATCTGTCTGTCTATCTGTCTGTCATTATATTTGTCTGTCTGTCTGTCATATCATCCGGTCTGTTTCACAATCCTGTCAGGAAATAAAATATTGCACTTAAATGGAAAATTTTAGAAATTTGTAATGAGCAAAATTATTATAATTTGTATGCTCCTTTCTGAAACAGGCTATTACAAATGAAGTCTTTGAGCTATACCCACTATTTAGTAATAACACTATCTTTTTTGCTCTTTTTCAATACCACAGAGGATCTAGCTGCCCAGCAATATGGTGGAAAGGGGCTAAGTCAATATGATAACATGTGGTTGAAATTTAGCCCTGTTTATCTGGACACTAAGAAATGAAGGTTAGGCTGGTTGGCAAATGTCAAATGCAATCTTTCGAAGGTTGAGCAAGACGAAGCGACCAGAATATGACTTTGGAGGCTTCTCTGTCTTTTGAACAAAATTATAATTTATGATTGGTCCTTGGGCATAATTTTATAAGTGTCATATGAAAATTTTAAAATCTTTTTCATGCATTTGGAGGTGAAATCTAGTTGCTTTTTTTTTGGTTTTCCTAAGTTTATAACAATAAAAAAAAATTGGAATATTTATATTATCCTGTGACCTGTGAACTGGTATAATATCTCACAGTCTGTCTTCGTTATGTCTGTATGTCAGTCTATTATATGGTTCTGTCTGTCTTGTTTCCACAGTCCAATTTCATCTCGTTGTCGGAAATTCAGGTCGGAGTTGAGCATCGTTTGGAGAATATATTAAAGCGCTTTACCCTTTTTTGAGCTTTTTTGTCAGTATTTTTCACGTTTTTTTATTCTTTGGTTGTCCCGGACTGTCCTGAGCATTCAAATGAGTCCTAGGGTAATAAAGCAAAAGTATGGATATTGATATTGTTTCAGAGATCTTTGAAATTATTGTTTAAACTTCAATGTCCTGAATCCCCAAATTTAAATGCCACCATTTTGTTGAGCAAATGTGGTAAATGCTAAAGAATTGATACAAAATTTCTGAATTTGAAATGCTTGCCTTTGGACAAAGTAGTTTTACTTTCATAAACTCAGGTTAGTTTTTTGTAAAGTTATCACATATAAACACATATATATATTCTCTGCTATGCTATGAACTCCATGCATTTTGTGTTTTAAACTGCTTTTTCATATCAAATTTGGAGCAGTCGGTGCTTGTTGATTTTTTTTAAAGATTGGGAAATAGTTGTTGGTTTGCAACTTCAGAGTAAAGTACAGGACTAAAAGTATATTGGATCTCCTATACTCTTACTATAAAGTTGCGATAAATGAGTTATAAAGAAAATGGCTGCTTTAAGCTTCTTCCGCTAATAGTGGTTTTCTCGGGGCTGGTGTTGGTCGATCTTTCTCGGCCTCGGCCGCTTTCCTCTTCTCCTCTTCCGACAAAGGTTGCATCTCTACTTGGACCTCGTCGGAATCCGGATCGCCCGAATTATCTCTGGCCCATGATTGGACGTCGGCTCGGCCGAATATGCAGAAAAAGATGGCGCCGAATGCGTACAAGCCGGACGCCAGGAAGAAGACCTTTTGCCATTCTCCCGATGATCTCTGCGAAAAAAGAATTAGAAATGAGAAAAGTAAGTGAATTGATGATTCTAGTAACAAAGCCGGCAATGGTAAAAATTATGCAGCACACGGTTCTTGAGTACACAAATTTGAAAACCTCAAAGACTTTACCAGGATATTTCATTATGAATATTATCAAATTTCAAGGACTCCCAGTAGCATTTCTGAAAAAATTTTCTCAAATACACTCAACGCAGTTTGTTTTCAGAACATCGGCCAGACAATCGATATCCATTAAATAATTAACTTTCGAGGACTTCTTTTGCTGATAATTAAACCTGCGCAGAAAACCTGAGTTTTGGTAGTCTTTAAGACTTTTCTTGGACTTTCTAGGACCAATTTATTAAGGACTTTGAAAGAATTTCCAAGGATCTTGGGAACCCCAACATCTCTAAAAACTCAATTCACAAAAACTTACATTTGGCGTGAGTTGAGCAACAGTGAATGGCGCCAAGAATCCAGTACAAGACGCCAATCCGTTCGCAATGCCCATGAGTGTTCCGGCGTATTTTGGTGCGAAGTCCATGCAATTAACCATGTATCCACAATATACAGCTCCACTAATTGCTACTCCACACGTCAAAAGACCCATCGCAAGTTTTGACGAGTTTTCGTCCATAAACGCCAAACCTATGAGGAATCCAGCTGCTCCAAATGAACCTGTAATACAAAGAGATGATGTTATAACTTTTTATTTTAAAAAATTTAAGACATATGATATATCAAAAACATTACATAAAAGTGAGTCATTGTGTTTGTGTTTTACACCCCATCAGCTCAAGTGAGGGCTATTTAAACGCACAAACATTATATATTTAAAAAAAACAACATTTTCACAACTTTTATAACTTGACATTTCACATTTGAATGACTTTAAAAAAATGTCAAGTCACATGAAAACGTACATGAAAGGAATACATATCAGGAAAAATTGGTCTTCGTCGAACATGACAAACAATTAGGAGCCTGTAAGACAATTTAATCTGCACAAAAATTGGTTGGCTGATTGACTCTGGTCATAATAAACTTGAACTTGGACGTTAACTTGAACTAGAACTTCATTGATATTTTATTCTTAAAAACGTCTGTCTTGCCTACACATGCTACGGATTTGCTTCAGGACTGCATGCAAATGTATCTATTGTGTACGACAAACCTACCATGAGACAAATGTAATGGATTAATTACGTATACATGTACATATATCCAAATGGATTAACAGGACCAGTTTTTTTAAACGGTTTCATACAATCAATGCCATCAGTATCATTCTGTTGAGGTTGGATGGATGATTGGAGCCATACGTCCAATATTTATGCACTTAGTAAACTAATTAGGACGGCAGAACTCAGGAGGAGGACACAGCAATGAGGGATAGGATTATGGATGATTGACACGTACAGTTTGTCACGTCAAGCATTGAGACAAAAATTTAGCATAGTTTGTACACTGTACAGGCCATAAAAATCAGCACAATGATATAGGAGGTTCAGAAAATACCAAATTGACAAGAACTAAGTCTGGGGTGGTGCTGCAGTGCATTTTTGTGACGTCACCACCCATTGTGTGTGAGATTGGCAGCATCACAAATGTCAACATTTTGCGAAATTTGCCTGCCATTTTCTTAAATTGTCAAATATCGGACAAAAAAACAGCACCGAAACATCGTGAAAATATGATATTCATATTACAAATGAGCTAAGCTATACATAGGTATGTGTATTTCTCCTGTGGGGCTTGTGGTTGCTGAGATATTTGGGCAAACGTCTGTCCTCTGCTTGACGTGACAAACTGTAAGTCCAGTCGACCTGGTCAGATTTGAAATCAGACCAATCACCAAAAATTGGATATCTAACTGACATAACCCCCTCCTTCCTATCATTATTGGAATTTGGAAACAACATAATTCCATATGGACAACGTGAACATTTTGAGATGTGAAAAATATCATCTTCTTCTTCCGATAAATAAAACCATCAATCAACCTAGTTACGTGAGCTGTTGAGCTTTATGAAAAGTATTTAACCTTTACAGACGTGCCTCCACAAAATAACAGTTATCTGACAACAACACTTCGGATACAGAAGTAGTCAAGTACACATAAACTTGGTTTCAATTTCCTAAATCCATCGATATGCAAATTCAAGATAAACGTAAAGCTACAGAGAGCGATATATAATATATAGCAAACATTTAAAAGCACAATAACAACTTTGTTTCGTACAAAAGGCCATTTGACTAATGGACATAGACATACTGTGTATACATGGGGCAACAGATGGCCCCTGCGTCACTCCTTACCAAAGAGGAAAATAGTCATGATTTTGCAAATTTTAAAATAGATGTCCAAATCATGAAATTATAATTATCATATGGAAATTAAAATTCAATTGAAAAGCGTGTTAAACAGGTTTTCGTGTGAATAAACCAGTCGATATTTATTCTTGTTACCGCCTTTATTTATGAACTTGGTGGGCTTATTACTTAGGACAGGAGGAGGACAGCAATTAGGCCAAGGATGATTGAAACTGCTGTCCAATATAAGCCCATAACTGCAAAGTAAGGCGGTGGCATCAGATAAGCAGCCATTGAGAAACTAAGCTAAAACAAACCTGAAGTCCCACCTACCACTTCAGATATTTACAATTCAAATATTTGTTTTCTAAATATATACGAGTGCTAAATATATAGAGAATAGTGGCTCAAATGCTAAGTAACTTCAGGTAGTTTACCAAAGATATATCAGTGTCAAAAATTAATGTTTATTTTCTTCAAAAGATAAATTTATTTAGAGGAATTCAAATATTTTGTTTGCTGCACAGAGACCTGTCAGTAAAATATACATACACATGTTTGTACACCTTTTCTTGTATTTGACAAGATAGCTCTTTTAAAGTGTTTGGTAAAGTTTAAAACTATTTGTCTTAAAGATAACCCCACTTCAAAAGTTCTGATAACCATCCAACTAGTTTGACCTTTTTTCACCTTTTAACGATTTCTATCTTTTGACGATTTTATGGCTTTTAAGTTTGCTTTCGAAGAAAGCGGTATTAGGAGACAGACTATATATGCAAGTCCCCTGCTGTATCGTCTAAAGTTTTGTGTTGTCCGATTTAACATTTTTGATTTTTGAGAGTCCGACAAATGGTTCAAATTCTTGAAAATACATTTATCAGACACTTTTCCAGAATTCTCGATATAACATAATAAATCTAAATATCATCTGTGACTGACAACAGATGTTTCAAAATGTATTTAGATATTGCAATTGAACCGAAACTCTTTCTTAACTTGAGAAGTTAACGGAAGTTTGGCCCAATATTTATTATTCTTGACATGAAACTGATAAGCTACAATAAATCAATCAAAATAACTCTCAATAAGAATGACAAAGTACTTGCAAGTTTCTAAAATGTGTAAAATCAATAAGGAGAGTACTATCAAGTTTATTTAACATAACATTACTGATAACCCTTCAGTACTTGTCATAGTTTCAATACTTATTACAGCATTGAACAAATTAAATATTGAGTAATACAAAGTTTACATTACACAAAGCCAATAATCATTACATAAGACTAAAAAAAAAGAAGAAGAAAATCTTATCTCAAAACACAGCAATGAGACAGCTGTTATGTTCACAATGGAAAGTTGAAATGTTATTGTCCCATAAAAATGTGTTTGTTAGAATTTTTATATCAAAACAATCAGAAGTTTCTCTCGGAATGTGTTTAACATTTTTGTACTTTACTTACAGGACTAATGTATATTCTTTTTATTGGTTTATTACTTTATATCAAATTGAATTAATAAACTGCTTTGTCATTGTACAGAATGAAATTGATTACTTTATACCTAATTAATGTTCCACTTTGGATTTTGTAGGGATTGGCACGCATCCATTTAAGGTGGTTCGCGAGAATCAGCACTATTGGTCTTGGAGCATGGTACGTATCGCAGGGTCCCTGTTTCTAAGAAATATATCTGTTTTCATATTTCACAGACTTCTCCCCCCCCCCCTCCCGATAGCAAATAAGTTTAAGTTTATCGTTGCAGTGCAATTCTTCTAAGTCAACTGTCATAGGCCACACATAATTGATCTTTAGCTTCTCGGATTCCTCTCAAGGCCCTTTTTCTAGGGTCGGTCGGTAGGACAAAAAAAAAAAAGGTGAAAAAAAAAAGTATAATGTCAAAAAAAATTTTTTTTTTTCCCATCGGCAGTAAATCTATTGTGTCGGCGGGTCCGCGAAGCTAAGAATCAATTATGTGTGGCTTATGGCAGGAAACGAAAGGCGCAATCAGTGTCAGAGCATGGTATGTATCACTTACTGTTTATCGGATGGTTTTTTGCTTCCATACTCAATGCTTTTTTTAACTCTGAATTATATGCTAAAGTTATTCTTTATAGATATTTATATAATTATTTTATGAAACCAAAGGGCCTGCGGGAGGAGCCTTCAAGATCGGTCAGTTTGTCATGTGACCACTTCCTTACTCAAATATATAAATAGATAGGAGATAGATAGATAGATAGATAGATAGATAGATAGATAGATAGATAGATAGAAAATAGATAGAGTAGGGTAATAAGTATTTGATCCTGTGAAACTGCACTACAATAGTCACAAAACAATAAATAAACCAAGCTCCCAAAAGTCAATCATCCAATCAATCAATTAATCAATCAACCACAACAAATCAATCATTGACTTACCTATACATTGCATGAGTTTTCTTGTGATTACAATTGACAGCACTTTTTTCGTGATCAACCTATCAGCGATGACCGGGCAGATATTCATGATGGCCCACAGACCGAGGAAGGGTAGGGCGGAATAGAGACCGTTCTGAAAAAAAAAACCCAGATTGAAAATGTGTTAATCAATGCGGAGGAGGTTACAACACCGCCAGATTCAACTCTACATAAATATCTTAAACTCAGGAAAAAATATTTTAAAAAAACATAAGTATCTGTCAGGTATACATAATGCCTGGGAAAACCAAGAAATGCCAGATTTTTAATTGGGTTGCCTGGTTTCCTATATTCCTGTACTTATGTACTTCGTAGGCAATTTAGGACAGGAGGACACAGCGATTAGGCAAAGGATGATTGAATGAAACTACTGTCTAACGTAATTCCAGGTGATCCGACCAGGGCGGGAATCGAACCCCGGAACCAGCGATTGGCAACCCAATGTGCTACCAACTGAGGCAACATCCCCCCCCCCCCAGGTCACCAACAGAAGCTTTGCACTCTTTCAACTTAAAGGAGCAATTTGTTTCAATAATTTAAAGTCATAAATCGTTCTCATAAAAAATCATAAAATCAATGAGAGTGGAATGTTGGGGAACAAAATAATTTTGACATAATTTTGGTCACTCCCAAATGTCACACGATGTAATGTAACATAATCTTCCTCTTCCCATCAGTTATTTTGATAAATTTGAATATTTAAGTCTCTTTGATAGACTAGTGAGGGACATGGAATGTGATCAATTTGAAAGTTTAGAAGAGCACAATTTATCAATTATGATTTTAGGACATTCTGGAAGACTTTAAATGAAGTGATTTTCATACCATATGCCATAATACACTCAAATCATAAATTATTCAAACGGAGTTTACACATAGGTCATAATTACATGACAGGAAAATAACATCTCAAAAACATTTGGGGTAGGTACATAATCATTGACAGATGAATTATTATTCCAAAGAAGTATACACATGTCATGAATTCCATGATTGGAAAAATTGTGCTCAATAACATAGGGGAAAGGGGTCATTGATAATAATATAATAACTCTGAAATTCCAGTGATCTGAAATTCACCCTGAGAATTAACAAGTCAGATATGACAATTGCACTTCAAACATCATTAAACAAGCTTAAATGTACTAACATTTGTTGATTTTTCTATAATTCCAACACTTACGAGCAATATTAGGAAATTTTACAAGTCATCCACATCAATTTGGTTGCCATAGCAGCAAAGGTCTGTTGCCATAACAACTTAATAACCCAATAAAAACCTCTAAAATATTGACATGATTATAGGCTTAGTTGATGCACTCTGACAGTATGTAGCCGGTACAAAACTGGATAATTTACAAAATTGTTTTGCCCTCAACAAGTTCAACTTCATCATCACAACAATCATAGAACTACACCCTATGGTTACTACACAAATTGCCAAATTCTACACTATTAATTCCCCAGTGTACAATGTACATTGTTTGTATGAATGATAGTATGAATTATGCACTTTGTTTGTGGCATGAAATATGTATAATGTATTTGGTGCATCAGGGGTCTAACCCCCAAACCCATGTGTACATAATTAGAAATGTGCACACATTTCATCACCATATTTTAGATCAATGCACCAAAGTTGGTCCATAATTTAAAGGTGTCTTTTTCACAATTTTTACAACAATCTTCAATCTTGTTAAGCAAATTAATTTGTATTGTGCAGTTTGCTATCTAATATTTGTCCCAAATATTGAGGGATGGGTGGATGATTGGGGTTTTAGTCCTTTATTTGTGAATTTGTTAATCTAATTAGGACAAGAGGACACACTAATGAGGTGAAGGATTGAAACTACTGTCCAACAAAGGTCCTTGTGACCCGGCTTGAACGGGAATTGAACACAGGACCCATCAATTGCAAGCTCAGAGTATAAGGAAGACGTGTTCCAAATATGGAATTTCTATGAACATAAACCGTTATGTTATGACATAAAGCATGTAAAAAATGGCAGCCATTCAGAAAAAAGCCCTCAATTCCAGTTTGAGGGGATACTACATTGCTCCTGAATCTCCTAACGGAGCACTTTAGAACACTTGGGTCTCTAACATAATTTATTCTACAAAGGAGATATCCACATTCATCATGTCGAGAGTCATTACAAAAAAATTTTCAAAATATTATATACATATACATATACATATATATATATATTACGAAATATAAGTTCTGTCTCTGGGAATTTTTACTTAACATGAGCGCCATTTTGAACTAGTGTGTTAAGTTTGCATACACCAAACATGTTAGCGCAATAGCGCAGACCATTAATTTTGTTCGACATATTCTTTTAATCCTATACATCTTCTTTTCTTTCTACATATGAATATTTTTACTTTCTCTTGTACTGTTCATCTCCTACTTTTGACAAATGGAGAAAATGTGAAATTGATGCCTTCCGGACTTTTTTCAAAGGGCACCAACTTTTTTTTAATCACTTGAGCTGGTGACATTGGAGTCAGTGCATTTGTACTGAAAATTCAAATTAACTTTTTTCTTCAGATGAATTTCTTTTTTACCTTGTTACATCATTATAATTTTATACTGCATTCTCAGTCTGCGATCTAGATATGTCAAGGATCAAAATATGGGGCATAGCACAGTCTGTACAGAGACAGAGGAATTTAAATGAAGATATGTATGAACTCAGATGGATGGATGGATGATTTGGGCTTTATGTCCTGCATTTGCATACTTGGTAGGCTAATTAGGACAGGAGGAGGACACAGCGATTACGTGAAAAATGCTTGAAACTACTGTCCAACATAGGTCAAGGTGCCTCGGCCTAAGCTAGAATCAAATCTAGGAGCCAGTGATTGGCAGCCCAGTGCGCTACCAATTACCAATTGAGCTTACCCCTCCTCCCAGCCCTCACAAAAATAAATTCCATAAAATAATATGACTTGAAATAAATGCCTTTTTGACAGACGGATGACTGGCAAATTACATAAATGCGCAGAATACTTCGTATCTCACAAGCAACAATTCAAATTGTCAATTTTTCAACAAATTATCAAACTTTGGCCCAGATAAAAGTAACAACTTCCATAAATTCACAAAAAAAATAAAATTCTTAAGTTCGAAATCATGTTTTTGCCTTCTACAATGTAGACTACAAATAGTTTTATTCATTATTGAGAACATTAATATTTTGGTACAAATGGCTACACTATTGTATGTAAGATTTTGTGACAGGTACATAAATGTTACATCTATGTGAAATTAACAACATTTTCTTATACACTTTCATAAATCACTAGTTTGACAAAGACCCATAAATCAGTTTTTTTACTGAGCGAACTCAAAGTACATATGATATTAAGGTAACAATTTAGCACATTGACCAGAAGACATATTATAATGGACTTTGTCCACAATAACTCAAGCGAGTTATTAATTATTATGGCAAAACAATATGTGCTGTCGTTGTTGTATATATAATTGTAACTTTATTTCTTGGTTTATTCAAACAATGTAGATAACACTGCCAGTAGGAACAAAGACCTTATTTTTGAACACAGGGGTCCCAATGATGTACTTACAAGTCTTATGGACCACATAATTTAATTTAATTATACACCAGCTGACTATATGCACTTGCAATGACTCTCACTGTTGTTGGGTCCCCAGGACCTATGTTGGTCACCCGGGCAGGACCACAGTTCAATCATCCTTCGTGTCATTGCTGTGTCCTCCTCCTGTCCTAATTAGCCTACCAAGTGCATAAATACAGGACGTAAAGCCCCAATCATCCATCTTACCATATTTATCTATCAATCTTTCTAAATATCTATACTCTGTATCTGTCCAATATTTTGGAAAATGAATGTGTCAAAGTCTGTCTAGATCTTCTGTTGCATGATTCTGATAGACAGTAGCCTATGTTCAAGAAAGCAAAAAAAAAAAAATCAATGAAACTGTACCTTGACAATAGGCCTATATTTTTTATATCTAACATAATGTATGAGTATTATTGCCCGTGTTCTGTTTCCGGGTAGATTATCTTTAAATGGCTCATAATTTGAACTGGTTCAAAAGTGGTTCAGAACTGGTTCAAAACGTCACAATCGGTCAGCCATTCAATCAAAGGAAGACAACTAAACCTGTTTAACCTCCAGACCATTGATTGCCAAATCTGACAAACTTGAAATAGAGCACACAGTGTCATACATGATTTGGGAAGTAAATATTGACAAATAAATGTATGCCATAGGATTAAGGGACAAAGGATAAATATTTCTCTACGGATATGTTTGTTTTGATTAAGATTGTTGACGTGTGCCAACTTGATCGGTCAATTTGACCAGTCAACTCTTCACACCAAAATAATCCAGATAAGAGCTTATCATTGTACTTATAAAAGAAATTGGCAGATGGCGTCCTACCATGCTTAGTTCCTCATGTGTGATCAACAATTTCACAAGATTTGGGTTTATTGTGATCGGCATTGAATGATTATTTAGTCGTTGACCTTCCAAAGAAAATGGGTTAAGATAAAATATCCGATGAGATAGTACACAAAGCACCTAATCTCATTATGATCTGATTACTAGATTAACTGGTTAATCTCAACTCATAAAGAAACTTGTTTGAACAAAAGTGAACAGCATTGAATTAGTAAGCTAATCCATTATAAGTTGGTAAAACTCCAATTATTAGGCTATATGTAATTTCATAAACCTGATCTTGCCAAGAAGTGACAACAACGTTCTTGACCTTGACCAATATATCATGAACTGGCAAATTTGACAGCTCAGTTGTGAACAAATAAGAGTTTTTCATGGCACTAAATATTATTTGTTTACATTTTTTGATCAGGAAATTTGTGTCCTGTTTTAAAAAAATCAGTTTCAAAATACTAAGCTAAAGTGGCAAGAAGAGGCAGTTCAGAAAATAAAACAAGGGAGTTTGCACTAAGTTTAAGAACAATTACTTGATTCAAACTTTGCTCCTTTAAAATAACCAGTAACCTGTTGATTGATTTAATGATCAAATGTCTTTGTTCCTTTAGTTTTGGGACCCTCCATGGACGATGATCCCTAACATCCATTTTATATATAAAATATAATTATTTTGAGCTCCCAACTACCCAATTTGGTGATCAATAAAGTATTACTATACTATTTATTAGACTTGACTTGACAACAGGTGACCCAATCAGTGATATTTCAAAGTTTTCCCAGGCATTACTCATCAAATTTCTTCTTCGAGTCTATTTCCGCCAGCATTATCAAGACACTTAACAAAATCAACAACTCGTCAACAACTCACCGACTGGATGTCAAACTTGAGTACTTCGTTCAGATAAGAAGGCATGTTGGTCAAAAACGTGTAGAGGCCCCAATCGCAAGTCATGGCCGCCATTAACATAGCCCATACGGGTGGAGATACGATGATGGCGAGCCAGGGGACGCGTTCCTGCGAAAAACAATAGATCATATTATTATATTATAAATTCTAAATGATGAAAACTCAAGAGGGAAAGACAGCTTGATATATATTGTAAGATGTACATGATGTAGTATATTTTCCCTCTTGACACCTCTGTCAGCCAATCATAAGTATTTCATCACAATAAAACCATATTCTTTGTTTGTTTACTCATTCTGTCAAGTTTACATGTTTGAGCTTTTTTCTCATGATATAAGTCAGTTATTCAACGTCGGATCAGCAACATATCTTTATAACAGCTCAGGCTAACGCCATTGCTGGATAAATCACATAATTGCCTCATCCTAGATGAATAACCTTTACTATAATTCTGAATAAATTAGAGCGAGTCCTCCAGAAGGTCTGAAGGTGGATAAACAAATCACCACTAAATTCATATTTTGCAATCATGCAATTGGCAGTTTCAGTAAAGAACATCATATTTGAAACTTTTGACAAAAGGAATTGATTTTTTTACGCACTTTTCTTCTGGCATCGCCGGAGATCTGTCCTTTAAGTGAGTTGTTGATATAATCTCTTTCCAACTGGGAAATACGTTTGTTTGTCGATGGAGTATCACTAACCAAAAGCGCCCATAAGACCAACCAGGCACACGTGCTGATACCTGAAACAGGTAAAAAATATGAAGAAAATGCATAAAATACAACACACAAAAGTTAATTACATTTATCAATTTTACATGCGTAGTGGATGACTAAAATTTTAAATTATATTTACTAATTTTACATGCCCAGTGGATGACTAACATTTTAAATTTCATTTATTTTTTGTCCAGATTTTAGACGGAAGTTAAAGACATTGAAAAGTGACATTTATACATTAATAGATACCGGGCATTATCTGCCAATCATATGCCTTAAAAGACACATGTAGCAGCTTATGTAATTAAAAAATATGTCAATAACATACTCTGTAATTCACAAAATAATATCTAATTTTTGAATTTGAGTGGACTGAACAGTTAATTCAATGAATAAGAAACTGTGTAGATTTCAAATGAGAAGAACTCTAAAGAGAATTTGAGCCAGTTAGGTCACACTCTGTACTCAAGAACTTTTGTACTGAAAACTTTGTAAAAAGTCTTATTAAGATGCCTTTCATAGATAAAATTACATGGTGTAACTTACTGTAAGATACACTTGATAAGCCAGTTTTTTTAATGAAGGGAAAAAAAATTAAAGTTCACTCTTAATGAAAAGAAATTGTTACTTTTCCAGACACTAAAAAAGCCTTGGATAAAGTGGTTGATAAAAAGTGGTGCATTCAATTCACTGTGTCAAAGCATTGAGAAAGTCTACAACAAAAAGTTTAGAGTTTGATATGGACTTGATAATAGGTCTCAGTGCATGTCTCTGCATAGCTACAATGCCTTTGTGAGTTCCGCTCCTTGTAAAAATACTCTTAAGCTTACGGAGTAACTGTGTTAACATGGGAAAGGGAGTTCTACAGAATATGCTTTCAAGAAAAATAAAAGGTTGAGGTCAAGCTTTCTTACTTTACAAATGTTCTTTGTGATGTAGAAATTTTAAGTACACAATGAGTACACAACGTTCTATATTGCACAGATGTAACAATGGAAAGGCTGCAATAAGCTATATGCATGTAATTATATTGAGCTCATACTTTTTAAAATTATAGAAAACTTAAACTGATAATCCCGAAACATTGGTCTGCGTACAAATTACTAAGTTTGAAATAACACAAAATTAATGTAGGCCCACCAAAAAACAATTCTTCACATTCGCGGACTTTCGGCAGTTCTAGATGTCATTGAATTCCTCACTTTTTGTTTTAGGGAGGAAAAACATCATGGCGATCTGACTCTTGTAAAGATTTTCAATACGAACAGAACTAGTTTGGGAAAGATTGATAACAATAACAATTTTTTCCAGTCTTTTTTACTGTTCTATAAAATGTTCCCTAATAAACCTCTTAATTACTCACCGATAACGTAAAATATGGAAGCCCATCCTCCTGCGAATCCAATACGGCATAGGAGTCCTGATAACGGAAGACCAATTACACTGCCCATCCACGAACCGGCGTATGTTATGTTCGTTAATTTTGATCGCTCGTTGGGAGGAGCCCATCTACTCCATAAGGCGTGCATAGCAGGGTATACCGCTCCCTACAAGAAAAAAATTTAAAAATAATTTGTAAAGAGGGAGTCATGAATGGTATCTATTGGCCAAAACTGAAATGCAGCACTCAGATGAATGGTTTTGCCACTAACAAATAGTAACAATGGCTCTTATGGGTGACATTCAAGCGTTTGCCATCAAAGGAAGATGGAAAATTTAACATGTCTTCCAATACGGTTCAGTCCACTATTTTGTTTAGATAGGAACACTAACAGTTTGACTGTGTTACACATTTCAAAGCAGGTGTCATTTTTGTTGATTCTCAGGGCTTTTATAAGTAAACATTGTACTTAAATGAAATTTGGTACAATTAAAGAAACTCGGTAGGGACGGGGCGGTCATGCTTTTGGGTGACCGCGCAGGGCTCTACTAGGCAGTGCCAGTCAAAGTTTCATAATATTGGAGAACTTCGTTCAGTGTTTTTGGAGTTGTTTGTATCTTTAATCATTATTTTCCAAATACGGTTAAATATATTGTTATTTCTAACGAAACATTGATTTTAATTATATTTCACTTACTGATCCTACTCCAGCCAGCACCCTCACTACAATGAGCATTATCCAATGAGTTTGAGCTGCGATGGGGGTCAACAGGGTCATCAAAGTTGCAACCGCGGAAAAGATGAAGAAGACCCATTTGCCGCCGAATCTCTCGGCGAGCATCCCCGCGGGAATTTGAGATACAAGGTAACCGTAGAAGAATGAGCCAAGGATATGACCCTGGATGTCTTTGTCCCAAACAAACGGGCCATCCTAGAAAGAGAATGGTAGACATTAGTTACAAGCAATTTGGGTTAGTTGTTGCTTTAATCACATCATTTTCAGTCTTGAAGGTTGCTGTGGTAATCCACTGACTCCCATACACTGATGATTATTACACACTGGACTGATATATATTCTGGTCAGTCTGGTCGAACTTCGAAATGGCCAGAAGCACAAATATATCAAGGCACAATACATCAACCATAATGTCCCTCAGTTGACTAATGACAAGCATAGGTTCTTTAAAATTATCTACCTATGATTGTCTCATACCAGTTTATCTGAACTTTAGCTGTTGAAATTCAGTTGAATTGACATTGCAATCTCTATTTAATCTTGACACAATCTAAAATCTACTACATCCTTGAAAATTTCAACATCAACTAACCAATGTGTAATATTGTTACTATTGTGTACCCACCATTTCGCTTTTACTCCCCACAGCCTCCTTAACGATATCTGAGATATTTCCATGTCCGTTTGTGTAACCGTTGACTTCACCGACGTCAGATCCATTTATATTTTCCAGCTGTCCGACTGCTGTGTGATTTACCATACACACTATGGCAACGCTCATCCCCACTCTCTGAGCATAATTGTGGACGAATCCGAAGAAACCGATGATCGCTAAGCAAAAACGGCATGATGTCCACCATGGAACGTTGCTGTCGTCAACTGAAAAACATAAAATAATAAACCGGTAAGGTAAGGTAGTTTGATAATTTTCAAGGTCAGTACACATGGATAATTGGATATAGATTTATTAAATTTTTATCAAGACCCACAACTTATTTGCTAGATAGGACCAGTGTTCATTTCTTCTTAAGTTAGTCCAACCGCCGAATGTGACTAATGTTTTTATTTGCACGTGTCTGTTCATCCATTCGTCCGTCTTTCTGTCTGTTTACTCCATAGCGGGCGTTAGTGGAATCTCCTTTTTCCAGCTCTCCTGTGTTGACGAGCAGAATAAAACTATTTCCGGAAACATCAGCCTGGGAAGTTACAAAGGAGCCGGGGTTTCTAAGGTCCGTAACAAAGTCTAATCAGCCTGACAGTACTGGAATATGGTGGCAATCCATGCTAAACATTCCATTTAAGAATCGGCAATGCAAATCCGTAATGTTTTCAATGGATTAAAAGTGCCCTGGGGCCTGGAATGCAAGCTGCACTGACTCAGCAATGGTACAAAATGGCAGCTTGTTCCCGGAAATAGTTTTATTCTGCTCGTCAACACAGGAGAGCTGGAAAAAGGAGAGTTCCACTATCACAGCCTATTACCAAGATTCAGGAAGAACCGCTGCAAGGTTTCTAATGAAGGTAGGATTTTGTCAAGATCCGCTTTGTCAATTGCATTACAACGGGTCATAAAGTCTTTCTCTCAGACTTAAAATGATCAGATTAATATTCGCTTTGGAAAGTGTCACTATGATAGGTTGCTCAAAGGTTTTCTTCATAACATCTTTTTATCTTCTATTTTTGAAGGGTATACAGTAGGGCCCTGCACGGGACTAGATTTTTGTCTCACTCCCGCCCGTTCTTTCCAAATCTGCTCCCACTCCCGCCCCGTTCTAGGCATTACAATGATAAAATTTACCGAATTTTGACCCACTCCCGCCAAATTTTGTGAAGTTCAGTCCCGCTCCCGTCCCGTGCAGGGCCCTAGTATTCAGTGATGATAATAATCCAGTATCTTACGTCAGTGAATATAAAGTTATATGCTAAAAATCAAAGACAGAACATTGTTCATATGTTGTTGTTTTTTTAATTTCAGAAATGAAAGAAAGCGTGTTTGAAACTTCAAAATTGATTGGTCTTGTGAATTTCATTCGTTGCCATCATTTTACTTCTGAACTGCTTCAAGAATTTTGGCATCTTGGAAACAAAATGGCACCAACGTTGAAGAAAACAGTTCGTTTTACATCTTTTCTTCATCCTTCTGGACAGAAAAGTAAATCACCAGGGAATAAATTTGTTTCTAACATATCATAAGTGGTCAGGAAAATTGACACAATGCGTACTCCATACATAAAATTTAACCAATAGACAAGGACCCTTAAAACATTCTAGTGTGGCAAAGGTACAGAAAATGGCTCTGAGCACGTGGCTGTGACAAACTTGCATTCTAGCTTAGTTAGCACATAAGAGTTCAGGAAACTGTATTGTTTTCTCAACATCTTAAAAAGATAAACATTCTAAATAATTTAATAACTTTTCTGTATAAAACATCTACCTTTTGTCCAAGCTGCTGTCTTCATGCCGTATGCCATGTTCAGATAATAGATCACAATATGTCGCAATAAATATTTACTAACAACAAAGCGTCCAACTTATACGACAAGTTTCGGTGTAAAGATGAAGATTACAGAATGAACTTTTACTTGTAGTGCAACAACAATCTTGAAAGATTCGATAAGATCTGATGAGATAAGGTATAGACTATTACATAATAGTTGAAGTCAAAAAGAAAAACAAATAGTTAGGTGAAAGTTCATTTCGATATACATACAATAATGGAGCGGCACAGGATGTAGATGGATGGATGGATGATTGGGGCTTTACGTCCTGTATTTATGCACTTGGTAGGCTAATTAGGACAGGAGAAGGACACGGCAATGAGGCGAAGGATGATTGAAACAGCCATCCAACATAGGCCCAGGTGTCCCGGCAAGAGCTGGATTCGAACCCTGGACCCAGCGATTGGCAGCCCAGCACGCTACCACTGGACCAACCCTCCCCCCCCCCACGGCACAGGATGTAACTATCAAAAATCATGGTAGTCGTTGTCCTGGGGTCATTGTTTGAAACTTTCGATGAGATGCCTTTATTACAGAAGGTCAATGTTTTGAGAGAATTATGTATTCATTTGAGTGTGTTGGTTTGTCCACCTGTCCAGTTGTTCTTTTGTCTGTTTGTCTGTTCGCGAATAATCTAAAGTAGAAAGCGCCGTACTGTTTAACCTGCAACTAGCTAAGATTTTGTAATTTATAATAATCAAGAAATGAATAAATTTGGGTGAAGATCTGTCAAAGGTATATAGTGTGGTGGAATAAATTAATTTTTTGAATGAGACATGCAACACATAGGCCTGGCGCAATGTACACGGAATACACCATTGTTAGGGCACTTCTTTAGTGAGACCGTGGTTTATGTCTTTCTCAACTTAAAAACAATGCTTTTGTCTTGATTTTCTTAATATTCTTTCCAGCCTTTTGCACTCAATCGCTTGTGGTTGTTTTGCACTCTTGATGTTAATATGATTTTCAACTCAAATTGACTCAATTATTGCTGATTATGATATGATTCAAGTAGAATCAAGTACTGATTACAAAATGCACAATCATGGTAAGGTCACTTTGTGATGTCATCAGGACAATCAACGTCATTACATTGCACAAATTATGAGGTCACATCTGATTGTTTCAGAACAAGTATTGCTTAATAAATATGTTAAGAATAGGAAACGATTGTTTCAAAATTCATATTTTTCATTGTTCAAATAATAAGTGGTGCTGAAATCAAACTGGTGTCAAAATAAAACTATGTCATAAACCAGTTCTAGCCAGGAAATAATAACATGTTGGATATACATTACAATATGTCTGGAGTTTATCGTAATAAAATATGTAACCTTGACTTTGAGCTGTCATCGCCCGTCAAATGCCAAAAAGGACCCAGGTCAATAGCCTAACTAGAAACTTGTTTTATTAGTCCTACACAGTTTTGGAAATTACTGTCAAATGATGACAATTGCAATTCCAGCTTTGTCCTGGCCCTGACAGGATGATTGAGTGTGTGGGATTGATCAGTTGGGTATCAGAAGGAAGCCTGATATCTGTCAGCCATCCTCATCACACAACAGCATGCCAGTAGCAGGGCATATTTTCTATCCCTTTTCACGAAATACCGCAAAGTCATCAGCAGCTGATGACAGTTCCCTAATTTCCCGGGAGCTAAGCTTCGGCTTCTTTTCCGCATTATGTAATTGATAGGACAGTCAAAATTTATAGAGTTAATTAATACTGTGATACAACTTTATGCCAAGTTTGGAAGTGATGGTAATAGGAGGGCAATTCCGTAAAGTCTGATTCACAGATTTGACACTTTAGCAGCTTGTGTAGCCCTACCATTACACCTCAGCTATTTCATTGTTATCTAGGCATGAGCCCAGGTAATAGGGGTATCAGACAAGCCACCAACCAAAGCTCCAAGTGTAACAGGAGTTGAGCTATTGCCAAATTTCATGGTGTCGGACGTACACCGTGTGATGATGGGATGTTTTCTGTAATCAAAATGTCACACCTCTCAATTCTGACACTATGGTTTTATTTAAAACCAACTGCTTCCTTATATATAGATATTGTATAGATATTGTTTTCTCCACATTGTGTAAAATACCAGACAAAAATATTAACTCTATTCTATTCTATTCTATTATTTTGCTTTTTAGCAGCGCAGCTGCTCTTACCCCTATAATTTTTCTACAAACTCTGACCATATAGGCGATCGCACTGTTACACCTATCACTCTGAAACTTGCCATATGATCTCATCATGAGTTTATCTTGCTTCCATCAACTTTTGGTAAACTTCTGTGACAATAATTTTTTTATTTACTCAACTAAAAAGCTAGTTTTTCCCGGGAAATTATTGTAAATGGTGAGCTGCTGCTGCTCTGCTGCTGCACTGACAGCCAGACACTGTGTAAACACCAAGTGACCTAATTAAGGTGTTTTCTTGTTTATGCCTAGATCACACGAGCGTGGTTAAGTGACAGCGAAGTTGTAGAGGTGCCAGGAAGTCAAGTTTCGCCCAATTTCGGCGTTTCAAGCCATTTTTGGACAATTATATAATCAATTAAAGATTATTCATCGTCGTAGATTGATCCTAGGACGACGAGGCACTCGTTTTTTACGCCGAATCGCTCGTAATTACGGACGAGGCAAGAAGAGACTTGTGTCGGCGAGTTGTCAGGAGCCTCGACGCAGTTCCATTGCTTCAATGTTAAACTAGATTCGCCCAAGGAGTCTCTTTCTTCGCCCTAGCATGCTCTTTCTTCGCCCTAGCATCCTCTTACTTCGTCCTAATGTTCAATTACGCCCAAGCAAATACCTGTTACGGCCAAGCAAGTAGCTGTTTCGGCGTTTCAACAGCCTGTTTGTGTCGGCGAGTTGTTGTCTTTTTTCGCCGAAGTTCCATTGACTCAATGATAAGTAGCCTCGCCCAACCTGTCTCTAACTTCGCCCAACCTGCCTCTAACTTCGCCCAAGCTGTCTCTAACTTCGCCCAATCATTTTGGGGGTCTTTCAGGTCTTTTGCATCGTGGCTTCTTCCTTCGTAAAGATTCAACAGGTTGAATCTTTCGTGAAGCAAGTTCTTGCTTCACTATAAGGTCATGTGACTTCTAGGAACTTTTGGCGAGGAAGTTTAAGAAGCGCCGTAGACGAAAATATCGTCGCCGAATTGTTGAATGTAGGTAAAAAACCTCCCTCTTTCCTGGAAAAGCAAGAAGCGACGCGACAAGAACCCTCTGTTACGTCTCCGTGAGAACTAGCCATTACAGTTAGCTGGTTCTCATATACAGAGCAAACAACAAACTTTGCCATGTAGCCAGTATGCTATCTTATAGTACAAATAATGCACATCAAAAATTAGAAGTCAATCAGTTAAGTTTGCTTTGAGATTAGGCAGTTTTAGTACATTTTAGTGCATTTTTTACTAGAATTTAAATCCAAAGTTGTACTGTTCATTGGTCAGTGGGTTGCCACTTCAAACTCAGTGACAGATTATTCAGGCCTGTGCTGATTAAAGTGCTTGCACGTTATTTTTAATTCTTGTATGTCACAATTTACGATATGCACTGTCATAATGAAAATGCAGTATACTTTGAGAACTGTTCGCTCTAATAAGAAACAGAACAATAAATAAAATATATGAGAATTGTTTTTCAAAATGGGAAGTCGTCTGAAGTTTGAACAATGGATATTGGCAACATAAATTAATAAATGTTACGTGATACTTACTGACATTTAGCAGCAATAAATTGATTTTTTTTAAAATATAATGAATAACAACTTCTTTTGCTACATCAAACCGTTGGGCCTACACTTATACCAGCTGTGGCCTGGAACTACACTTGATATTATAAATGTACATTATGCTATCTGTTAAGATTACTATCAAATCAAAACGATTATGTTTAGATGATAACATTTAGAGTTCAAGTGCTGTTTTCACTTCACACTTAAAAACCTCTTAAATCAGCTGATTTGTAATACAATACGGCACTGATTTTAAAAAGAAGAATACAATGTTCAGCTGATACTAAATGTGGCAAACTAAGAAGTGAAATATGTATATGGATTGGCGGATGATTAGGGTGACACAATATTACATCATGTATTTATGCTATTGGTAAGCTAATTAGGACAGGAGGGCACAGCAATGAGGCGAAGAATGATTGAAACTGCCGTCAAACATAAGTCCAGGTGACGCAGCAAGAGCAGGATTCGGAACCAGGATCCAGCAATTGGTAGCCCTGAGTGCTACCAACCTGCTACTAACTGAGGTACAAGGATTGATAAATAGATTTTCATAGATAGACAGTAGATAGACACACAGAACAGCAAGACTATTCAGGTTTCATTCTTGTGTCTAATAATGTGTACTATGATAGCAAGTGAGCTGAAGTCTTCAGACAGAGAAACATGTAGGACAAACAGGAAAAAAAGGGGGGAAACTGATATATTGCTCTCCCATTTCTCATAGTAACAAATACTCATGATTCAGCAACTGTTACCTATAATGGCTAGTTCTCACGGAGACGTAACAGAGGGTTTAAGCGACGGCGTTTCTTATATTTCCAGGAAAGGGCAAAGATTTGAGCATGTTCGCCGTCAATTTTGGCTTTACGGCGCAACAGGAACAGCATGCGCCGTTTTAAGAGGTCTTTCTACGCAATTCCTAGAAATTTGACGATGCAGGAAAAAAAGATTCAACCGGTTGAATCTTTGCGAGGAAAGAAGTGGTGAAGCAAGAAGAAGCGTAAAAAGAAATCAGTGCGCGCCGCAGATTTTTAAAGTTGCGACGCACAAAGAAGAGCTTCGACGCAGAAACAGCAGTGTAGCAGAAAGCTCTTGCTTCATGTCACATGTTTCAGACACGCGTCGCGGAAAGTCACATGTGCGACGCACGTGAGAGGGTGCGCGCCGCGTCTTATGGACCCCCAATGCAGCAGACAGAGTGGCGCCTGAGTGCATGCGTTGTTCTATTTTTAGCATCAACCCTTTGTCTGCGTGTCACCCTCTTTTTGCGCAGCGGCTGGGGCAGCAGCAGCGAAGCAGGGGGGGCGAAGGAGGGGAAAAGAGGCGGTCCGCACCCTGCATATATATAGAGGGGGCCAGTTTAGAGCACCATACCCACTCAGACCTTCGACCAGAACACACCTAGAATCCACGACACTATTATCAACTGCTACATTTGCTGCTACTTTTGTTGCTACAATTGTACTTTTGCTGCTACAACATGGGACCAAAGAGGAGAAAGGGCACCGTCGTCACCAGGGCACCAACCAAGCTCAGCACCAGGTCAACACTTCACACTCCTGGGAGCACTCCAGTGACAACTCCAGCTACAACTCCAGCTGCAACTCCTCTCCATGAACCTTCAGATGCTGCAGTGACTGCCTTCTTCACAACAGCCATGGCAGACATCTCTCTACCTGGGCTCTACACCTCCACTACAGCTGGCAGCCAGACGAAGACCACCTCTTCAACCAGCAAAGCCACTGTCGTCAGCGAGATCATCTTCGAGGGCCGGCCAGAAGACAACACAACAGAAGAAGATTCATCTGTTGAATTGTTTGAAGAGGAAGGAGACAAGCCTGCTGACAAGCCTTCCAAGTCTGCTGACAAGCCTGCTGCCAAGTCTGCTGACAAGCCTGCTGCCAAGCCTGCTGACAAGCCTGCTGCCAAGTCTTCCACGGGTCTTCCAGAGCCTACTGCCAAGTCTACTCCAAAGAAGACTCCAAAGAAGACTCCAAAGAAGACTCAGACTCCGAAGAAGACTCAGACTCCGAAGAAGACTCCGAAGAAAACACAAGAGAGCCAGCCTGTTCTTGCTCTAGATAGAGTGACCATACATGAGGACACCTTCGAGGAGGAAGAAGACTCTGCTGATGAGACCCCTGCAGCTGCTGAAGCCAAGTCCAAGGGCAAGAAGGGCAAAGGGAAGGCCCCCAAGAAAAACATCAGGAACAATCTGGGCATCACATCTGACCAAGAAGACGACCTCATCAACTGGTTCAGAGAGCATCCTGTCCTCTACATGAAGGGCTCCAGAGGCTACAAGGGCAACGAGAAGCTGCTGCTGGACACAGAAAAAGCTAAGGAGCTGGGACCCAAGTACACCTCCCAGGACATCTTCAACTGGAGGAAGACAGTCCGCACCCACTACTCCAGACTCGTCAGGCCTGAAGCTTCAGGATCCGGCAGGAAGGAGACTCTGACAGACAGGGACCAGTACATCCTAACCAACTGTCGGTTCCTGAAGGACTCCATCGTCCACAAGCCAGGCAAGGAGCTGTCCGCCATCTCTCAACTGTCTGCCAACCGGCCAGCCTCAGACTCCGAGGACAGCTACAACCCTGAGGATTCCCTGCCAGCTTCGTATGACATGCCGGACCTGCCACCTGAACAGCCAGCACAGGACAGACCTGACAGCCAGCAGTCCCAAGTCTTCCCTGGAGCACCAAAGCCTGGAGCCGCTGCCAAGGGAACCAAGAGGAAGGCCCCAGGAGATGAAGCCATGCACTCCGCCATGCACGTCATCGCAGGCAGCATGCAAGCCATGTCCTCCGCCAAGAAGATCCTGAAAGGCTCTGGCTGCAACATGTGCCCCGACCACCAGGAGTTGACACCCGATCAGGAGTACTGGAGGATGAAGTGCCAGGACCTCTACCACGTGGGATGTCACGCCAGCCCTGAAATCAGAAGGAAAATGGTGAGGGCCATTGCAGAGGCCGCCTTCTACTGGGACAAGGAGAGTGAGATGGATGAGGCCAGCCGCCAGTCAAGACATCATCAGGAGCAGACCTTCCAGCCTCCTCATCCTCCTCAGCGCCTGCAGATGCCACCTCCTCCTCCTCCTCCTCCTCCTTCTTCGACGTATGTGCCATCCCACCACCAGCAGCACCACCACGCTTCCAGCAGCAGCCATCACTACCACCACCACCAGCCCAGGGAAGGAGGATCCTCCAGGCAGACTCCCAGCTACACCGTGATGCAGCCCAGCCCATCCTCCATGACACTGATGATGGATGCTCAGGAGAGCCCCGAGAAGTACGGCTACCCCCCTGGACCCAGCTTTGGTCAACCGGCCGCCCATCACCAGCACCAGCCTTCCCCTTCGGCCAGTTGGACTGAGAGTCTCCTTTCTCCACGAAAGTAGAAGACCAGATGCAGCAAAGACAACAAAAAACCTTGGCCCTTTTAAGGGCCACCAAATCCTCCCAAAAGGGCAGGCCACGTACACATCTTATGTTGACAAAAAAAAAGAGCTTGTGTTGACCGAAAAGAGCCAAAAAAGAGCAAAAAAAACGTTGAAAATCCCCAAAAAAAAAGTCCCCCAAAAAAAAAGTCCCCCAAAACAAAAGTCCGGTCCTGGCCTTCATTAAAAGTAATCACCTTCATAAAAGCAAGGTGCTAGTTCCCCCTTTCTTTGCCCCAAAACATACCAAGTGCAGCACTAGTACAAGTGCTGCATTCTTTGGTATAAACATATTTTTATTGCACTAGTACAAGTGCATGAATTTCTTAATTAAAATGTAATGCACTAGTACAAGTGCTTTGGTTTTAAAACTTGTGTTGGTTGGTTGCACTAGTACAAGTGCATCACTTTGTAATTTCACTTGTCTAGGGCAAGTGGCAGGTAGATAGCTAGCTAGATAGATAGATAGATAGATAGCTAGATAGATAGCTAGATAGATAGATAGATAGATAGCTTGATAGATGGAACACAATGCTCGTTACATATATACACTGCAGCAAAAGAAAAGCAGTTGTCGTCACTTTGCAGGAATTGGACTTGGATAGATAGATAGATAGCTCGATAGATAGCTAGATAGATAGCTAGATAGATAGCTTGATAGATGGAACACAATGCTCGTTACATATATACACTGCAGCAAAAGAAAAGCAGTTGTCGTCACTTTGCAGGAATTGGACTTGGATAGATAGATAGATAGCTTGATAGATAGCTAGATAGATAGCTAGATAGATAGATAGATAGATAGCTTGATAGATGGAACACAATGCTCGTTACATATATACACTGCAGCAAAAGAAAAGCAGTTGTCGTCACTTTGCAGGAATTGGACTTGGATAGATAGATAGATAGCTCGATAGATAGCTAGATAGATAGATAGATAGATAGCTTGATAGATGGAACACAATGCTTGTTACATATATACACTGCAGCAAAAGAAAAGCAGTTGTCGTCACTTTGCAGGGATTGGACTTGGATAGATAGATAGATAGATAGATAGATAGATAGATAGATAGATAGATAGATGGATGGAGGGATTGATTGATTGATTGATTTTTGGGCTTGTTTTGTCAACATAGGATGTGTACATGGCCAGCTCAATTGGGAGGATTTGGTGGCCCTTAAAAGGACCTGGGGTTTGTTGTTTTGAATGCATCTTCTTCAGATTTTCTGCCTCCAAACTCCTTCAGCGACGTCATGTGTCTGTGGATCTTCTCTGTCCATCACTTCATTGTCACGGGCATGGTGGACGCCTACTCTGTCTCGCAGAATGTTGTGTAGAACACAAGCAGCCATTGTGATGTATGTCACTCTTGTAGGTCGTTGGGGCATGGTGGTCAGGAAGCATCTGAACCTGTGTGACAGCAGACCGAAGGCATTCTCCACCACTCTCCTGGCTCTTGAAATCCTGTAATTGTAGACTCTGGAAGCAATGTCAAGGTTCTTTCTTGGCACTGGTTTGAGCAGCCATGTCTTCAGGGGAAATGCCTCGTCACCCACGATGTAATATGGGAAAGGATTGTCTTCTGTGCCAGGTAGAGGTTCTGGAGGTGGTAGGCCTAGATCTTCCTCGTCCAGGAGTTGTCGAAGTACTGTGTCCCTGAAGACGCCGCCATCAGATGCACTTCCTTGACAGCCAGCCTGCACATAGATGAACTTGTAGTCGGCATCAACGAGGGCCATCAGGACAATGGAGTGAAATCCCTTGTAGTTGTAGAACAAGGAGCCTGCAGCCTTGGGACATCGGATTGCGACGTGCTTGCCATCCAGAGCTCCAATGCAGTTGGGCAAGTTCCATTTCGTCTCAAAAGCCTTGGCTATCTCCTTCCATCTTTCAGGCTGTGTGGGTAGTGCCAGCTGTCTTTCGAAGGCATGAACGATGGCAAGGCAGACCTCAGGGATGAAGTTGCAGATGGTGTTGGGTGCCACACGGAAAGCATAAGCTAGGGACTTGTAGCTGTTTCCTGTTGCCATGTACCGCAGGGTGATAGCCAACTTCAGACCAGGTTCCAAAGCCCTCCTCATGTTGGTGTCTTGCTTAGCGATGAGTGGTCCAACAGCTTCCAGGATTTCAGCAAAGATGGCAGGGGGCATTCTAGAGTAGTTGTAGTAGCCGGACACGTCACGCACTTGCAGTTCAGGCAGCAGTTGATGGAAGTGACCATGTTGTTCCCTCTGCAGCAACCAGTTGCGAATCCACCACCTTTTCTGTCTCCTGGCCCTCCTCCTCCTGTGTCTCAAATAGACAGCTCCGATAGCAACAGCAGCAGCACCAGCCACAACAATAATCTCTTCTTCATTCATCATGCATATGTTCAGTAGGCAGTCGTTGTGTTCTCATTGAAGGGCAATCAGCAAATGAAGCAAGGAGGTCCTCTGTGTCCCTTTTTATAATGACCAAAAGTGACTCCTGCAGCAGCCAAACACACTTTGCCGCAGCGCTGCAACAACAGACGTTCGTCGATGCTTAAGAGACCTTGGTCGCTGCTTAAGGCAAGGACGACGAAG
The DNA here is from genome assembly GCA_026936325.1 of Platynereis dumerilii. Taxonomy (NCBI): domain Eukaryota; kingdom Metazoa; phylum Annelida; class Polychaeta; order Phyllodocida; family Nereididae; genus Platynereis; species Platynereis dumerilii. Next base: position 6,770,578 of record JAPTHN010000005.1, read on the forward strand.
AAGGTCAGCATCGACGCGCCTGTAATGTCCTCGGCGCTTTATGAATGCATGTGCGACGATGAACCATCAAGTTACGCAGTAATAAGTCCCTAAATGCGGCGTTGCATCGTTACAGTCGTCGGCGAGGCTGTCATTTTCAGCGGCGCATCTTACCTCGGGTGTACGCCGAAGGTTTCCTGATGCGTCGCAGGTCGCCAATTTCAGACGTAGCTGCCTCACAACCATCAGCGGCGTAAGAGGAAACAACATTGGGCGAAGTAAAAGCAGCCTCGCCGAATTCCAAAACAAAGTGCGACGAGTCTGTTTGGAACTGTGCTGAGGAAAGAGGCGGAACGCGGCGAAGAAAGCTTAAGCAGCGCCGCGGGCACCTCAAGACTCACCGCGGCTACTAACTTTAAGCGTCGCACATGACACTAATTGATTACGTAACGTGCCAAAACCAACGTTCTACGCCACAACTTTCCAAGAAATGACTTCTCTTGATGCGTCGCTCTCAAATCGCCGTCGTGAGAACCAGGCATAACTTATAAGCAACTAAACTAGTGACATGAATGTATTATGACAGCGTCTAGTCCCGTTAGGAGCACACTGGCCTTCAAATCGCTTTATCCCGGGTTTGATTCCCACCCTTGCCAGGTCACCAGGATGGCAGATTCAATCATCCTTTGCCTCATTGCTGTGTCCTCGTCATGTCCTAATTAGCCTACCATGTGCATAAATACAGGATGTTTTTACAAAGCCCCAATCATCCAGACATCCGTCTTTTGCAGCAAAACTTCAAGCCAAACACTTTTACTCATGTTGGTAGCCAATGAACAGGCTTCACAAGTGTAATATGCAAATGATCTTAGAAATCTGATTGGTCAGTTGGTTCTCCACCACAAACTCAAATTACAGAGCTATGATAGTATGGTTCCTGTACTGGTCAGTAGGTATAGGACTCAGAGAGGCTGGGAGTTCTTCCAAATGACTTGCAAACAAATTCAAGAAGTAAATACTTGGTGAATATGCACAAGTCAACCGATGAAGCTTTAAAGTGGAGAGCGATAAATATAACTAAAACTATTTTTTTATATTCGATTACATACAGTTTTAAAAAAAATTCTCAACATTTGAACTAAATTGTGTGAGCATAAGTTGAGAGTGACAAAGGAAAGGGTGCGCATATGTTTGAGGATTTGGAAATTCGAAATTTTTGGTAAATAATGTGTCATTTTAAAGACGTTGACCTATTGTCCAACTCGTTTCACGAGCTGCAGTAATCACAGTAAATTCATGATATTAAATATCCATATATATATTTAAACAGTTGAGTTAATCAATAAAGCTCTGAATTAACTACTTAAGCCATACATTTTTGCATTACCTAGTGCTTAAACCCATGATCTTGAACTCTCTGACCTTACAATTTAAGCTGCAGTCACGACTCTTGTTATATCTTGTCAATGGCCGTTGTAGGATTCACTGATATACACGTTCTTTTGTTTTAGGGAAACCATGAGCATGGGAATGGATAGAAGACGGTAAGCACATTTGATAGCACTTCACGCTTTCAATCACTGGCGCCGAGTCACCTGGACCCATGTTGGATGGCTTCAACCGATCGCAATCATCCTTCGTCATATTGCTGTGTCCTCTTCCTGTCCTAGTTAGCCTACCACAGTATAAATACAGGATGTAAAGCCCTAATCATCCATCCACTCACCAACAGAAAAACAGACCATCCAATAAAATTTCATTAATATTTGTCTTACAAGTTTCTCCAAATAACGATGAAATGCTATTCTCTATATTTCCTCCTGATGCTACTCCCTGGGCGACATTTTGCTACTCAGGCCAAAATATCGAAAACAAGAAATTGGCAGAAGGTACCGATGGGTACATATTACGCAACACTGGTACACGTGATGTGTATTTATGTATTCCTAGTACTTCTTACGCAACTTCATTTTTTGCTTCAAGGATTTATTAGCCAGACTCAGAAAAAGTATCGGCAGAAAACTGGTAAATACGTCTACGGTGGTGTTTATAATGGAGAGTAAGGGATATTGGCTAAGAAAACAGGTTGTTGGAGGTGTTTGAAAAGGTGGGAATTTAGGACTATTGAGTTAGGCGGAACTTATAAAGTAGTAAAGGAGTAGCAATATAAGGACAATAAGATGGATGGATGTTTGATGTTTGGGGCTTTACGTCCTGCATTTATGCATTTGGTAGGCTTATTAGGACAGGAGGAGGACACAGCAATGAGGTGAAGGATGATTGAAACAGCCGTTCAACATAGGCCCAGCTGACCCGGCAAGAGCTGGATTCGAACCCTGGAACCGGCGATTGGCAGCCCAGCATGCTACCACTAGACCAACCCTCCCCCCTTGGAAGCCCATAGAGGCTCAGAGAACCAACAGAGCTATCTCCCAATCCAGACAAAACCTCTTAGAGAGATATAAAATTATTTAAAATTGGCAAAAACCCACATAACATATTTGCAAGTCTATGGAATTTTTTTTTTAGTGTGATGAAAATTATAGCCTCATTTAACCGTATAATAAGCTTAAAGCAGTTTTCTCACAATTTTGTTATTCATAATTGGCAGATCAGTTAGGCCCCTATTATTTTTTGGGACATTTTTTTTAATCAATCTTGTTTTGTTGGACTATTATTGTGGTATGTATGAGAAAAAATCTTCACAACAATGATGTATACACATCCCCAGTCCTATGTGGTTACCTACACTTTGAAAAATATGTTTACGACTGCAGAACAATATAGAAGAAAGGAAAATAAGACGTCATCTATACCAAATTGTTGTTGAGATGTCAGATGGTCTCATGTCGGATACCCAGTACACGTATCTGCTATGAACCATACACCGTAAATCCAGTCATGCTTTTTCGAAAAAATAAATAGAACGAGATTAAAAGAATTATTTTTTGATACGGAAAAAGTCAATAAAATTATGTTTTTGAAGCTGACTTTACAGTGGGCTGTGACAGTGGTAATTATATTAATTTATAGCTGATATCAGTGATATCACAATCCAAATCCATTTATCTTCTTCTTCTTCTTCTTCTTCAGCATTAAATCCCGCCTATGCAATAACAGGCGAACCTCAATTAAATGAGTATCAGGCTTCTAATTTTTTCTAGTCTTCTACATAACAAGCTACTACCCTGGTTTGCCCTACTTATTCTCCTGGGATCTTCTAGACGAATCACTCTTGGGAATGCTTCTGTGGTTCTAAATTTATCTCCATTCAATATTGCAGAACACAGTTCCTCTGGAGAGGCAGGAGCCCGCTTATATTCCTCTAGGTAGAGTCCTTGGATCCAGTCTGTGCTGTGTGTATTTTCTGGGCAAGTGATGAGTAGATGGAGAATGTCTTCTGTCTCTTGTAGGCATCGCTGGCAAATATCAGATGACAAGGCTTGGTATTTGGCCAGGACAGCAGCAGTATGAAATTTTCCAACCAACATCCTAGCTCTCGTTGATGCCGCTTCGCGGAGTGAGTCAGATTCTTGTCCGTGTAGCCACAGCTGATGTGGGGTGAATTGTGGGGAGTTTTCTATGAGCATCCATTTGAGGGAAGACTTCGCTCTTGATGTCTTAAGCAGCTTGAAGTGCCAATGAAGAGAGATCGCTTCCTTGACGTGACGTTTCCACATCAGTTTTGCCCAGGGGAACGATAGTTGTTTCCAGATGTTAAGTCCATATTCTGTTGCAAGTCCATTGATCATGCAGAACCAGCTGTTTCGGTTTTCACTCAGGGAGAGTTGACGTCTGGCGACACTTCTCAATAGATGATCACTCGGCAGCCGGCAAATTGATCCGAACAGTGTAAACAGCTTTATATGGTATTGGGCCTCAACTGGAAGAGTGCCTGATAGCCAGTAGATTGCCTCAGCAGCAGTACCATCTGGGAGACTTTGCAGCTGTCGAAGAATCTTCCTGTAGAAGGTTTCCAGTTTGCTGATCGAGGCTCTGTTCAGGGTGGCGGCGTCTAATCCATGGAGGAGACTAGGAGTTACAAATAGCTGTGTCAGCTTCAGCGAGGTTGCAGCTCCGAGGCCATCACAACCATGAAAGCCGGTCCTCATCAGTGCATAAGCCGACCTCCTAGCTTTGGAGATATTGATCTCGATAACGGGGTGGGAACAACCTTTGTTCCAGTCGATCCCAAGATGAGTAAAGCTGTCCTTCTGTGTAACACTGTCACTTCCCAGGAACCATTCGTACGTCAGGCCATGAAGGCTCTTGGGCTGGTGGAGAACGGTGACAGACGACTTCGTAGGGTGTATTTCGTAGTGATGATCTTTGGAGTATTCATGACACACATTAAGCATAGCCTGAAGTTGATGAGGGCAAGTTGATATCAGGAGGACGTCATCAGCGCAAGTTGGAGAGCCTATGAACTGGTCACCGATGAAGGCTCCAAGTTGGTTCCTCTGAAGCGACAAGAGTAGGCCATTTATGTAGCTCTTATACAGCATCGGGGAGATGATGCTCCCTTGTTTCACCCCTTGTAAGGTAGAGAACGGGGCACTATCCTCACCCTTCCAACGAACGCATTCCTTGGAGTCTGAGTATAAGTTGTCCAGGATACCCCATAGGCCTCCGCTCAGGTTCTCCTGGTGAAGTTTCTTCTTGAGGACATCATGACTGACGACGTCAAATGCTTTGCGGGCGTCCAAAGTGGCGATTAGTAAGGGAGTTTTTTGATGTCTGGCTTGGGCAATTGCTTCAGAGATTAGTAGACTGGCCATGCTTGGTGACCGTTCTCTGGTGAAGCCTACTTGAAGATTACTGGAGCGCTGGTCTATCTTCTGTCTGAGTTCCACATTGGCAGCAACTGTTTCGAGAATCTTCAGGAAGACGGACGCAATAGTGATGCCCCTATAGTTGTCGAGGATCCTGTTGTCCTTCCCACATTTTGGAATCGGAATCTTATAGGCAATCTTCATACGTTCAGGAATAACATTAGTTTTCCCTATCTGTTGAAATGCATGGAGGAGTAGACCTTTGGCTCTAGGTGTTAGAAGTCTAACTTGCTCCGCGGCATGGCCTTCTAAGTCCTTCGCCTTTCCTTTTGCTAGCTCCCCGACTGCTGTGTCCAGTTCTTTATCCGTGACCAGGAAGGGTTCCGAATGGATATCGTAGTACAGTCGCAGGTAATGAGTAAGTTCCCCGCCTTCTCCATATCTTCTCTTCGGAATGGACAACTCACGAAAGTATCCTGCCACGGCTTCCCTCTGTTTGTCAATATCTTCTACCAGTGTGCCATCGATCAGTAGGCCATAAGTGGGGTTGTCTCGGAGTCTTTGCTTCCTAACAATTTTGAAGAAGAGCTTGCTGTCTTTTTCTGACGCAGCATTGATCTCATTAATCATATCATTGCGCTCTGTGGCTGCTTGTCTTCGCTGGGTGCAATCTATCTCTTACCATTATATGTGTGTCCAAAACTTAGTGATGCAGACCGGACCACCTTTTAGAGGGTGGTCCGGTATTTACAAAAGTGGTCCGGTCCTGGTATGGTCCAGGATGAGGTGGTCCGATTTCGTTACTGGACCGGTCCAGAAGCGGTCCATCGCCATTTCAAAAATTATTATAAAATGACACATTATGACAGTGAAAACAAGCTATATGACATAAATTTAATTTTTAGAGATGACAAAATTCATGTGATACTCCTCATGACATGAAAAATCACTGGACCGGTCGGGACCGGCACTTGACCGGTCTGGTCCAACACTGGACCGGTTTTTTGTAGGTGGTCCGGTATTTTGCCGGTCCAGGGCAGGACCGCGGACCGGACCGGTCCAAGGCGGTCCGGTCTGCATCACTACCAAAACTCCATCTATCCATATATGTGGGGTGGGGCGGTATAAAAACCGCTTTGAACCAGTATGATCCGTTGTCGCAGTCCAATTGGCACCAACATATATCAACCCATGTCTGTTTCACTATAATGTCCCTCGAATATTTTCATTTATCTGAGGGCCATTGCCTGTTTAGATAGAACATAAAGGCCAAACCCTAAAACCCACGATTTCTTTTTTCATCACGTGCACAAACCCACGTGGCTGACCCAGACTAGTGGATGAGCCAAAACATTGAAAGTAGGTCACTGCCCCGAAATGTCAGCTTCACAGATGCAAGGGGTATATTTACCTGGACTGTACTGGACAACATAAGTTTGGATCATGATAGCTTAGCTTCAGCCTCTATACTTAAAGTAGTTGGAATTTCCAGTATTGTTTTGTTGCAATTCAATATTTACACCATTTATAACTGAACTATCTATCTATCTATCTATCTATCTATCTATCTATCTATCTATCTATCTATCTATCTACCTTCTCTCGCAGGTCCAATATCCATATCTAACATAGCTCATATAATGATGTATTTCAAAATTTATGTTTGCTTTTTCTTGGGACCTTCTGCTCCCCGAATTTTCTCAATTTCCATGGTACAAGTAATGAATGTAGAAACTTGATTAACCATGGTTTTGGAGAAAGTATTTTTTTTCACAGTCAACTATCAAATCTGGCAGAATCTGTGAAAAATATATTATCCACACATGTCTTGGACATTTTGACCATATTATTTTACTGTGTACTATGCCAGTATGCAGGTGTATTGAATCATTTTGCATACCCTTCAGTATCATGTCTATCAATGACTGGTATTTCAACCCGAGCCATGTGGTAATCGATGCAATACCATCATGCTAAAACATTTTTTAGGAAATCCTTACATCCAGTTCATGTCTAATGAAAAAGAAAAGGTTTCCAATGAAAAAGAAAAGGTTTTCATTGAAAGTGTCACAAATTGCTACTTTTCAAGTTACCAAGGTTGTTATTAATCACAACATTTTCCTGATCATGCCATCTTGATTTGGCAGGATTTATAAATAGATGGCTAGATAGATAGATTTCCACAGATAACACTTTAGCAGCTAGGTAGGAATACTGTATCAAAGTATTATGAAAAAAAAAAAAAACTTCTAAAACAACTGTCAGATTCTAGTTGGTGAGTGAATTTCAAAATTTTAAAAGGCAACCAAAAAGGTACAATAAACTCAGGACTTTTAAAAGTAAAAAATCATTGTTTTTAAATGTAACAAAAAAAAACGTGTTTTAACATCCTGTTACAAAAAATTATAAATAGGAAAAAAGTTATTAAAATAGCGAATTTCAATAAATTGTACGTTGGTACCCCATGGACGTCCTATTTTTTTCTCTCCCAAATTAAAGATAATCCATTTTGATCAAAAATTATAATTACTATTGACTAGTAAATTATTTTATATGCAACCAATGTAAAAATTTTCTATGAATTATCAAACCAACTTACATGTGGCAGGAAACATTGTAGCCATCCCAGTCAACTGAGAGCTAGTCAAAAATTGAATAGTGTTGTTCTAAGATTATCTAAGCACACGTGAGTAGAGGATATAGGTAGGCCTAAGCTAAAGTTTGGCACAGGGACAACCAATGGGAACATCAAAACAACCTGCAGTTTGGCTTGGCTGTTAAGAAGCAAGCCAGAACTTCTGGGAAGTTTGTTATTGGGTCTTTATGCAGGTAGCCAAGTATAGCTACGACCAGCACCCATGTTTTGGGGTACTGCTATGACCTAACCACAGACATGTGGTTTTATGGAGTTGTAAGGTGATTTGACTGGTCATGATGGATGATTGGGGCTTTTTGTCCTATATTTATGTATTTCGGTAGCCTAATTAGGACATAATTATATTATGGAGGGATGATTGGGCCTTATGTCCTGTATTCAGTCACTTGGCTGATTGGGAGAGGAGGAGGGTAGGCAATGAGGTGAAGGATGATTGAAACAGTCGTCCAACAGGTTAGGATGATCCGACAAGAGCTGGATTCGAACCCAGGACTCAGCGATTAGCAACCCAGCATGCTACCACTTAGCTAACCCTCCCACAGCTAATTAGGACAGGAGGAGGACACAGCAATGAGGTGAAGGATGATTGAAATTGCCATCCAACATAAGTCCCAAGACCCATGTGACCCACCCGGAGCCAGAATTGAACCCGGGACCCAGCGATTGGAATCCTAAAGTGTTACCAACTGAGCTAACTCATCTATCAACCCAAACTAAAATATGTTACCTTCCTCTCAAGATCATAAATACCTATCCATCTCAAAACTCAAAAGTAACTTTCTTTTACTAAACATTTTTAACCGAGGTCAAAGGACACTCTTCCTTGAAAATTTTGCTGACGTAGTTATCACATAAAAATGGCCAGACCGAACTGTTCAGAACTGAAGATATTATAACACTGAGTTGCAACAGAGTCTACAATTTACAGAAAGTTACACATCTACCCCACATGTGGGACATTTTACCTGAACAAATGTCATTTCAAAGCCTCAGGTTGCAAGATTTGAAAGAGCAGATGGTGTGTAGGAGGTGCCTGAAGAAATCAGCTCCATAGATAGGTTGGTTGATCCTAAGGTAGACAGATGGATAGATAGATCATGTAGAAAGAGTTAGAAAGATAGATAGGTAGGTAGGTACATAGAGAGATGGATGGACGGATGATTGGGGCTTTACGCCTACTCAAGTGCCTGGTAGCTAATTAGGACAGGAGGAGGACAAGGATATGAGGCAAAGGATGATGGAAACTGTCGTCCAACATAGGCTCAGGCGACCGGCAAGAGCTGGATTCGAACCCTGGACCCAGCGATTGGCAGCCAGGCACACTAACAGCAGACCAACTGTCACCTCCCCAACTAGCTAGATAGATAGATGAAACTATTGAAGACAAAATAAAAATTATTTATTATAAAATGTATTTTAAAACAACTTTGGAAGAGACACAAACTGTCAGCATAGTTTTCTACAAATTTAATAATCATCCAGTGAATCGAGCCACCATATCTCTCTATATCTCTATTCATGTAACTTGGGGTTTGAACCCGCACCAATTAGAGCATCACCCTTTCGCCAACTGACCTCATCAGGCCATGAAAGCATGCAAACAACTCATGATCAGCAAAAAATTTAGAGCTATTTAGATAGGGGTAAAAATAACCCAACCATAGGGCCCACGTGGCTGAAACGTGCTGTCACAAAAAATGTTGCATTTTAAATGTAGAAAGATGAAAAACACAAAGGGTATTTGACTGTGTTTGATGGATGATTGGACTCTATGTCCTGTATTTTGCATTTGGTTGGCTAATACCGGAGGATTGATGATTGGGCCTTCATGTCCTGTAATTATGACCTTAGTAGGCTAATTAGGACTTGGATTGGCTAGTGGAATTTTTTGTAATAAAAAAAAATCCTACATCAAAAATAAATCATTAAATAACTAGTAATTAATTTAATAACTTACAAAGTAAGTCATAATTATACCGCAGATATATGTGTACTGTGAACTCCATTATATATCACTTTTTTAAGCAAACATAAAATCACTGCAAATTACAGGTCTAGTATATTCTGATTATTCTCCTAAAATCGATTTATGTCAGGGTATACTTAATATATTCTACACATTGGTTCTCATCAAGGTGAAAAAAATTGTACACCTGATGTGATATACATCAAGGTCTCGTTTCCTCTTCATTTTACCTGCCATTTTCCCTCTATATTTTTGTTTATAATTTTGGATATCCCTAAAACATAATGATACATGTTTCATTTAGCCAGTGCCCTGTCAATTTTGTCCTGTTCTGTCAGTTCAGTGATGAGAAATGCCATATAATCAGGTTTTGGGGTGTCCCAATCATTATGCAATTTCTTGGAATAGCACACAAATTCACAAATCCACCAAAATCTTAAAATACTATGAGCATTAATTTACCCCATAACATTAAATGCAAAATAGAATCATCATTTCAAACATGGATGTCTTCATCATCAGTGTATTGTACAGCCATATAATCACAATATACTGCTCTAAGCTCACATGCTTTCTGGGCACAATGCCTTCTATCTGGGGTCACATGAGGACAAGCCTGTATGGGAGACTGCCATGGGAGAATAGGAGCGATAATCATTGATGATCATCCTCAAATATCATGTTGTCAGTACAGGCAGTTTCATGAGTATAATAGAGCTAGATTGACATTTAATACAGGATGTAAAATTGTCAAATTAACTGTCAAACTCCGTGTTTATATGAGGTTACTATGCCAACTACCTGCAAGCATCCTGTAACCCATAGCAACTCGTTCCTAGAAACACTCTTTGTTTACTTGAATGTAGGTCACATTGAGTCTCCCCATAACATTCAAACCCAGATGCTCAGCTTGAAGGCCATAATGCCAGGTGAACAAGCAGAAACAAATTGAGGTCATTTGGTGCAAAAAATCGACCATACCTGTTTCATGATCTAAATTAGATCGAACCATATTCATATTTTGCTAATTAATGAATCATTACCATAATTAGAACGTTTTATAATAGAAGCATTACAAAAAGATCAATTTAAAAGCTTATTCATATAAATTTCCTGCTCTGATATTAGTAAGGCTAATAAGGACACAATATGTAAGCTGTCATTTTCTGTTTAGTAGGAAGTAACGTGGCAAGCCTGCCTACACATGTTATTATTTGATCTACTCAGCAGGATTAGCCGAATTAGGTCAACTGTGAGTTGGCTTCAAAACGTTCCATATGTTTCATTTGGCTTCAATGAAGAAATCTCCAAGAAATAGGGGCCAAATTATGAAATAAGACTCACTATATTACAGTTGAGATGATAGAGCCCATATATTGAAGTATAGAGTCTAGACTGACAGAATTTCTTGGCAAACGATCCAAGAATGTTGTTGTTTTGGAACTCTCCTGCCACGTGCGATGGAGGTGTGGCCGTCACGTGACTCACCATCAACACTGGCGCCAAAACAATGAAAACATCGATGATGCAATGTCAGAATATCAATACAAGCATGGTGATTCAACTTCATTCAAACAACAATTATAGACGATACATCTCAATATTTTTAAATTAACAAATATTTCCATAAGCTAACCCACGGTTCAATGTGACAAAAATTCGTTCAGCTATGATTCCAAAACTTTTTCATTCTGAAAAATGTAGGAGAATTTATAGAGAAGGATTATGGAGACCACATCAAAAGGTTCTTGGGTAGGCCATACACACATTACAACCTGACTTGCCCAATTTTAATCTTATTGATATCTGATTGATGCTGAAACAGATGTCAACAAAGCTGTGAAATCTATATGAACTGAAATACTCCCAAATCCCTATAGTTAAGCAGTATGAGAGGATTTACTAAATAAGAGCAATCAACATATAAACTGCAACAAAATGAGTGGGTAATAAAATGGTGAATATCCACAAATTTTTGACAGGTATAGGCAGTTAGAAATACAAGAATAGTCAGAAAAGATATATACAGACAGATAACATATTGCAGAATTATAGATGGAGACACAATGAATAGAAAAGGAATGAATAGTGTTGATAGATAGATACAGTTGATAACCTGATAGATAGATAGATAGATAGATAGATAGATAGATAGATAGATAGATAGATAGATAGAAAGATATACAAATCAACAGACAGACAGATTAAACTCACCTTCTTCAGGTTCATCTGCCATGTTTTCTTTAGATAACTTCTCTTCCAGCATTTTGAAATTAGTTTCTAACTAAATTCTGCAGGGTTTGTGATTCTATATTCAAGTGAATATATACCTTGTAATCCAATGGGTTATGGAATTCTGAGAGTCTATCACTTTTAAATATCACAATTGTGGGTATCACAGTCTTGACAATGAGGAATAATCAATGTAAAATAATCAATAAAATGCCAATTAAGGCCAATTATAGCTGTCAATTAAAAAATGTCAATAAATTGGCATAAATTATATCTATAACAGTTGGCGTGAGTCCGTTATAAACAACCTAAACACTAGATAAAGTATAGATTCTTGTAGGATAACTAAACCCATGAATTATTATAGTACATCTAATCCACTGAAACCCACGTGTAGTTACTACCAACACAAAACTGGTTATGGCCAGCCCATGCCACATGCAAGCATGCTGATGCTATAAATAGACCATTCACCAACACTGCCCTCTAGCAGCAAGCTCTACTGAATGATTGATTTTTTTTTCGCTCTCAGAGAATGATGCAATGGCAGTATTAACAGGCATGCAATGGCCTTGCTGGAAACTATCATAGAGTGGGTGAATATATTTCCATGTTAGGGCAAGAATGGATTATATTTAAATCAAAATGATGCAATATTCTGTAATTCAGAAATACTTACATTTAAATCAATGAATTAACATCTTCCAAAAAAAAAACTCCCCAAAAATGGAAAAAGAGGGACAAGCTTTTAAAGCGAAGTCCGGATAATAATCTTTTTTTTCTAATATTAACTTGGAGAACACTGATTTCATTAGGCCTAAAAATATATCAATGTCAATCTCAATATTTAAAATAAAAAGTGACTTTTCTGTCAATGTCACCTTAACTTTCCTGTCAACAAGATTATTAAAAAATATATAACTTATAAGGCAATAAATTGTGTTTAAATGAAATATACAGAAATCTATTGAAAGGATCTAAATCTTTTATATCCTTCTTTTTGAGGAATTCCAAGATTAGGAAAGTAAAACTTTTCTACTATTTTTTTATAAAAGAAAACTTCGGTGTATTTAAGGAAACTCTAGATAAAGGTCCTGCCCAATGCAGAAAAGAGGATATATACAATATGTCATTTAAAATTTTTCAAACTTTTCTTGTAAAGAAAATTTTCTTCAAGATTGGGGATGATAAGATCTGACCCTCCTAGTCAGTAGCGGATCCAAAGTTGGATTTTTTTGGCTGAAAAAAGTTCAGCTGCCACAAACAGATAAGCCTAACGTAAGGTATGATTTTATATCTGGCCCATTTAAGATAGCCGACTCCCGATTCCCGGCTCCTCTTTTCGGTATTATTTGCACACATATTTCATGTGGTAAGCTAGTTCAACAAGTTTTGAGCGATTGGTTTTACAAATTCAACACAGTGCATATTGTTCAATAATGTGTTTTTGTCAATTATATATATCAATAATTTTAAGGAGTCAGGAGTCACCAGATAAATTCTCGACTCCTGAAAACCAAAGTTCGACTCTGAATCCAGACTCCACGACACTGATGCCCAGATATCTCATATCTTATCTTATACTAATATTAAAATAACAGTGTCTGGGATTTTTCTCAGTTGCTACTTGATGCTTGGCCTTCCAAATTTCCCCATGTCTTTCTCATCCTGATAGGGTGCCACTGCCCAATTTTCATCCAAATTGGTTTCCTCTAAATGCCCTAATTAATGATAATTAGTTTTAAGGTATTTTGTACACAATACACAAGAGGGCAGCACCTGCAAGATCTCTACCATCTTCCTTTGAACACCAGGTTATATGTCACTTCATTCTGACACATGATAATCCCATACACGGGTCTAAAAGGTTACAACTCCCCCTCTTAAAACTATTTACACGGGCACTTCTTGCTTATGACTAGTACTAATCATATAAACGGGTAATTAAGGTAGTTGATAGAAACTAAGTATAAGGTCATTTCTGGATGTTTAAGAAGGTCAATGGATGAGATGGGAGAGAGGGAGTCCTCAACATGTTACATATTAACGTCATGCGAAGGATTTTTTACTCGCCAAATATAGACACTGACACAAGAAATCGCCAATTAAACATCCCTTTGAACAACATCCAGCTTGCATTTTGCTGACAAAAGTCCACATAATAATGTCGTCATTCAGCGTTGTCCAACTCTTCAGGAGACATTTTGCTTTTCCGCCCCTGAATGCAACCCACTGCCTCAAGAAATTCAACCTGCATTGCCCCCAGAAAATCTAAGCAGCAATTGTAATACGTCTGCACTTTTTTGAAGGGTGTATATTCAAAGTGGCCCATATTTCACAGAGGGTCTGTAATAAATATCCTATAATTATGCAGTTGTATGTAAACTTACTCAACCATTGAATAGTTTTAAGTTGTGTGAAATAAGTCCTCCAGTTGAGAGCATTATAATGTGGGAAATTTACTCTCAAAGTTAAGTGGCTTTATAATAAAATCTCGAGAAAAATGTATTAGCACTGACTTGACCGTATTAATGATTATTTGGTATGAAAAATATTTCTTTCAATTGAGGTATGCACAGGACCTCACAGAATCACAATTTTTATAAAACTTGGTTTGCAGTCAGGGATATAGATCTTTTACAGCCAGGAAATTTGATATCCAAAAAAAATGGACTGTTGCACCGTGAAAACGGCACTTCGTGACTCATGATAGCTGATGAAGTGTCATCTTCTCTGCACTCAACGTGGGAAACATAGAGGCTGTTTGATTAGTCATGGTCAAGAGTAGGCACTTTAATTTTTCATAACTGATTTTAGAGTAAAAATCAGATGCAATGGCCTTTCGTTTGTCTGTCACCAACAAGCGCGATTAGTCTCCTTAAAATAACATTAAAAGTACTGGGTATGATCATGAAAATCATCAGCATGAAGACACACGAAGTGCCATTTTCACAGTGCAGCAGTCAACTTTTTTTGCATATCAAATTTCCTGGCTGTAAGGTTTGGTCAGCATATCTCGAATTCTTATGGTGCATAACATAACATACAAAAAAAGTTTAAGACCATTAAAAAACCATATATTGATTAGTCATGGGTATTACACTCCATGACATAAAATCAGTTATATTGGCTCCTAAGAAAAGCCATGAAGTGGCTAAAAACAAATCAAGCATTCCACAATTCACAGTAGCTTTATAGTCTTATCTGTCACGTTGATATAGAAAAAGAGTGGACTGTTGCACTGTGAAAATGGCGCTTCATGTGTCATCATCTTCTCTTGATCATGACTAATCATAGTAATCAAACAGCCTCTATGTTTCCCATGTTGAGAGTAGAGAAGATGACACTTCATCGGCTATCATGAGTCACAAAGTGCATGTTTCACAGTGAACTAGTCCTCATTCTTTCTATATCAAAGTGACAGACTGTAAATATGCAGGGAATACATTAATTTGAATCAGTCTCATGGCCACTAAAATTTTGTTAGAATACCCGCACAACTGTTTCAAGACGGCTGGAAGCTATCATATCATGGAAGACACAATATGAGGGAGGTTTTGCCACCCAGAATGAAGCTATAAGTCTGTTGCCAAGATCTGTGAAGCGGCTCCAGGCCTTAGAGGGGCCTCCAATGTTCTTATTAAGTGTAAATGATAAGCCAAATAAATTATTTTGAATCTTGAAAATCTTGATCTTGTGAGGTCATCTACCTGAAGCTGTCTACTTTGTATCTGCTTGGTCAAAGTTATCGACCTGCAGCCATCCACCTTTATCTACTTGGCCATCAACTCAAAAATGACCAAAATCGGTCATCATCAAATTGGCTAAACAACCAACCAAAAATAATAGTAAACTAATATGCACATGAAAAAATAGCATTCAATGAATATATTTCAATATACCACAGTATGCAAATTAGATAGGTAATTTTAAAAATATTTTGTAATAAGTTGTATTTTTTCACAAGAATCTTAGTTTATGTGACTATGGAATTATTTTGCGAGAGTTTGTAGTCTGATTAGACGACAACTTTTTTGGGTAGACGGGTTGTTTCACAAAATCAATGAATTACGGCCTATGTTACTTTTTATTTGGATATCAAAATGTGTAATAGAATCCTTTCGTAGGGTTGGTTGATTTGATGACACCGATTTTTTTTGTTTTTGCGTAGATGGCAAGTAGATAGGTTGACTGCTCCAGGTCGATAACTTTAACCAAGCAGATTCCAAGTAGGCATAACTTCACAGATCTTCCTTGCATATCTATGGGAACGTTCGATTCATCTGCTCTAAACTACTCCAAGCTACTCCAGAAATGACGCTTCCACTCCGAGAGTAAACTACTCAACTACTCCAAGGTTGGTCCAAATCGAACATGAAGGAGGAGTTAAAATCGTCATAACTTGAGGATTCCCCAGCGCTTGGAATCCCCCAGCGATTGCAATCCCGGGTCAGTGTAAAATGCGGACCATGCAGACCATGCGGACCAGACATACTGGCAGCCAGTGTGTGTGTGTGTGTGTTTGTTCTTTATGTCTCATCAGCACCTTGTTGGGCTATTTAGAGACATCCTTGGTTTGTATCAAGAAAGTTAATTCGGTTGGATTGTTTTTGGTAATTATTTTGTGTTTTCTGTCTTTGTCTTCATGTTCGTTTGTCTTTGTATTTGTTCTTTTATCACTTTCTTTGCATGAAACAAAAAATCATGTTGAATCAAAACAATAATGGCTCCATAAAAATCGTCTGTGAAGTCGTGCTGAGTGACTAGATCAAGTACTTCTTTTTTGGTTGCAAAGGTGTCTGGTGGCCAACTGTGCATCCTTTGGTTAGTTCGCTCAGTCAGTTTGGCACGCAGTCTGTCAAAGCCAAGCATTGGTACCAGATATGAAACTGCCAGATTCAGGTATTTTTGTACAAACATTGGTCGTTGAATGTCTCCATTTGGTACTCTTCCTTGAAGGTAGCGGAGAAGATATTCTCTGTAAGAGATCTGTTCTGGTACTGGCTTGTCTTTTCCTTTGTCAACTGGTTGTCGTTCCTTTTCGATAATTTCTTTCTTTCGTTCTGGTTCCTTGTCTGGTGAAAGGTCTTCCCTTACTTCCTCTTGACTCTCGGCTGTTCCTTCCTTCTGTGGATTCTCTGGACCCTCTTCTTTTTCTTCTTCCTGTGGAACCTCCGGAACCTGTTCCTTTTCTGCCTCTTCATCTTCTGCTTCCATGGATTCATTGTCGGGTGTTGTGCTTCTGTCATCATCGGCCTCATTTGTGTCTGTTGTAGTTGTGTGTTCTTCGTCCATCGCTACCTCATGAGGAGCTGTGGCTCCAGGTGATGGGTTTGGTTGTTCAAGGTCTGCCTGGGTTGTACGAGGGGCGTTCAGAAAGTTCGAGGCTTTTTTTTATATGGACGCTTATTTTCAATCTAGAACTATGAATTTTTCACAGGATAAAATCCAGCATATTTGGAATGGATTTCCAAAATTTTGGACAATTTCAACATTTTTAAGTCATTCTGTGGTTGCCATGGAAACTGAAAGTTCAGCTTCTTGGGGCAGATAATACTGAAACCACTAAAGCCAATGAATTTTGGCTGTGAGAGACCTCTCTCTATCACTTGCATTAGTGAGATTGACAATATTTGACACAAGAAATATAATATTAGCCTTAAAAAATACTCCCAAGCTCACCAAAAGCATTGATTCATACACCTGACCCATTGAAGTAAGTGTTCCTTGAAGTCCTCCAAACAAAGTTCTGTGAAAGAATTTCGGTCATCCAAAGCCTTTTGTCCTCCAGTGCCTGAAACTATAGCCCCCATGGACTATAGTAAGGGAAAACCAGGACTTATGTAAAGCATCATGTCACAGGAATAGCTAGGATGGATAATGCTGTTCATTTTGGTCTCTTGTTCATACTAGTGAATCCATGCTTTCACAAGTCCTTATGTAGTCAAGGAAACACACCTTTGCCTCCTGAATTTCCCTCGCCAAATCTGGCATGCAGGAGTGCTTTCCTACATGGGTTCAGTGTAAGAATACACACATTTGTTGTGCTTGAAAGCATATTTAGAAGCTAATACCATATTTCTTGTGTCAAATATTGTCAATCTCACTAATACAAGTGACAGAGAGAAGTCTCTCACAGTCACAATTTCTTGGCATTCTTGGTTTCAGTGTTACATGCCCCAAGAAGCCGAACTTTCAGTTTCCATGGCAACCACAGAATGACTTTAAAATGTCCAAATTGTCCGAAATTTTGGAAATCCATTCTAAATATGCTGGATTTTATCCTGTGAAAAATTCATAGTTCTAGATTGAAAATAAGTATCCATATGAAAAAAAGCCTCGAACTTTCTGAACGCCCCTCGTAGGCCGTTGTGTAGTGGTTGTTGTCTGTGGAGTGGATGTTTCAGTTGTTCTTCCGGAGTGTCTGTTCGTGTCTTCTATGTTGTCTGTGTGTTGTTGGTGTGATCTGTTGATGCTGTGTTCTTCGAGTTGTAGCCTTCGTCTGGGTGTTGAATGATGTTGAGGTTGTGGATATCCCGACATGTCCGCATAGCTGGGAATTCCTGAGTGCTGTTCCACAATCCTTCTCGCCTCTGGAAAAGATATCGCTTGAGTTGCCTTCAATGCGAGGATTTCTTTTTCTTTTGTCCACTTTTTACACGTTTTGCTGTAAGAGGGGTGATCCTCCTTACAGTTAACACAAAGAGGAGGGGATGTGCAAGGGTGATCTTTTGATTGGGTGTGGTCTTGGGATCCACAGTGTCCACAAACTTCTTGTCTTTGGCACCACTTGCTCAGATGACCGAAACGTTGACATTTAAAACATCTTCTGGGGTTGGGAATATAAGGTTGTACCTTGCACCGTTCCCATACAACTCCAACACTCTCAGGAAGAGTAGTGTCTGAAAAGGTCAAGATAAGAAGTTCTCTATGATCCCTCTGCGGGATGCGATGAAAATGTACAACATCAGTAAAGGTTTCAAACCACTCTTGTAAGTCGTCGTCGGAATTTAAATAGCTAAGTGAGGAGAAAACCACCCCCTTACAAGTGTTTAATGTGCGATGTGGCTCGACTATAGTCGGAGTTCCTGCAATACTTGTCAGCTCAAGGAGTCTTTGTGTTTGTTCGTCATTTCTAGTTTTAAATAGGACAGTTCCATCTCTTTGTTGTGTGGTTTCTGCAGGTTCTCAGACTTTTTGAAGAATTGTCTTGTAGATCGCAAAGGGAGAAAGTTTGCTCGTTGGTTTTAGCACAATGTATCGGTGTCGGTATTCTGACTTCCATGTGGTCGTTGGTCGATTTAGAAGTTCCGAGTCGATGCAGTCATCCGAAGATGACCGCTGCCGTTTTAGTCTGGACAGTGGATTTGAAAGAGAATAGGCCATAGGATATTTGGTGTTTCATCCCCCATGCTCCCCACCCACCAAGGAGCCCAACAAGGGGAGACCAATATGGGTAGGGCTGAGCCCAGTACCCTAGTCCCAGGGATACATGGGGGATATACTCGTAGAAGGCTAGGTAAGAAATATAGCTGCAATCATATTTAAAACATGGCCAGCATGTAGCCTTGGTCAAAACCTTCTTTGATTGACCCATCAGCCATGGCCAATAGGACCGAAGTCCTAATGACAACATGACAAGCCGATTGACTGGACCGGGCCAATCCAGCCTCCCGTCTAGGAGAAATCCAGGCCAAAGTAGTGTATTGTATGGGAGGGACCAACTTAGTCCCTTTCAACTCAACTACCAGGACCCCTTCATCCTCCGACACGGGTCGCAACCCACGGCAAACAGGTTGCCCCTTTTCCGTCGAGGAGACGTGTGCAAGCGCACTGTCCCGTGTTGGCCACTAAGGATACAGGATTTCACCTATAGTGTTACCACCCACCGCCACGAGGAGGCCCGAGACCTGCGGGGGCTACTGGCAGCCAGTCTGTTGGTACAAGCCTTGAGCAAACACTGTCCAGC
Organism: Platynereis dumerilii; assembly: GCA_026936325.1. NCBI lineage: Eukaryota > Metazoa > Annelida > Polychaeta > Phyllodocida > Nereididae > Platynereis > Platynereis dumerilii. Next base: position 6,790,152 of record JAPTHN010000005.1, read on the forward strand.
CTGGAAGGGGTTAAATCATGCGGACCAAACTGTGCAGACCATGCAGACCAACTGAATAACAACAGGGACATGATTTGAAAATAGATTTTAAGAACTTAAAAAAAAAAGAAATTTTTTGAAAAATTAATATTTATTTTTCACTCTGGTCTGCACTCTGGTCTGCACTCTGGTCTGCACTCTGGTCTGCACTCTGGTCTGCACTCTGGTCTGCACTCTGGTCTGCACTCTGGTCTGCACTCTGGTCTGCATTTCAAGCAGCATTTGGTCTGCACTCTGGTCTGCAGTTGGTCTGCATTTGGTCTGCACTTGTTCTTTTGGTCAGCATAGATAGATAGATAGATAGATATTTATTTCTCACCCAAGCTTGTACATACAACAACTTATATACATAAAACATCCACAGTGTTATCAGTGCAATATGCTTTGGTGAGGGGTTGCACAAGAGTTATTAAAACTATATTTAATTGTGCATCCCCAACAATTACTTACACAGGTATGTAAATCAAAAAAAAAAAATATATATATATATATATGCATACTTATATTATGATATGAAGAGCAAGAATATAGGAAAGGAAGTAACCTGCTGCCAGTATCTTAATATGTTTGTATTTTTTGTCTTGTGCATGATTTGGTCTGCATTTGTTCTGCATGATTTGGTCTGCACTCTGGTCTGCATGATTTGGTCTGCATGATTTGGTCTGCATGATTTGGTCTGCACTCTGGTCTGCATGATTTGGTCTGCATTTGGTCTGCATTTGGTCTGCATGATTTGGTCTGCATGATTTGGTCTGCATTTGGTCTGCATGATTTGGTCTGCATTTGGTCTGCATGATTTGGTCTGCATTTGGTCTGCATTATTTTGGTCTGCACTCTGGTCTGTTGCCTGCAATCTGGTATAGACCTGCACTCTGGTCTGAAATCTGGTCTGCACTTTGGCCTGTTCATATCTGGTCTAAGACCTCTTGCCTCTATACGTTTTTGTAGTTAATTAAAAAATATTAAATGATAAAATTAAATAGTTTTTGATGCAATTATCAAGCTAATATCTAGCTTACTGGTTTGGTCTGCATCTGGTCTGCATTTGGTCCGCATTTTCCGCTTGATTGACTTTGTATTATTAGCTTGATTAAACAAGCAATGCTCGTCTGCACCCTCCTGTGTTTGTTTTGTGTCTGGTCCGCATGGTCCGTTTGGTCCGCATTTTACACTGACCCTGGAATCCCCCAGTTAATGGCAATTACACCGTGAATCGACATCTTCAATTGATTGCTTTTAATTGATTCGATTAAAATACTGAAATTCGCACCAGAAAAAAGCAATCTGGCACAAAAATCAAAGCTTCTGAAGTGTCATTTATTTATGTAAACAATCATACGTCATGGGATATCCCAATTTCTTGGGAGTACTTCCGATCTACTCCAATCTACTCTTAACTACTCCCGGAAGTGCAAATGACCTGGAGTAAATTACTATAAGTGCACTTTAGACCTGGGGGGGGCTTCTTACTATATGCTTGTCTACACGTACGCTCGGCTGAAAAGGGCTCTTCAAGGGGTCATTTTCCATAGCTAAGGGTCCCAAAATGAGGTCTGAAATTCCCTAGACCTGGTCCATCATTTCTAGAATCCAAAATTTCGCAATAGAATACATTTCGGAATGCCATAAGTGGCAATAAAAAAGGTATGAATTTGTAGAAATTGTTGAAATAATTACTTTTAAATGAACTTCTGGTAAGTCATGGAAAATTTATGCCTCTTCAAGGGTGAATTTTTCCCTAGTTAAGGGTCCTCTTTTTGGGTTCACGGCACTCCGTTACTGGGTCTGGGTGAGAGACGCTCAGCCGAGCACCCCCGTAATTTTTTACGATGAGAACCCCCTCCAGGACTTTAGAGCAGCAAAAAGAATGTACCCTATGGCTTTTGAGTCAAATCTTACACATTAATACACAATCACACTCCATGTCATGGTGGTGTCTGGTGTACGCTCCTCTTGAGCTCGGAAATTGCATCCGGATGCCGACGACAGAGTCAAACAAATTATCCAAACATTTCCCAATAAAATACAATGTTGTTGTTTTTTTTAACCACCATGGTAGCAGCTGTAGAACATGTAATGAGATTAACAGCTTATGTAATTTAAACTTTAAGGAAATCCATAATCACTAACATGAAATTATGGTTATAGCATAATATATGCTAACTGTTATTCGATCAGAATCAGCCAGATCATACTGCACTTTACTCCCTCTTGTGTCTACGTTAGAAACATAGAATGAACTCTGTACGAGCCGGGCTTTTGCCCGAAGCCCGACAAAGCCCGATCCTCATTGATCACAAAAAATGGTTTGGGGCAATTCCGTAAACTCAGATTTACAGATTTGACACTTCAGCAGCTTGTGTAGCCCTACCACCATACCTTAGCTATTTCATTGTTATCCTGGCATGAGGCCAGGTAATAGGGGTATCAGACAAGCCACCAACCAAAGCTCCAAGTGCAACAGGAGCTGAGCTACATCAAAATATCAGCGTTTCGGACATACATTGTGTGATGTACGTCCGAAACGCTATATATTTTGATGTAGCTCAGCTCCTGTTGCACTTGGAGCTTTGGTTGGTGGCTTGTCTGATACCCCTATTACCTGGCCTCATGCCAGGATAACAATGAAATAGCTAAGGTATGGTGGTAGGGCTACACAAGCTGCTAGACTGCCAAATCTGTAAATCTGAGTTTACGGAATTGCCCTTTGGGTACTTTATTTCAAAATCAGGCAAGGCTTCAGTTGGTTTTCAGGCCGGTTGGGCCCGCGTCAGCAAAAATTAACACACCTGAGCGAGGACTGGTGTTATTCTGAAGAGAATGGACTTGAACCAGCATGTTTCTCCCTCATCAGAAGTACTGCGCCAATTTAAAAAGTGGTGATTCTGGCTTTTTATCATTATCAAATATTCTATAAAAATTACGATAAACAATTAACTTGATTGACTTTATGTGGTATAAACTCCAGCGCGAGATCTCTGGCATTCCATACATCTTAGCACTTTGCAATCTTTAGCTCAATCATCCAAAGTGCTACTCACAACCAATGCAGTCAAAAATCTTTTTGCGCAATCAACAAGACAGAAGTCGTCCAGAGAAACAGAAATTCAAGACTGGATAAAGCTTTTTATTGTCAAATTTAATCATAAACTGTGACAAAAGAGAGCAAAGTTTGAAGTCAATAGAATACTCCACAGATGTGACAATTTGTGTGAAATTGTTCCTGATTTCTGAATTTATAAATAGATCAGGAGTCTGAAATTAAATTAATCACATAAAATGTTGATGGGGAATACATCTTCTAGATCCCTGAATTGCCTCTGTAACAAGGGATTTGGAGGTTCTACTCAGGAATTTTTGGAAAAATCCAAGATGGCTGCCAAAATGGAGGCCATATTTTGCATTGCCCACTGTGGAGTGGGTTGTTAAGTGAACAGACTCCTGTGGCTTTCAGAAGAGTGACTCCGACTCTCGACTCCTTAGGTCTCCTGAATTACGACTCAGATTCCGCTTATCGGCATTATTGCATACAGATATTACATGGTTGACAGGGAAGAAAAAAAAGTTCTACAAAGTGTTCATTGGATTTTGTAGGTAAATACCTCTTTAAGAAAATTTGTATAACATTTGTGAAACATTTTAAGTTTTTGCAAGAGTGTTTTTGTAAATTATATTAATTATTTGTAGGAGTCAGGAGTCACCTATTCCATTTTTGACTTCGACTCCACCTGAAAGTCAAAGTTCGACTCCGACTCCACCAAAAAACCTCCGACTCCGACGCCCTGCCTGTCACCCCAGATAACAATTCTTAATTTTACATTTCACAGGATCTATAACACATTTAATATAAATCAGAATCGTGAATAAATGTAATATTATTTACCATAAATGACACACAGTACTGAATAAATGTTTACATTACATCATCACACTTGGAAATTTGATTCAGCTCTTTAAAGCAGCAGTTACCACAAATACTAAATTATAGTTCACAAGAAGTCACTAAAAGCATGAATATGAACCAGAACCTCTCCTTCATCACATAACATAGTGTCATAATAATTTCACTGCTGGTTATTTATACACAAAGCAATGTCAAAACTTTATCATGTGGTTCAGAACGATGAAACAGTGTGAGCAACTTTGTTTGACGAAGAACCTGCTTCGAATGGTTAAAATATGAAAGTGTAAAACACCACCAATTTCTGCCTGTATATATACAAACATATCTTTCAAGAAATAAAAATGGTTGATTTTTTAACAATGGCTTTCAGGTGCCGTGAACCCTATATACAGCTGTCAGGCTCTTGAAGACAACTGGCCGGACAAATTTATACAATTTTAATTCAAACAAAGTAAATTCAATAGCCATTTGATGTTCAATGTATTTCATATTGTTGTTTTTGGTCTTGTGTAATAATAAAGCATCATCCAAATCTAATAATAAAAATGTTATGTTGTCTTTTGGAGTTTCAAAATTTGTCAAATTGAACGTTATTGGAATTTTATTTGTCTCATGGAGTAAATCCGCCCAAAATCTCCACCTCCACATGAATGCATCCATTTTAAATGGTGTAATAATTGAAAGCAGTGTTGTCAGCGACGGTGGCACTCGTCACAGCTGTATTGTAGAGCTCACAGTTGCCGAGGAGGTCTGACGCGGGAGTAGCGTAACCGACACATCCGGTTGTCTTGGTGCAGAGTTGAAAGCAGTCGACTGAAGAGAAGTTCGCCTTGGTGACGGTCGCAGCAATCGTCGGCTTGCTCTTGGCGAACGCCACCATGCTCATCTGGGTGAAGGAATTGTTCCCCGATGGAGCCTCGGTCGTATTTCCGGCTGAAAAGATATATTGGAGAATAATAATGTGTTCTTATATATACAACTTGGACATCAACCTAACAAGAGTCTTTTCTTTGCTTGTCTTCAAATGCTCTATGCTCTTACTACCTGCTCACTCCATCTGGACTGAAAATAGGTCACGAGTGGAATTGGCCAATCAGAGAAGTTTTCACAAATTTCAAATTTGTAAGAACTTCTCTGATTGGTCGAGTTCAAAGATGACCTATTTTCTGTCCAGATGAAGTTAGCAGACTCTGTCAGGTATGGCTCCTTTGAATATCTTACAATTTGTCACGTCATGCATTGAGACAGAAATTTAGCATTGTTGTTTGTACTTATAAAAATCAACAAAATGCGATTGGTGGTTCTGCTGATACAAACTTGACTAGAACTAAGTCTTGGGTTGGACTACAGTGCACTTTTGTGACCTCACTGCTTTTTATGCCCATTGTGTGTCAGATTGGCAGCATCACAAATATCAACATTGTGCACAATTGGACTGCCATTTTCATAAATTGGCAAATATCTGACAAAAATGGCACCAAATCATCACAAAAATGTGATATTTATATTACAACAGAGTTAAGCTATACATAGGTAGGTGTATTTCTCCTATGGGGCTTCTGGTTCCTGAGATATCTGGCCACATGTCTGAAATTTGATGTGCCAAAAGAGTGGACTGTTGCACAGTAAAAATGGCACTTTGTCACTCATGATAGCCGATGAAGTGTCATCTGCTCTACTTCCAACATGGGAAACAGAGAGGCTGTTTGATTAGTCATGATCAAGAGAAGGCCATTTGACTTGTCATAACTGATTTTATGGTAAAAATCAGATGCATAATCCTTTCGTTTGCCTGTCACCAATGCTCCTGGACACTTATTACCGATCTCATATTAGTGTGCCATGTTCTTTTCAACTGCCACAGTGCTCATGTGACGTCAGTATGAGCATATTGACTGCCCAGATAATGATGTCAGTATTGAGATACTGACATCAACTCTGCATATATTCACATGGGACATGACACACTTCTATGAGATCTGTAATAACAAAATCAAATAATTGGGGAAATTCTGGCAATTAAAATCTTCAATAATTTGCAGACTTTTCGCGTAGGCCTAAATAGCTCCTCTTCAAACGGATTTGAGTAAAATTGGATATTGAGAACTGAAATCTCTAACATGTTTGATCAAAAAGAAAAACTTTTGAAAAATGAAAATTTAATATGACTTGCTGATTCAAACAAATTTTTACAACTCACCCTTAAGATTTTTGTTTATTATCATAGAAGCATTAATTTCTAGTATTAAACACAATTAATGTGGGCTCAGTGGTTTCACAGATTTATCTCTGTTGCAGCTGTGGGCTGACATTTTGGAACAACGCAGATATCTACAAGAAGCGGTGACATCTCTGCACTTCAACAACACCATATCATCAAAACATACAAGAAAATTAACTACTTACCAGCCAATCGTGGCTCATACACCACATACGCGAAGACAATAACTGCGATAGAAATCAACAACTTCATTTTTGATGGTGAGCAATGTAAAATATCCTGAAAATATCTCAAGAGCTGAAGTTGTGACAATACGAAGCGAAGTCTTTCTGAAATAGAATCTGATATTCTTAAAACAATCAATAGCGCAAAATGCCATTCGCAAAACTGAATGAATAATTGATGATTACTATACAATTGTTGTCATGGCAGTGCGCATAAGTAATAGCTAAAATTTATAGTTTCTTATATAGCATTGAAGCATCTATGTCTAAATAATTTATTAGTTTTTATCCATGATTAATGATGTTTGCAGTTGGTTACATTCAATGTATACGGTACTCCTGGCTGGACTGATGCTATCTGGTACAGTGGTACCAGAGTGAATCGATCAAATTGTCTAACTGTCTTCCTTGCATGATAGGCCTATAGATCTGGAGCGCAACAGAAAATCTGGTCCCGGGTCCCAGGGGGTTGGTACTGAAACAGTGGCATATTCACTGGATGCAATATTATTGAAAATTCGAGAAACTTTCATGCTAAAATAACGACTGAGTGGGAATATTATACTGTGCCGCCTGTAAGTAAGAGAAACACATGATATTACGCCATTGCGTCAATGCTAAACATCCCCAACCTAACTGCTTGTGGAGGCATGAATTCTCATCCGATGAGAGGAAAACATATTGGGTCATAAAGGCCGATATATGGGGCATGTGGGATAACAATGGCAACCAATTTTCTTTGCTGTAGTTAGGTACATGGGTCAAAGACTTTGATAAGTGAGTGAAACACAGGCCAAATGTTATTTAACAGGGAAGGGTGGTTCACATACTTATCAAGGACTTTGACCCATACCTAACTACGACTACAGCAGACAAAATCGGCTGCCATTGTTATCCCACATGCCTCACATATCAACCTTTATGACCCAATATGTTTTCCTCTCATCGGATGATAATTCATGCCTCCACAAGCAGCTTGGTTAGGGATGTTTAGCATTGATGCAATGGCACAATATCATGCGTTTCACTTACTTAGAGTCAGCACTGTAATTCTCTCCTGCAGCCTCCACTCTACGAAAAAATTGCCAAGTTCCGCAATTTTCTTCATGAATTTTGCAGTTCTGTAATGTAGAAATTGTGCACATTCCTGTAGGATTTCCTGAAACACCTGAACTTCTCCAGGAATTCTGCACATCGTAATTTCCTGCAGATTTCTACAATTCTGAAAAAGTGTGCAGAATTGAGACCTCTCTTAGGGAGGTTGACATCAGGCAGGAAAGGAGAATTTTGGCATGGAATTTCACATCTTGCAGCCCTACAAATTCCCGCAGAAACTTGCATACAGTGTGTAAATATTTGCGGCAAAACTATCTGCATAACTCCTACAGAATTCTACCATACAGAATTGCCGCAGAAACTTTGCAAAACATTAGAATTCTGAGATACCCCACCATCTCCCAAGAAAATGGTTGCTCATCAATCTGAACCACTGATGGAAATGGTAAATTTTTCTCGGAGGAGTTCTCTTCTGGTGCGACAGCGTTGTGCCATTCCAAAATGTTAAAAAGAAAAAAAATTCCTGCCACAGTATATTTTTGGCTAATAGCACCTGTTGGAGGACAGAAAAAGTGACCAGTAAGTCGTATTTTTACCACTGAACATTGGGAGAGCTGTAGCATGGTATAGCTCCCCCAGTTTTCTAATCAAGAGAGCTCAGCTCCCCCAAGCTCCGTACCCACCCCATTTCCATCACTGATCTGAACAAATTCACAGTCCCAAAATTAAAAATTTTTTTTGTTTTTTATAAGTCGCCAAAGAGCATTCAAGGATAGGAAACATCAGGGAGACAAAGTGTGAATGTGTAGAAAGACTTTGGGGGGGGGGGGGGCAACAGGCACACTGTAAACACATTCAAGCAATTTTACTAGTGCAAGTTGACATGAGAATGGATAAACACTATAAAAGGGAAACACTATAAAAGGGGGACAAACTTTCACAGGAAAACTATAGAATTTCTATCATCCCAATTGTACCTACAAAAGCTCCAAAGGTTATTTAGCAATTCACCAGAAGCTGAAGACCTCTTGCTATGGGGTCATTCCATGCCAAATCAGCCAAAGCCTCCCACCTCACCGTCTCAGATTTTATGATAGTTTGAGGCCTGGGACAAACCAAACTTTTTTGTGCACAAAGCTATGAAAAGCGATATTTTCGCGTGTGAAGGCACCACTGTTTCATCATAATTTTTACAATATTGTCAGCTTAAGAAACCGAGGCAGATTGTTTGTCGTGCCAAAGAAATGGACCACCAAAAGGACTTGGATTACTTTCAAGACAGACAGGAGGAAACTCATGATTTCTTTGCTTACGCTTTGTGGGGATATTGAGTCGAACCCAGGGTCCTCAGACAGCGACCGCTCGCTGACACCAGAAAGGATTGATGGATGACTGGGGCTTTACGTCCTGTATTTATGCACTTGGTAGGCTAATTAGGACAGGAGGACATGGCAATGAGGCGAAGGATGATGAAACAGCCGTCCAACATAGCCCCGGGTGACCCGGCAAGAGCAGGATTCGAACCCTGGACCCAGCGATTGGCAGTCCAGCATGCTACCATTAGACCAACCCTCTCCCCCCCCCCCGACACGAGAAAGGATGACGAAAGGTAAGTAATAGGTATTATATACCTAGTAGGGCTTGATCTTGGGAGTCGGTTATCAAGTAGTTTCTTAAACTCCTTTGGTTTCTTGAAAAATATCTCAAGATTCATACTACTTCTAAAGATCTCTGACACTCTGATGATTGGAGCTTTACGTCCTGTATTTAATTTATGCACTGGACAGGTTAATTAGGACAGGAGCAGGACACAGCAGTGGGGCAAGGGGCATCAAGCCACCAGAATATTCACCTCAAAAAGAGTTCTGACGTGTGTGGTTTTCAAATCCACTTTCTACATCCCTTTCATCACTTCGATCATCTTTTGTTCTGGCTTTGAAGTTTGAGTATGGGTAGATGGAGTGATGAGGATTTATATCCTGTATTCATGAAATTTCATACACTGGATAAGCTAATCAGGACAGGAGGGGGATACAGCAATGAGGCTTTTTTTTAGCCAGCAGAATTTTCACCGTCATTACATCTTCTAATGTGGTCTTCTAATCTATTTTACAAATTTTATTTCATACAATTATTGGTTCTGTTTTCATCTCAACTACTTTCTTAATTGCTCAATTAATATTTCTGATTCCCTACTTAGGCATGATTATGCAAAATCTTCCGCTTGCTCTTTGACAGAAAATTATGTAGTTGAGTGTTTGAAAACAACAACACCACTACTAGTCCACTAGCCTTTGTTTTAAAAAGTCAGCAATCGAAAAATTTGGATGGAACAGGCATACACATACACACAAGAAAAACTAAATCACAAACACAGTTCCTAAATTTAAGGTTTACCAAAAAATATTTTATTGCCAGTTAACTTAAACGGAAACCATTATCTATCAAATAATATTAATATTAAGCCAGAAAAACATTCACCACAACCATAAACACTACTGGTGTGCATATCCAATCAATTGGTAAAACTGTTCCATATATATGATCATTTCGGTTAGAGAAAATGAGGACATTTTTATTTATTTAAATGGCCAAAAAAAAAGGGCAACAAGGTAGGCCAGGTCAATGAAAGAGAAAGGAAGAAGCCAGGAAGAGACCATTGGTATTGATGCTGATATTATTTGTTTCTGCGTTTGTGTCAATTCTCCTTGTATATTAAAAATTCATTGATCCACCAGTATCAGGAACAGTGTTCCATACAAAATTGTTTTATATGTCAATCCTCCAACTATAGGTAATATTATTTCATCCTTCTTACTTTGCTGACCATTTCATTTCATTTCATCCCATCGACCCTCATATCATTTTCATTTATCCCCCTTCACCTTTCTTTTATCATTTCACCTATCATCATTTATTTTTTATAAAAATAGTGATTTTCAGTTTATTTGTCATAATGTGAAAATTTCTGGTAATTCATTTAAAATGATATTTTCTTTTCTAATAGGTGGCATTCATGCTAGCGCCATATTCATGGCAAAGTGAATGTCTCCTGACATTTAAATTATAAAACCATGTTTTTGTATTCATTGTAACTGTGTGGATTCATGTCAAATAAACATTTCTGTCTGTCTGTCTGTCAATCAGCCAGTAGATGGATGATAGGCGGTTTATGTCTTGTATTTAAGCACAACAGGGGCTAATTAGGACATGAGGACACAGCAATCAAGGTTTGGGCATTAAGCCAGCAGAATATTCACCATCCTTATGTCTTCTGATGTGGTCTTCCAATCTATTTTACAAATTTATTTCATGCAATTATTGCTTTCATCTCAATCACTTTCTTAATTGCCTAATTTTTGTTCAGATTCCCTACTGAGGCATGATTATTCGAAATCTTCCGCTTCTCCTTTAACAGAAAATCATGTCGTCGAGTGTTTGAGAACAACAACACCAAATCCACTAGCCTTTGTTAAGTCGGCAGTAGAAAAATTGAGATGGAACAGGCATTACCAGAAAAAGGAAAATTACAAGCGAGTAACTAAACTCTAGCAGTACTAGCTACGTATACTGGTGTGTAATTTCCATTTAAAAAGTGCTTTCAGAAATTGTCAGTCTTTATTTAAAAACTAGAATGCACGGCTATTGCCGTCAGCAGATTGAGAGATTTAGAAACAGGACCAAAACTGAAAAAACAGCTAGGTATACTGAAATTAGGACAGCAGGACACAGCAATCAAGCTACATGTAGCACGACATTAAGTCAGCAGAATATTCACCATCAATATGTTTTCTGATGTGGTCTTCCAATCCATTTGTAAATCTATTCATAATATAATTTATTTCTTCATTGCCTAATTTTTTGTTCCTGAGTGTTTGAAAAAAAACACCATTGGTCCTTGTGAAGTTAGCCTTAGAAAAATTCACATGGAACAGGCATACCAGAAAAAGAAAAATCACAAACAGTGCTACATTTTAGTAGTACCAGCTGGGTATATTGGTGTGTTTCAGGGAAATAGGATAAAATTAGGAATTCCTTTGTAGTCAAATGACATATTTCAGGGCTTTTAAAATAACTAAAGAACTAATCATCGAAAAAGAAGTGTTAATATCAAGATGTAGTCATTCTAAAAATTACAATATTTCTATTAAACAATGTGCTGCTCATTAAGAAATCAATTAGGTCCAACAGAGCTTCAGAGAAAAGGAGTTAATATCAGAATTGAAAAAAAGGCAGTCCTGAAGGCTATCGACCAACAGTGTGACCATTGTGCCAGGCTCAACCAAGAACTGTTTGAGTCTTACATTCTACGTTCAGAAATGGAACCGTTTTTTCCGCCTTTTCTGGGAACAACAAAACAAAGCCTTTACCAGATGAGACAAGGCGATGAGATGGTTCGCAAATTTGACAAAGTTTGGAATTTTTGTGAAACAAATTATCAAGCTCTTTATGCAACTCTCAGAAATGGCCCTGGTACCATCAGCTCAAGAAGAGAGCACCAACAACATGATTGACAGATGACCAGGGCTTAATGTCCTGTATTTATGCACTGGCTAGGCTAATACGGACAGGAGGACGACACAACATTGAGGCAAAGCAAGATTGAAGCTGTCTTCGAGTCCAATTTGGTCAAAACCAAATAATCAAACACAACTTTGAACAGAATCATAATTTTTCATAATGAAAAACATTTCAAAACTATTTTCAAAGACCCATTTAATGAAAATCATAACTCTCCCCGAAAAAATCATCATTTCTCTGAAGATGATTATATTACTGAAACCAGTGTTGGTTAAGTGCTTTACTCTTATGACAATAATTAGGTCAATTTCATCATGTTAATTTGGTCTCTCGAGGGTCAAAATAAAATCTTATTATTTGCAGGAACTGTACCACTGCAGAAACGCTTACTTCCGGGCGCAATTCCCCATCTAAATCTAGGAATAATAAGCTTGTCTGCAACACCACCAACAGCGGGAAAGACAAGAAATACACTAAGAAAAAAAAATGCTAAGACTAAGAAACGACCCGGTGATGACTATCGTGTTCCACCCTAAATGAGAGTCAGTTACTATACACCAGTCACGGCACAATACAGAACTTCGGCAACTCTGCTATCCCACCATAGACTAGTACCGATGCAAACTTTGTTCTCCCAAACTGTGACGGATCAAATGTCAGATTCATTTCTTCCCATGGAAGACCTCATCCCTTTCGCGAATAGTGATTTTGTCGATCCGTTCTATTTGGAAAAGTCTTCGGTATAGGATCAGCCACAAAAAATGGTAACATTGAGTTTGGTAGACATAGCCTTATTTGCCATTTGACAACAGTCCAGTGTACACAACCCTTTTATTTCTAAAATTGTTACTAAATTGATCAACGAAAATGACACCCTCATTTGGATCTAACGGCGCAGTTCATGAAGGTGACGGCACAAATATGTTGACCGTTTCGACAAATTTTGCATAGCCAATGATGTCAAAGACACGGGGAAGATTCCGAAAAAGAGGGCTCTGTTATTAAGTGTAATTGGAAGCAGTATATACACTTTTTACAGCATTTTAAAGGCATTGTTAGCTCCGACGTAACAGGTAAGATGGGTGGACGGATGATTGGGGCTTTACTTCATGTATTTATGCACTTGGTAGGCTAATTAGGACAGGAGGACACAGCAATGAGGTGAAGGATGATTGAAACAGCCATCCAACATAGGCCCAGGTGATCGGCAAGAGCTTGTAACAGGTAAGATTTAAGCAGCAGAAAACCATGGCTGGCTGGTGTCTTTTGAAGGAAAGTGAGGACATATACACAGCACTAAATGGCAAAAAAAGGTCGACAAGGCAGGCCTGCCCTGTGGAAGAGAAATACATCATCATAATAAGTTCTGACCTGGTTTTCCAATCCATTTTCCTAAATTGATTTCACACTTATTCGTACACAATTTGCTGCTTTTGGGCATTTAACAAGGAGATGGATGGAACGATGATTAGGGTTTACGTCCTGTGTCTATGCACCAGGCATAATTAGGACAGGAGGACACAGCAATGCGGCTTGAGGGCATTAAGCTATCAGTATATACGCCATCATAATGCGTTCTGATGTGGTCTCAAATTTCATTATGTAACGGACTTCATATATTTGATAAGCATGTGTGATTGCGTGTTCTTCAAACAGATGGATGCATAATTTTGGCTTTATGTCCTACATCTATGCACCAGGTACGCTAATTATCCCCCATGCTATGCTATGGGGGATTTTACTTTTAGTCTCCATGTCATGGCGTCCATCAAATATCTCAAACAACACACCATGCACAATGCTCATCCTTTCCCAACATTCAAAGACCCCCCTAAATTTGTCAAATCTGACCATAAATCAATAAATATCATAACCATTTCCACATCCCAAATACTTTTTGCTGTGCTTTTGGCCTGCAGCCACGTTATTTTTAAAAGCGAACTCCACCCCCAGGTGTCTCCACCTCCTTACATGTATGCACATTCTGCCCCTGGTGGAAATATTTGGCATAACTAAAATTGGAATTCTGGTGGGTATTGGTAGATGTGTAGGGCATGGGGGATATGGAGGCAGTATACCTGCTCTTGTTCGGACAGGTGGAGGACAAATTGATCAAGCTTTGGGCATAAAGCCAGCAGAGCAATCACCATCACAATGAGTCCTTATATAGTCTTACAATCCGCTCTCAATTTGAACAGAAGTGTGCTAGTGCAGGTGGATAACTCCAGTTGTCTCGTACCTCGACAAATTATGGAAGATATTAATTATTTATTAAAAAAAAGGAAAATAGCAAAATTATTCTAGCTCATTATATTAAATTTAATTTTTATCTTTTTTCAGGTGTACTTGAAATTACTGCCAATCCAGCCCTCATGTCCTTGGAAGTATCTGCTGTAAGGAGATCCTGGAGATACGCTCAATTGTTGAGCGGTTGCAGCCACCTGTGGATTGCTGCATTACAGAACATCCTGGGTCTCAATCCATTTGCGACTTGGCCAACCGGTATTTACGCCCTCGGCAGCCTAATTAGGACAGGAGGTGGACGGCTGGACGCGGCAATGAGGCAAAGGATGATTGAAACAGCTGTCCAACATAGGCCAGGTGACCCGGCAAGAGCTGGATTCGAACCCTGGACCCAGCGATTGGCAGCCCAGCACGCTATACCACTAGACCAACCCTCCCCCCCAGTTGGTGGCTCAGAAGGGAGCAGCATCTCCTCAGAGCAGGCGGCTTTTTGTCGGAGGTTAAAACCACACTCCAGGGCTCTTGTCTGCCGACAGGATCCCACTCAAATCTAAATTCAACAACTTTTCAAAGACTTTCCACGATGAAAATTATATTTCCAGGATTTCTACAGTATTTTTGAGAAAAAATTCTCGCATAAACTTAACACCATTTGTTTTGAATACATTGGACTTGCATTTGAGAGTAAGTGACATTCTTATAATAATGGACTTTCCAGGATTTTTTTTTAGATAATCCAAGAGCCCTACAATTTCGAACCGGTTCGGGAAGAAATTATTGAACCAGCTGGAGTTGGGGGGCATGAAGCACAGAGGGAGCAATGGGATGCAGAAATGCACAAAGAGTGAACTCTACTGAGTGGTAGCAATGGTTGTAATACGAAGAACTTGTGTACATTTAGGTTGCGAGGCGAGATGACGTGGGCCCGCCATATTATTGGGAAGCCATGGCCCAACCAGCCTGCCAAGCGCGCATGGAGCAGCAAAAAGAGAAAAGATAACATTGGTACTGAGTGTTTCGTGATCAAATGCAACTCATACTCAAATCCGACAACCAGGCAATCTGGCCTCACCTTTCACAAGTACGTAAATAGTCCCGCGGGTCTGCAATTTGCACGGAGAAGCATAAAGAGAAAGGAGAACATCGGGCCGGAGTGTTTCGCGATTAATTACAACTTGTACTCAAATCCGACAACAAGGCAATTGTGCCTCACCTTTCACAAGTAAATGGGTCTTGCGGGTCTGCTATTTGCATAAATGTCCACACTGTTTCAGGTGATCAACAAATGTCAGCACGGCGACTGCCTCATTGACAATGATTGTCAACACTGATTTGCATGCTTTTTGGGTGTTTAAACGGAGTTATGTACACACAATAGTGTTTCCTCTGGTTTAAAGCTATTTAACTCTATTGCTGTATTTAACCCTAATATTAATAGTGGCCACCTGCTGCTTATCATCAAATTTTAGATGAAGATGGCTTCAAGCTACTATATATAGGTTTGACCAAATCGGGAATATGCGAATCAAGTCTGGGCACCATATTTGAAGGACATAACATAGTTGCGTTAGAGAACATCCAGAGGAGAGCAACCAGACTGATCCCAGGCTTCAAGGATATGACATACCAGGATAGATTGAAGAGGTTAAATTTACCTACACTTAGATACAGAAGAGAAAGTTATGATTGAGATGTACAAAATATTATTAGGATATACAATGAAAATGTTTCAGCAGACTTAATTAAATTACATAAGATCTACAACAATATTGCCGCCTGTCCTTGAAAGTACCTGCGGCACTGAACACCCTTGGTATGAAGCCTGCTGCCTCAATCCATTTGTGCTGCAAGTGGCCTACTTCGCCTACCGAGAAAGGCACGGGTGACTGGACATGCAGCTAAATGAATGGATGGATGATTGGGGCTCTACGTCCTGTATTTACGCACTTGGTAGGCTAATTAGGGGGAGGACACGCAAAGAATGGTTGAAACAGCTGTCCAACATAGCCCAGGTGACCCAGCAAGAGCTGGATTCGAACCCTGGACCCAGCGATTGGCAGCCCAGCACGCTACCACTAGACGAACCCTTCCCCCCCCCCCCCCATGACTTGGTAGCACACATTACAAGGACTTATACACATTATTTCCTGGCAGCCCTAAAATAATCTTCAGCTTTGCAGAACCAGCTGTGGTTGGCCTTTTGTCAGTAACTTTGGCGCTCTTCCAAAGTTAAAGGGGTTCCACTTTACACCAGTGCCGAAGATCCTGCCCTTTTAGTAGTCGTTGCTTAACCAATATTTCACAAAGAAAAAGCAATTTTCGTATAATGCTCAAATATATCGATAGCGAATTCAAAAATTTTCAAATTTCCAAACAGCGTTCTGACGAATTGACAACCAAAGGACTAATCCAAATTATCCAAATCATTGATGAGAATTACAATTTTTCGTCACAAAAATGTTTAATATTTTCAAGAATATGGAACAACAAAACTGGAGTTTCGTTTCACATAGAATAAAACTGATGTAATGCCAAAGAGTACACCTACAACATGTAGTATGATGCACCTCTCTGTGCTGTACATCACTTGGAAGTCTGAACAAATTCTTAACCGATGAAAAATTTACGACCGACACCAGTCATAAGATGACAAAACCACTCTCCGAAGAACAATCAAACCTCGTCACGAAAAAGAATCATCAAATTAACCCTTATACCCATTTGATGAAAATCACAACTCTCCCAACAAGGGGATAGTGTTTAATAGCTTACAGTTATACTGTCTCTTTGTTACGAGTAATATTTTAGTCTGTCTTTGTCTCTGTGACAACTACAAGTTTGAGCAAAAGAAAACCAAGACAATTGCCATACTTTCATGCATCAACATTTTATTATAAATGGGGCATTCACATTTCTCAAAAATAATAATAAATTCAATAAAAGCTCTGTCAGATATATTAATACCATTTAACATGTCACCTTGCAGTTCGACAAATAAAAAAAGCAACAAAATATGACATATAGACTAAAGTCAATGTAACTAATTGCATTCGCACACTTGAAATAACATTGTAGCTGTTCTATAACTTCCGTATTCATAAAATTATATTATATTCGTAATGGCTCAGAACCCAATTAAGATATTTATGCTATCCCATATCTCACAGGCATGAAATTCTATGAAATACTCCGCAATTGCTCAGAAGCAAGTAGGGTACAGGCTGCAATTACAATATTGACACCATAATTACTTCTAATTGCAATTAAGTGGTATTTTTTAAGTGCAATTACTGCTACCAAATTGTACTGATTGCAATCAAAAGGGCTCCTGCATTCACTCCATAACACTTATATAACTAAATCAAGCAAGTATTCTCCTCTTTAGTTTCCTGCTATTCCCTTATCTAAACGTTTAATCGTATTATGTTATCCATTTCATTTAAAGCTGGTATCGTAGTACATCTAATTACAATTTAATTACAATTAACAAGACGGATGAAAATACATAAAAAAAGATTTTAAAATATATAAAGAAACAATCACAAAGAATGGTAAGCATAAATGCAGACAATCTTCTTCTAAGCAGACACAAAAAGTTTATAATTACATACACAAAACGTACATTATGTAGATTCACACATGCCAATAATTCTAACAATTGAACGTTCGCTTTTAACAGATGTATGTAAGCACTCTTGAGGATATAATGTACATAACGTACCTTCCAATCAAATTGACGCTCTGTGCATATGTCTTAATATAGCTTGACATTTCTACGAAGGATCGAAGCCCAAGAAATCACCAAGCAAAAAACATGGATATAAGAAACGATCTGTACAATATTGTATATGCTATGGTATATAAACTATTTAGTGTCCAATGCAAACACATTGATGTATTCTTTGATAGTAAACCCATGACATCATGGACGATATATTGAATTGAATCATAAGATACTTGGAGGAAACTGACCATAAAATCAACATGCACCAAACTGTATTATACAATCATGTTTACAATTGCATTAAATTTGTTTACAATTGCAATTAATTGATTTACAATTGCAATTAACCAAATGAACAGGCTGAAATCGCAATTATACAGTGATACACCTATCTCCGAGGGATAAGTAACAATGTAATATTTAGCATGGATTAAATTAATTTAATCAGTTCAATAAGTCATTATCTAAAGATAGCAATTGTATACCTGTTAGATACCGTTCACTGGGCGCAATTGAAACTATTTCAGCTAGGCTGCTATAAAAGGCACAATTAGCGTTGTGTGGACACATTCACAAAGTGATACAGTGGATTGAATTAATTCAATTTTATTTGGTACTTGGTAAATTCTCTGTAGCCCTACTTGAAATATGTAAACTTACAAACTTTTACAAGAAATTATACGATAATGCTTTTAAGATTCTGACTTTTGCAATTACCAGATGCACAGTTTCAAATACACTTTTATTGAACGCCACCCAAGCAAAAAATGCCCAATTTTAGTTTTTAGTGTTAAACTGACTTTTAAAGAGCATATCTTATTCTCATTAAAAAAAAAAAGAAGATATATATCATGTCAAAATGATGAACATATGATTCACGTCATAATATGATATATCATAATATCAAAGTGTCATCAAAAGTAATATAATTATGTCTTTATCATCCATATAAACAGCACCATTTAGCAAAAAGCAAACCTTTATATATTCTCTCATACTAGACCCTCGCAGTTTAAGCATACATTACATGTGAGTGTCAACACACCACTAAACCGTATTTAAATCACAAAAAAAAAGAAGATTAGTGCAGACATTATCAGCAGATGCTTGCTTTTGTAAAAATTTTCAAAATATTATAAGAATGATCATACTCGTAGAATTACGTACCCTATTATACCTTATTGTATTATAATTAATTTATCCATCAATTTATCATGTCGGGGAGGGAAGACAATTTATATCATTTCATCTCTTATAATTTCGTAATTACCAAAAACACTTTGTTATCAATCATATTGACTTAATAGTGCTCGTAAACTCTCTTTATGGTGTCAATGTAGCTCTGGGACTGAAAAATATTCACAAAATCAAAAAAGTTCTTCAAAATTGTCAGGGACTGACTCAAATATGCAGTAGCTCAAAATCACCAGATTACAATACTGTACCACAGAAGAAAAACCTTCCAAATGCTTTCTTTCTTTTTACATCAAACTTTGGACACAAAAACGGCCTCTTGCCTCAAATAAGTTCAACCTAAGACTTAATAAGTTACTTCACGACTCGATAAACTTTGTAATAAATATTCTTCTTTGAAGCTTTTTAAGTAACAACTTCATATTCTCATTATAATTTCATATTTTGCTCATTCTTAGTTTTAACTGCCATTTTAGCGACAAAAATCGACAGATTTTCTGACACCTTCACTTCGTCACAATTTCAGACAGGTAAATCGGCACGACTACCTTTCAAAGTTATAAGTTAATAGAAACTTTTCTCAACTTTACTTTTGTAACAAGTGACGGATAGACAGGTCTAAGTCTGCGTGACTTTGTATGTAATATAGGTCAAGTGCTGAGTCCGCAAAATACTTTAAAACGTCTCTAAAAGCAAAGAATTTACAGTTTAAAAGTCTACAAAGAGTACTCTAGCAACGTGCTGTAGCTAGCTTTGACGGTGCCGTAATTAGCACAAACAGCGGCTTTGCTTTCTTTGCCCCAGTGCTTCTCCATCAAGACCTCGCCCTCCCAGCTGTCTCCTTTCTGGTCGAGCTGCGTCCAATCCTCGCCAACGACGACAGCGACAGAGTTAGCTTTCGGTACGCTGACCCGGTAGAAAACGGCTTGCATAGAAGACGCGGAGCCCTTCGTTGCACGATTTTGCTGGAGGTGACCCTCCAGTGGTTCGGACAAGTAGCAGCCTTCTTTCCACTGGCCATACTGCTTGGGGAAGGCGACCAGAGTAGCGTGGGACATTCTGCAGTTGATCAAGTAGTTGTAGACTCCCGGGAGACTCTCGGAGGTGTCGGAGAACGGCAAGGCGTACACTTGGAACTTGTACATGCCCACCTTTGGTAGTTTGAGCATGAAGATGACGTTGTTGCCCTGCCCCTGCTGCAAGATGTAGTCCGAGTAGTCTTCGTTCTGGTTCTGAGAGACGTAGATCAGCTGTGATGTCATTCTCAACGGCTGACCCATTCCGAAGGCGACCTGTAGGTCTCCGTTGTCCGTCTGTACGAACGGATCGGTGTGGGTGTTTGTCGACAGACCCAGTTTCTTGAACGACGGCTGGGGGCCGAGGTAACCTGGCGGCAGAGTGGGTAGAGCTTCGACGGGGCCCTTGACTTCTTGGGCGATGATGAGATACTGGAAGGCGTGGTACAAAGAGTTGCCGTCCTTTTCTGGGTCGTTGGCGTAAATCTCAAGACCGTATTCTCCGGCGGCAGGTGCCGTAAAAGTGAAGACGGCTAATTCTCCGACAACGCGATGCATGATGTACCCTTGCAGGTCCTTTTCTTCCAAATCTTTGTTCTTCAGCTTGGCGGTGAATCTCAACTCTTTAGGGAGCTGGAACTTCACCTCTGCTTGGCCGTTGACCGTACAAAAGATCGCACCCTTCTGGAGAGCCTTGAGGTCATACTTATGAACGGAATCTCCGGGGCCCCATGACGTGTGCACGCACGGAGGGAAGGGAGTTGGCTTAGCAGGGTTGGACTCCATCTTGACTTCATACTCGCAGATACCTCCGTAGACTCCTTCCTTCGTTTGGGTCGTCAGATCCTTGGCGTACAGGATCAGCCTGTAGGCTCCCTTCTCCGGTGGCCTAATGGTGAAGTACGAGACATTATCGAGCATCTCCTGCATTCCGAATCGGTTCAACTTGGTTCCGCGGAACTCCTCACGACCATCATCATACGCTAGGGTGAACGTGAAAGCCAACGCCTCGGCCTTGAAGGGGGGACAGCCTACTCTGATCGTCACCTCCTTGTTTGTGACGATGACAGCTTCTCTGTGACTCAAGATCTGCAAACCGTACTTGAAGAAGGCGCTCTTGACCGGCACAAGGTTCTCGAAGTCAGCGAGACTGATCGGTCTGTCCAGCAACTGCCAGCTCTGGTCGTCTGGGTAATGGGTGAAGATGAGCTGATGGGGGTCGGGCATGAAGTAGTACTCATCAAGCTCGTACCTGAAATTAGAGATATGAAAGATTAAAATTTCAGACAATATCACTCAAGCAAAGGAAGACCTTACAGCTGGTCAAGTTGTTAAGCAGAAGGAGTGGACTGCTGTTGCACTGAGAATATAGCACTTCGTGAATCATCATACTGATGGATGGATGGATGATTGGGGCTTTTCGTCCTGTATTTATGCACTTGGTAGGCTAATTAGGACAGGAGGAGGACACGGCTATGAGGGGAAGGATTCATTATACTGATGATTTCTCATGATCAAAGCACAAGTTTCAAATGCACTTTAATTTTAGGAGACTTATGTTGTGTTGGTGTAAATCTGTTATGAGAAATCATGTTGATTACGACAAATCAAGTGACCTGCATGGCTACCATGCTAAAAGTTTGATCATGACACTTCATCAGCTATCATGAATCACAAAGTGCACATTTCATAGAGAAATAGTAATGTCTTTCCACATAACAAATTGACTAGCTGTAATAAAGATATGAATACTTTTGCATCAAACAATTAAAGGCAGTGATCATCATAAATCAGTATACGGAGCTATGCATAATAGTAATTTTCTCATTAACAACTTGGGTTGAACGCCTCTGCAGCACCTTGTCAGGCTATATCAATCTCATTAATTAACAACTATAATAAAATTTGGTCCCCGTAACCTACAGACATACTTTACTGACATTTTACAACCAATGTTTTGAGTCTTGAAAACCTAACCATCCATGAAAACCAAATAAAGCCACTGAAAATAAGATTTAAGTTAAAACCAATGGTTACAATCCTGAGATCCCAACAGTAAGCCACACCAACATTGACTTATATTGTTTAATATGTTAAACTCTTATTTTTTACTCTGATCAGGCGTTTACAAGTACTAACACCGATGTGAAGGCCCAGTAATCTATATAATTTTCGAGATATCTGCATATTAGTTAACAAAAGAAGAGAGAACATGAGTCGGAAACCTGTATCTAACACAACCATTTTTTTATAGAAATAAACTAAACTTGAAAATAAGAATATTAGAAAAGAAAATATCCCTCGAGTAACAGTCCATGAAAATATGAATTGATCTTTGATACTTTTTTCTTCATGAATTACAAAAGAAACAAATATTTCTGTCCAGGGAGTAAAATAGATTTTGTCTCATCACCAGAGAGGGAAACTTCGGAACTGAATTTTGATTTTGAAATTACCGTATTCTCTGGTGCCAAAAAGCTGCATGAAATCGCATGTACTTGCTAATGCGAGTTTCAAAGTTATACGGACTAAAAGGAAAGCATGCATAAATTAGCGTAAATTGGCAAAAGGATGCAAAGTAAATCAATGTCATTTTAGGTACCAGAAAATTGCCAGACACGTAGTTGACTAATCCCCTGTACTTCATGATTCAACAAGAGTTTGTTTTGTTTTGGCTGATTTGAGAAGTCAATTGCAATCCTACACTACAGGGTTTAAAAGTTCAACTCAAACTCGAGATGTTTCTGATAATTCGTCATATGTTTGGGTAAATTCTTTTGTGTTCACTTGCATGAAATTTTAATTTGGCATTAGAAGAAAATTTGGCATTAAAAAGATTTTTCAGCAATGCAAATCAATCAAACCACAATAACCAGACAATCCTTTTTCACAAGTATTGCACCAATAGTGTGATATAAAGGCCATACTATATTGCCATAATAATGGCTGCCATATAATAAAGCAAAGTTCCGTCAACAAACCTTTTTTGCCAAGTAGTGTAGCTAGCAATATGACAATAATGAACATTTAGCTAAATATTGTTATAAGTTCTCTAATGTAAACTGTAATCCACACAAACCGCTGATAAACTTTACATAAACAACAAAGAAAATTACTCCGTATAGTGAAAGTTTCATTTTCATTTAATTTTCGATCAGGCAATGATCATCATCAGAATGAGAATGAGAATAGCAGAACAGGAGACTCCTTGACCAACCTTTCATTCCACTTTACAATATGATTTTTGATAACATTACTTTAATTGACATAAGACAAAATAACCCTCAGCCAAATCATGGCCTTAAAGCTTCTAGAGAATTCCAGTTATTTAGATAAATGCTAACATTGTATAATTCTGTTTAATTTTGTTTCTCTCTCCATTGCTTGATCTTTATGTTTAAATCTATGTTGATGTTGTTTTTCTCTGTTGTAATCTTTATATTTCAATCTCTATGTTTAAATCTCCTGTTCTGCTATTCTCATTCTCATTCTGATGATGATCATTGCCTGATCGAAAATTAAATGAAAATGAAACTTTCACTATACGGAGTAATTTTCTTTGTTGTTTATGTAAACTGTAATGCTAAGTATAGTTTTAACATTTCCGATACTGTATTTGTCACATTAGAAGCACTGTGCAATAATAAAATCCATACATAATTCTGACAAATTTATGAATTCAGCCATGTCGTACATTCAGGTTTGGCAACCGTTTAAGTTACACCAATCCAAACTTCTCAGTTTCCCAGACCAATTCCAAAATTCCATTTCCCTTAATTTCCCTAACCAGAAATTTCCCTAAAACGAATTTCACAAATTTCCCAAAAGGGACCATAACTAAACATTTGTAAGTTTACAAAGGCGAGGGTATGTCGCCATTATCTCTTTCAGAGAGCGTGCTTCTAATGGACACATACAGCACAGACAATCATGTACATTAACAATTAGAGAAATACTACAACTAAAATATCATCAACATTAGATTTTATACCGTACCTGACATTTTCTGGTGTGACCTTCTTTCCGACGAGCCTCCTGGCGGCCCAATGGCAATCGACCAATCGCCAGGCTCCTTCTACGAGCACAGCGTTCCAAGAATGTTGGCCTTGTTCTCCGGTGAACTTCATGCCAGGTTTGTACTCGGCTCCCTTGGCGTAACCGCTGATGGTCTTGCAGTGAAGTCCGGCATAACTGGAAAACAATGAAAGGATAATGGTCAAGACTTAAGTGATGAAGATAGGTTGATCAGTGAATGATTGGGACTTTATGTCCTGTATTTATGCACTTGGTAGGTAAATTAGAACAGGACATGGCAATGAGGCAAAGGAGACAATGGTCAAGAGATGAATAAAGGTGGATGGACAGATGATTGGGGCTTATCATACTGCATCTATTCATACAGGAAAGCTAATCAGGACAGGAAAATAAAACAATGAGGCGAAGACTGATTTAAACTGTCAAGGTGACCAGCTGAAGCTGGAATCGAACCTTGGACCAAGCGATTGGGAGCCAAAAGCTCTACTTACTTCCAAACGCCTACTCATAATGAACGGACTCATTGGATATTGCAATTTTGTATCATACATTTTCAGTTGATGCCCATTTCATTGCGAATAATCTTTTCGTCTGTTTTTATCCAATTTACCTGCAGAGGGTCTCATAAACGACCGCATAAGTTGTCTGTCCCTTTTGCAAGTTCATCAGAATTTCTTCGGGAGATCCCTTAGGAGCGTTGTCGAAGCTGATCTGGGCCAAGTCCTTGGAGCACAGCCACAGGAAGATGGCTCTGGAAATGAGAAATAATTAATTAGGTTACAATCATGATTATTCAATTAACATTATACAGTGTGTAATTGATAATGGTTTATTGTGGAACCGTGACAGCTAAGGTTACAATTATGCTTGTCACTAGTTTACACTTTTTCAAAGATCATTATAAGATTTCAATACTTTTAGGAAAGACAGATCTGGGTTACCCAGCCAAAGCTGCCATCGAACCCAGGACCCAAAACGGAAACCTAGATCATCACAAACTGAACTCTCCTCCAGCTTGACATTTTTAAACATCTAATTTGACATTAGCATCAAGGCAACCTTAAAGTCGCTGATTCGATAATCTAAGCCCATAACTTACCTTGCTTTTTCCAATTCGTTGGTGATGTTCCTGGCGTAGATCAAATGCCACACCAACTCCCTGAAACTCTTGTGCTCTTCTTTGGATACCTAAAAGGATGGCAGATTTCTTAACATCAGTTTCAATATCCTTTCAAATGTATAATATTGTTATCATGCACATACATTTTCACTATCTTTAGAAACTTGTACTTAATTCCCATCATAGCATACCAAAGTTCCGCTGAAATTTATTGATACATTTTTTGTTACATTCTGAATTTCAACGCACCTCCACAGCGTGAAGATCGACGTTGGTGAAGACGCTGGTGTCCTTGAATGGCTTGGGGGGTACGGCCGGAGGGGCGGGCTGTGGGGCCTGCTCTTGCTGCATCACAGGCTCCGGTTTGAAGGAAGTGGGAGGCTGGATCTTGATGGTAGATGTGTACATCTTGGGGTCATGGGGTTTGTATTCTTGCTCTGGTTCTGTGGGGAGAGAGAATTTAACAATATCATGAGAATTAAACTGTTACCAGGTATGTCTTCAGATTTGACGAAAATTAAAAAACTTTCCCATTGATATACTTTACTTGGAGCCAAAATACTTACAAGAAAAGTTGAATTGTCTATTCTAGAAGCAATTAATGCGTGATTAAGTTTTTTTTATATTCCAGGAGAGCTCTGCATTTTTAATGGCAAAAACAACTGTTTACATTTTTCAAGGAATTTACTTTCATATGTTGCACTTAGCAAGACAGTCAAGATAAACTTTATCAGTCACAATACGCTAGGTATGACAAAAATCTATCTAAAAGTGTCTTTCAGTTGAAAGAAACATAAATACGCCAAGTGCTGGCCACTCACAAGGGTCGATAAATGAGACAGAGAGAGAGAGAGCGAGAATCCTCAACAAGTTACACATATTCGCCATGCGAGGATCTTTCACTTGTCCAGCACAGCAGACATTAGTGCAGGAATTCTCGGCTGCAATGACCTCTTATATTCTAGGAATACGAACATTACACACAATTTTATTCTAATTCATCAAATTTCGCACTTACGTCATTTGTAGAGTGAACGGCATAGTACCGCTACAAACAAGTCTCAGCCCTTAGTATACATTCTTGAAAGTTTACACTTTTACACTACACAAGTTGGACAATAAATTACAAATCCTTAAGTAAATTCCTAAGTAATTACCAGTAGGACGCTGGCGATATGCGTCGGGTCCCATACCGGCTTGATCTCCCTTTCCGAAGGGGTAAGCTCCACCGTAGGCTGCTCCAAGATCTAAAATAACACAAAAACACCAATAAATACAAAATATATCTCTCTATAATGCCAGCTACATATAGTTATACCTTCCTCGTTTGCGAATACACCAATGTAGCACAATATTACAAGTGTCATTTTTCACAGATCATAGGGACATAACAAGTTATCATTTATTAAATTATGTTAATTGACATTAATTACTAGTTTGATATGTAAAGGATTACTAATTCATACGATTACACTAGTCATGCATTGACGGGAAACGTGATATTACATTTTTAAGGAGATAGAAAAGGGGATATTTGGGAAACTAGGGAAATTTAATTTAACACATCTACATTATACTAGACCGACAGCAAAATGCACAATATCCAAATTAGATTTTTCATTTACAGTTTGGTTAGGAAACAACTTCAAACAATCACGGAGAATTACTACGACCAATGTTATTTGTACAACATAAAACACATGTAGTCCATGTTGGCCGGCTGAAAATTGTTTAAGAATCACTTAAGTACATTTCATACTGAGCTGATCAAATGTGTTTAGCATAAAAACTGCAAACAGACAAAATTTACATTTTGTCATGGTCCCATTCCCATATGTTAATGTTATATCATAAGAACCCATGCAAATGTATGTACCCAACACCAACAATAGAATAATCATGGAATTTTTTTTTCCAAAATAAATGGAAAATAAAAATTTGTTTCATTTCATCCTACAGCAATCACCATATCAGGAAGTAAATTCAGATCTAAGACAAAATATTTATCTTTAAAAAAGAAATTGGTCAAAAATCTTTTTGCAACCAATCTGGAGGGTCTGTGAGTCGGATTCAATATAATACATCTAGAAACAGGTAGTAAAATCTGCCAATAAGGGCGTATTATCTATCAGGAGCAGATACTTAAGTGGAACTTTTTCTGTATTCGATTAGCCGTTAAAAAGGTAAAATATGGCAGTCAAGAGGATCTACTTTTTTCTATTTCACGAAATTCACGTACATAATGAATAAGGACAGATTTTCACCCCGTGTCAACCAAAATATATATTTTTTTCATTTTTAAATTTGATCAGCTGAGTAACTGTTTACAACACAGCATGCATACTCTGTTGGTTCTGTTTGTCCATCTGATCCATGTGGCTGGGGAGGGGTCGAGCCCTTGAGAGGGGGTCATCTTGTCCGGCATAACCACCAGGGCCGCCTGGGTACTGATCTCGTCCGTCGGAACCAGGGCCAGCATAGGGCCTTCTATCATCTTGGCCGGGAGCGCCACCTGGGCCACCGTATACGCCACCAGGGCCGTACTGGCTACCGGGTTGGCTACCAGGGCCGTATTGGCTACCGGGTTGGCTACCAGGGCCATATTGGCTACCGGGTTGGCTGCCAGGGCCGTATTGGCTACCAGGTTGGCTGCCAGGGCCGTACTGGCTACCAGGGCCATATTGGCTACCGGGCTGGCTACCAGGCTGGCTTCCAGGGCCGTACTGACTTCCAGGGCCATATTGACTTCCAGGTTGACTTCCAGGTTGGCTTCCAGGTGCTCCGTACAGTTTATCGGTTGCGGGTCCGCCTCCAGGGGCGTAACGTCCCTGATCGTCCTGGGCACCTGCGAATTAGGGTTACACACAAAACATCAAACAGAGGTCCTCATGCAAAGTTGCGACATGAACACACAGCCAGGGTAGCTTTTAAAATATGGAGGGATGATCGGGCTTTACGTCCTGTACTTATGCACTTGGCAAGGGAAATGGGACACGAGGACATGGCAATGACACAAGGGATGATTGAAACTGCAGTCCAACATAAGCTAGGTGACCAGACAAGAGCTGGATTCGAACCCCGGACCCAATGATTGGCAGCCCAGTGTGCCACCAACCGAGGCAACCCAGAGGTTAGCAGGCCACCCAGGCCTAGGAATAAAACAAATATCTTTTCAGTTTTAAAACAATTGCTAACAAATACGAGGGAGACTTAAGCAGTGGAGTTTCAAATGTCGGCAACAGAAATCAGAATTTTGACGGGCACAATATGCCAAATATCTTGATTACCGAAAAAGGTACTCTCATAACGCAATTATATACCGCAGCTGTGTGTTCAACAACAATAGGGAACAGTATGACATCCACAAAATCAAAACAGTTACAAGGAACTAAATCAATTAATCACTACGAAATTAATTAATTACTTCGATTTAAAAATTAAGCTACACATCTAATCATTACATATCTACAGGTACGTTAATAGTACAGGTTACTGAATTACATATCGATGAAAATCATGATGAAATGAATGTTCTTATTATATTTTCTTAATCTATGTTAGTATGTGACCTTTACAAGACAGTGCAATTGTGCAATTACGTTACTAATGGGTCAAACCAGCTGGTTTCACCAAATGGCTCCCACCTGACCCCCTCAGATTTTTCTGAAAAAATTCTCAAAACAAGGCAATATAGTTAGTAGGCTGTGTGCAAAATTTCAAGTCTCTATCTCCTATAGTTTTTGCTACACAAAATAAAAACGAGGGTAATGTTTTGTCAATTTTCGCCCTCGTTTTTGTGACATCAAATGGAAATGAGATTTCAGAAAGCTATATCTTCAAAATTAATAATGCTATTGGCCTGAAATTTTTTGTGTGAAATATTTTGGCCCAGATACTTCCATTTCTTTGATTATTGTTGGTATAGGACTCTATTCCTGGGAACTGTGACTGCTCAAACATGCTCTTTCATTTAGCAAAATGTTCTGGGTCACCATGTTTGAAAGGCTTTAGCTAGGAAAGTATTAAAGAGAGAAGGTTGATTTTTTCTGAAGAGCTAGCTGTCATTGAGTTTTAACAGTCTGGTAAAAAATCAAGCATGTTAGGTATTTCGTATTTAGAATATAGCAGTACAAAGTCTGGGAAAAACCTAAAGTTCAGCAACTTCAGCGCCCATTTGCAAATGTCTGACAACCTGAAAAAATTTCAAACCAAAACTGTCTGGAAGAAAATATTGTTCACTAACAGATGCATTAAGATGAATGTGGTGCAAGAGCTCATTATTTAGTTATGAATTTTTTAGTAACCTTCTCAAAACGCTCGTTTTTGTAATTTCAAATGGAATTGAGATTTTAGAAGGCTATATCTTCAGAACCAATATAGCTGGCTAAGAATTTGAAACTGCTACCATGGACATATATATATAAATTTCGACTTCAGCTGACATATTTTAAGTTAATGCCATTTCATACATCCCATTTTTGCCTTATATTTCCCAAAATATGGATCTCAAAAACTTCATCTGTGACTTTATTTTTCCTAATTTTAAGTGTTCAAAAAAGCGTAACAGAGTTGTCCACTTTCACCGTTTGACCGCCTGTATCTGGAAAACTATGGCAACCAGCAGCACAATTTTTTTTTTGCATGAAGAGTATCCACAGCTTAGTGACCTGGAAAAAATATTACCCACAATGCATCAGTGGATAATTTTTTACGGTTCGTCGATATAACAGGGTGTTACCGGACAATTTTGGCTGTTCAACCAGCTTTAGTTGGGGTCCGAGTTATGCCAGCACCAAACTGATGGTTTTATACATTTTTCCACAATGGGAGGCAATTTTCTGAAGCATTACATAGCTTCCATGACCTTTTTTTAATCTCTCAGGATACATGGAGATTTTAGTTGTCCACACAGTTGTCCGCAAAATGTTACATGAGGACTGTGAGGACAACTCAAGGGACTATGCGGACTACTAGAGGACAATGCGAAAAATTTAGAGGACAATGCGAAAAATTTAGAGGACAATGCGGACAATTTAGAGGACAATGCGGACAATTTAAGGGACGATGCAGACTATTTAGAGGAAAATGTAGACAACTCAATGGACATTGCAGAAAATTTAACAGATATTTCAAGGGGTAGGCTGACAGCCTAATCTGAGCTATCTCTTTGAACAAAAACCAAGGCTGATCAGTGATCATTTTCATGATATTTATTAGATTCTAATTATTGAGATCTAGTACCATCCATATTGCATGATGTGGCTACCCATGGCACCGTAGCCTGTAGGGCAATGTAGGCAGCAGGGGGGTTCGAGTCGGGAAACATAGATACTCCCCAGTGTTCAAAATAAGGGGGGGTCAAAGGGGTTTTGACCCCCCCCCTCCAATGCTCATGGGACCCCTCAAATACATTTTTCAAAAGAATCGAGCAGTGTTGGAGTCGAGGCCAGGACATCCGAGACCGAGACCGAGGCATGAGCAGACCGAGACCGAGGCATTGACCGTCCGAGACCGAGGCATCAGCTATCGAGACCGAGGCCGGCTGAACATAAATTATGGTTGACTGCCAAACTATTTTAGCTTGATATATTGTCGACATATCACTTACAATAAGGCTATAACATGTGAGGACAACTCAAGGGACAATGCGGACAACTAGAGGACAATGCGAAAAATTTCGAGGACAATGCGGACAATTTAGAGGACAAAGCGGACAATTTAGGGGACAATGCGGACAATTTAGAGGACAATGCGGACAATTTAGGGGACGATGAAGACTATTTAGAGGACAATGTAGACAACCCAATGGACATTTGTTAAACAGTATTGTAGGCCGGCTGAAATTATACTATCAATTCCAATTCATGTGCAGGACTCAATATAAAAAAAAATTATCTAATGAATTATTCAAATTAAATAATACTGTGCTAAATATTTGGGTTTGGTCAATTTATTTGCATAATGATTATATTATATGAAATTTAGCCAATGAACAGGCTTGTATTATCAAACTTAGGATGACCCCATGCATCAAACTTCTAAGTAATGGCCTTTTCACTCTTCTTGAAGTCAAAGTTGTGAATTGCAATCAGATTGCCAACTCTAATTGCCATTATGAGAAATAAAAGCAGGGAACTTCTCATCTTCCTTAATTGCAATTACGAATGTCCTATTGATTCTCCTGTAAATTAAACCTCAATTGCCATAGAGCTAAGGGCTTTAATTGGTTTCAAGCTGGCTTTTCATCTCGGCTGACTTGAAGCAAAGTCTGCTGCTAGACTGACCAACTTCAGCTCACTGCAGCTGAGAGCAAAATCAGCTCGCGGCGGCGCAAAATGTCGGCGGTTCCGAGCTCTACCAGTGTTCGAAATAAGGGGGGGTCAAGGGGGTTTTGACCCCCCCCAAATGCTCATAGGACCCCCTCAAATACATTTTTCAAAAGAACCAAGCAGTGTTGGAGTCGAGGCCAGGACATCCGAGACCGAGGCATGAGCATCTGAGACCGAGACCGAGGCATTGACCCTCCGAGACCGAGGCATCAGCTGTCGAAATAAATTATGGTTGACTGCCAAACTATTTTAGCTTGATATATTATTGACATATCACTTACAATAAGGCTACAACATTGCAATTGAAGATTCGCTCAATCACTCAAGTAAAAACACTGACCTGAAGACAATAAGGGGCGTGTAAATCGTCTCGCTGGGAATAAATTTATTTCTTACGGAAAAAGCGACAGATTAAATTTGTTTTGAGTGTCTGAAAACCTTTATTACTTCTCAATCAAACATTGCAGACTCAGACTGAGATAGGCCATCCACCGGAAATTTATTTCAACACAGCTGGGAAAGAATATTTATACTAAGCTTTCTCGGCTTGGATGGAACAACAAATGGCATCGTTTTTTCTAAATACT
The DNA here is from genome assembly GCA_026936325.1 of Platynereis dumerilii. Taxonomy (NCBI): domain Eukaryota; kingdom Metazoa; phylum Annelida; class Polychaeta; order Phyllodocida; family Nereididae; genus Platynereis; species Platynereis dumerilii. The sequence continues at coordinate 6,822,366 of JAPTHN010000005.1, forward strand.
GAATTGCTTGTCTGTTTCCTAACACTTTCTAGATAGATACATACTCTGAGCTTCTCTGTTCCCATCTATTAGGCAGTAGCATATTTGTGTTATATCAATGATATTCTGAATATTTTTGAGGCATGGATGCATGTTAGGAGATTCTGTCAAAAATGACTCATTTCGTTTTGTCGAGTTATATGTCAAACACTCTGGTGTGTAAAGTTAAGGATAAGGTGTCTTGCATTAAACATGTTAAATGTAAACAAAAATGTTAAACCTGCATCATTATGGCTTTAATTTACTTGAAACAATGTTCAATGTCAAGGTACCTCAATAAGTGAAGGAAAATTAAAAATATTTAATACTCGAGGACTCCAACACTGGAACCAAGAGGTGGTCCTCAAAAACCCCCCCAAATACTGAATCTGTTCCGAGGAATAAGCATGAAGCCCCAGTAATGCCTTATCAGCTTACAACAACTTCTTGTGATTTATATTCACCAGCAATAGGGTTATAAAACTAATTTTCTGAAATGAAACATGCCTTTAAAACTAATTTTTAGAGCATCAAGAAAAGCTATTTGGCTTCTGGTGGCCCACTGACGGCCCTCCGTCTCAAGGGCTTCTATCCTTCTGGCCTTGCAACTGAGAGACACCTCCAAATGACATCGCCTGTTTCAACCACTGATACTGGAATGTAGATACATCTTCAGCTATTTCTTTAGTAGAACAATTAACCATTTAGCAAGTACACTTTTCAACAGGTGATGACGACAGGTGCATATATACTTGCTAAAATATATGGGCCTATTACATTGATCAGCTTCCTTCTCCTCATTTGGTAACAACCAGGGAGGGACGCATTTGGGGGGATGGGGGGGTGCACCAAATGAAATTTATGATATTTTTACATGCCAATTATATCGGCACGGCGTCACATTATGTTCGGCTATGAGTTCCGAAACGCAATAACCCAATAGACCCCCCACCAGAATTTTCTGAATCCCCGCCCCCTAATAATCTCTGGACATGGCCAGAGCAGGGTTTGAATGCCTAACCAAACAGGGCAGACATGCCAACAACTGTAGGCCTATACTATGGACCATGTGTTGTAAGAGTTGTACCAATAAAACTTCAAGCATTTCAAGGTAGTTTTGCTGAGGGTTACATTAGAATCTATCAAATGTTAATTATAATGATGGTGCCAAGCGTTTGAAATTCTTTATGATCATAATATATCCAGAGTTGTGCGATTGTGGGCTGACCAGATGATCCTTGGATGGGGACAGCGGATTAAAAAAAAAATTGTTTGATATATGTATGACACCAAAAGTAGCTTGATCAGCACAGGAGAAAAACCTTTGTTTCCACATTTAGGGTGTTCATCTATCATACCATTAGGTTTAATGTCAAAATTGCAATAAAAAGGTTTGTCGCTCCTTTGCATGTGAAAAATAGTTAGCGTTGCTTCTCCTGTCGAAAAGTTGTTCCCGAGGGTAAAATCCATAGCCCCCTCCTCCAAACTATCATCTTGCAGCTACTTCTCTTGAACTGAGTCCAATTTTCACTTTTTTGCCTCAACGACAAGCCAGCAGGACAATTCGTACAGGCCATAATATTATGCCCAAAAAACAGTGGTGTCCAAATGAGAGTTCATTACTGCAATATTGTCATATGTAGGTTAACTAGTTTTGATGAAATATATACTTTAGAACATGCCAAAATATTACACAGCTTTTATTTTTCAAAAAAATATCTCACAGTTGTCCTATGAAAAAGAATAAGTGTGGACAACCGATCATCTGAGTTGTCCAACTTAAAAATTATTACTTGACATGAATGAAACATCATGAAGATGCGCACGTCAGGCAACAACATATTAAAATATTCATGAGATTTTAAAACTATACCTACAAATATTGAGTTCTTGGAAATATAAAATAGTCTTGTCCCAGAGGTGACCAGAGTCAGCATTTGTCTGAAGACTTCTAAAAGCTACATTGTCCATTATCCAAGGACAACATGATTTTGATTGTCCACAAAACATGTCTTAGGGTGCTCATGTGGACAATTTTCGGACAACAAATACAAAAATCCACTGCCATTTCCTTTCCTTTGACATTTCATTCACTTTCAGATGTTTTATTCAGTCTCAGAGGTGGCACCAATCACCCCAATTGACGGTTTGTGGATCCGTCCAACGGTTTTAGATTTATAGCTGTTTAAAAAATGTAACCATTGCGGACAACTCTCAAAATTAAAATTCATTATCTGATCTGTAAAAAAAATACTGTATATTGGTCAAAAAAAGTGTAGGAAAATGAAATAGATTGGCAAGCTAAAGTTAAAAAAAGAAAGAGCATCTGAAAATTCACATTCTTTCTTTCATTTTGAGGTCATTGAAAAACTGGAAATTTTGTCAAAATGTGTAACGCTTATGTAGGCCTCTTTGCGACCTGAATTTTTCAATAACTATGAGGGCTACAAAAAACAGCAAACAGATATAGAATATTCAGATGGTGCTCTTTCAAATGACACCAAGTTTTGGAGGTCCAAACCTATTACTTTTTCGCCAAGGAGCTCTGAAATCTTGCTGTACGGTGAAAGGTAGTTTGTCGCGCTAAAATAGGGGTGTTACACAACGTTTAGCTCATCATTGCCAAATACTTTATATTGATAATGACATTGTTCTTATTTGGCACAAAGGGTATTTTCTGCTTATTCCTCTGGTGTTTAAATCATAAAGATTGGCCAAATAGAAGTGTAGTTACACCTTGTCGTGTACCTAAAAGTCAGTAGAGTTGTCCGCGATAGCAGTTTCAAATTCTTAGCCAGCTGTCAGCCTGAAATTGTGTGTGTGCAATATCTGGGCCCAGATACAACATCCTCTTGATTTTTGCTGGTATAGGACTGTTTCCCTGTGAACTGTCACTGTTCAAATATGCTCATTCATTTGGCGACACCTTGGTACACCATGTTTGGAAGGCTATTATCAAGGAGAATAACAACCTGTACCAAGTTCCAACCAAAACTTTCTGAAAGGACATATTGTTGACTAATTCATGTTCTCAAATGAATTTGGTGCAATAGCTCATTATTTAGTTATTAATTTCTTTGTAACCATATTAAAATGCATTATTTTGTCAATATACGAACAAGTTAATTTTTGTGATGGAATTCAGATTTCAGAAGGCTATATCTCCAACACTAATTACGCTATTTGACGGAATTTTTTTATGAGCACAGTTATGGCTAATACACTTCATCTCCTAGAATATTGCTGGTATTTGACTGTTTGTCTGGGAACCATTAATGTTCAAAATGCTCATAGCACGCCAATCCAAAAACGGATTTTAAATGATTAGCATAATATTTGAACCGCAACAGTTTACTGTTCCCAGATAAACAGCCCTATACCAGAAATAATCAAGCACAGGAAATATCTAGACCCATATCTCATTCACAATAAAATTCGGGACCAGTAGCATCACAAGTGCTGGAAATATATAGTTTTCAAAGCTGATTAAGTACAAAATAAAGTGTAAGTGCGAAAATGATCAATTTAAAAAGGTTAAAAATTCATAACTAAATAATTAGCTCTTGCACCACATTCATCTTTGAAAATAAGTTAGTCAACAATATGTCCTTTAAGAAAGTTTTTAATAAAACTTGGTTCAGCTTACTATTCTCCTTAGTAAAATAGGCTTCCAAATATAGTGCACCAGAAAGTAGTGCTAAATGGATGAGCATATTTGAACAGTCACAGATCTTATTAAAACACACCTGAAGGTGCAATAATTAAGGAAAAGTGGTATCTAAGCCCAAAGTTTGTTCACAAGCAATTGCAGGCAAATAGCATCATTAGTGTTGCAGATATAACCTTCTGAAATCTGAATTTCATCACAAAAATTAACTTGTTTGAAAATTGACAAAATAATGCATTTTAATATGGTTACAAACAAATTAATAACTAAATAATGAGCTATTGCACCAAATTCATTTGAGAACATGAATTAGTCAACAATATGTCCTTTCAGAAAGTTTTGGTTGGAACTTGGTACAGGTTGTTATTCTCCTTGATAATAGCCTTCCAAACATGGTGTACCAAGGTGTCGCCAAATGAATGAGCATATTTGAACAGTGACAGTTCACAGGGAAACAGTCCTATACCAGCAAAAATCAAGAGGATGTTGTATCTGGGCCCAGATATTGCACACACACAATTTCAGGCTGACAGCTATATTGGTTCTGAAGATATAGCCTTCTAAAATCTCAATTCCATTTGAAATTACAAAAACGAGCGTTTTGAGAAGGTTACAAAAAAATTCATAACTAAATAATGAGCTCTTGCACCACATTCATCTTAATGCATCTGTTAGTGAACAATATTTTCTTCCAGACAGTTTTGGTTTGAAATTTTTTCAGGTTGTCAGACATTTGCAAATGGGCGCTGAAGTTGCTGAACTTTAGGTTTTTCCCAGTCTTTGTACTGCTATATTCTAAATACGAAATACCTAACATGCTTGATTTTTTACCAGACTGTTAAAACTCAATGACAGCTAGCTCTTCAGAAAAAATCAACCTTCTCTCTTTAATACTTTCCTAGCTAAAGCCTTTCAAACATGGTGACCCAGAACATTTTGCTAAATGAAAGAGCATGTTTGAGCAGTCACAGTTACCAGGAATAGAGTCCTATACCAACAATAATCAAAGAAATGGAAGTAACTGGGCCCAAATATTTCACACAAAAAATTTCAGGCCAATAGCATTATTAATTTTGAAGATATAGCTTTCTGAAATCTCAATTCCATTTGATGTCACAAAAACGAAGGCGAAAATTGACAAAACATTACCCTCGTTTTTATTTTGTGTAGCAAAAACTATAGGAGATAGAGACTTGAAATTTTGCACACAGCCTACTAACTATATTGCCTTGTTTTGAGAATTTTTTCAGAAAAATCTGAGGGGGTCAGGTGGGAAAATTTTCGGAAATTTGATGAAACGGCGCGGTTTGACCCTAATATAATAAATATGAAGATACATATGCAACAAAAATCATGTTTACGGCATCAAATATTTTGTTTTCAATAGAAAGTGAGTTCTGCAACTTGACAAGAAGATTTCAACAGCCTCAAAGTACTATTGAATAGTTCTGAAGTTTTAAATAGATTTCTGGACATCTACTGTCTCAATGAAATTTAATTCAATTTAATTGATATATTTTCCTTATGGACTTGATGTCATTTTTTCATTGTCCTCTACTACTGAAAAGGTGTTTTACTCAAATTGCAGAATTCACAAAAATACATTTATAACATTTAAGCAAATTGATACAGAAAAAAACCTTTTATAAGACTTGTTACCTCAGTGCCCACAATTTTTAACTGATTAGGGCAAAACCAAAACAAGAAACCGAGGATTCAAACCTGAACAAAGCATTTTTTTGGGCACGCCAATAAAACTAGACAAGTAATAGTTTGAAACGTCAGTTCATCTGACTGTACATCTAATATCGAAATAAAGTGTACATTCATGCTTCATGAATATATATACCAGCATTTAGAAGTGGTCTGAGGTATGCAAAAATTAACATGTCTTACAAAAAGAATTTCTCTGCATCATTTTTTTTCTTTTTTAAGCAGTTAAAAAATTGACGCAACATAATCACTGAAGCAAAATCAACAAGTCAACAAAATAATCTCAACAAAACGTAGCGCAATGCTCAACTTAAATTAACAAAGCTCATAACATTATTAACTAAATTGAATGCTTTACGAAGCAACAAGCAAGTGCAATGCAATAATAACAGATGTGGAGAAGAAACTAGAAATTTGTGTTAGGCCTATTTCGTTAAAGGATTTTTTAGCCACTGGTATTGTACAGCAATCAAATTACTGTATGGAGATTTAGTTTAAAAGAAATATATGTTCACAGAACAAATTCAATATATTGGAGTCAAATTTCATAACCAAGCTTCCAAAGATCCAATTACTTCTCCACAACCGTTCAAAACTAATTCAAAGCAAGTGCCGAGTCAATAGTACGGAAATATTACTCCAGGGGGCCGCTGGGGTAGTTCCAGCCAATCCACTAGGACTCCGACTACCTGACAGCGCCATCTTACGGGCATCTAGAGAAGCCACAAAAGGCGGGAAACTCAGTCATGCGTAAATAAACGAAAGAAATCATATCAAATTCCTAGCAACTCAACAAAATGTTTAAAATATTGTTTAGAAATCGCAAATCATCGTAATAATTCACCTCTCAGCAGTGTATCAACTTAATATTGCATAGGATACCATAAGTATAAACAATTTGTAGTCAAATAAAAAGTTCTATGTTCTATGACTCAAGATAGAAAAAGGTGCACTAAGACACTCAAAAAAGACGAGGTTTCATCATCGCAAATGTCTATGAAAAAGCGAGTTACGTAAAGCAGAAATATAGAGGGCGCTGGTAGTTGCAATGCAAATCTACTTGAAGCTCCCACAAAGTAAAATAGCAACACGTCAACTATTTCGAAGCATACTCGTAACCTAATAGATCTAGTTAATAATGCAACTAATTTTTTTCAAAGAGGGCCTCCAATAATGACGTGTATGAAAGGTCATAAAGAGGCATAATACTGCATATTTAAGAAGCTCTAATTGCCTAGAAGCAAAAAGCAGTCGGGAAACAGATCACAGCCAAAAAATTTGACTCGAGCCAAGATGTCGAGCAATCAGCATTGGGTCTAAGGCAGCAAAGACTACATGTAGGCTACTTCAGGCATTTATTTTTGAGAGGTTAGTCAATTTGAAAAAATTCTCGTGCCTGGTTGGGTTGAATCTCTTCCTGGACCGTAGCCATTTTGAGGACCTTGGCCTGCAATGTAGACCACCTCGTTAAACAACAGGGGAAAAAACAACTAATTTCTAACATTTTAGACAATTGGAATGTTTGGACCAGAAACATGCATTCATTAATGTTTTCATGCACATTTCGTTGTCAAGAGAATATAAACATTATTTGTTGTCAACATATTGTTAGTAATTTGGTTATTTCAGTTATATTCATGTTATGTTAACACAACATTGTTGAGGAGGAACCTTTCAAAGAGAAATGCACAATATAAGGCAAAGATTTCCTCCTAAATTTAACCCTTGAGAAGCAAGTATATAGGATATCTGGGCCCCAAGGCCTCATGTTAAAGTAGTGACAACACTGAATAAGTCAATAACAGCTTCATTTATAAATAATCAACAATACATTATGCATTCCCTTTATACGTCAACGAGAACATTCTGAGAATACGGACTACAGAGAATCATATCAGACAAGACTCACAGTTCACAAATTAAGACCAAGACAGTATATTACAGAACTGTTATATTACAGAACTGTTGTTGAGCAGTGCATCAAACAGAACATTCTTTCGACGACATAAGCTCGGTTCACAGAAGAACATATATATTGAAACTTACGGATATAAACAAGCGAGAACAAACCCAACAGACAAACACAATGATGAGATGGCACAGAGAATAACCTCTCATCACATTCTCAAGAGTCTCATAAATAGCAGACTTCTATCAGCCCATGAGAAAATTCAACGCATAAGGTACTAGTCCAGGGTTTAAGAGTCTTATCACTAGTTTTAGTTAGGTCAGATATTCAGTGAATTGGTGCAGTGTGATTTTATTTGTTTACCATCCTCTCATACCAAGATAACTTAATTTAAAGCTTTAACTTCTTACTTTATCATTATCAGATGACTTATTAAGCTTCTTAAGTTATCAAACCATGCAGAGTATATGAAGTCAAAATAGTTCAGTTCCTCTCCCACAGAAGGCACCACGACCACCAAAGTACACACAATGTGATGATGTCATAATCCCTTGCACCATATTTATTCAATTACAAGGTTTTGTCCCCCCATTAGTAATAATATGTTCCTTGGATGACATCACTGCAATCGTGACATCATCGAAGATTAATTTTGTGGTCATAGAGCCTTCTCCTGGCATGAAAACTCTCCAATCATGACTTAAATCAGTTTATATTATCTTGTTATAAATTATGACTAAATCTTATGGTATTGTCTTATTTTAGAGACATGCCTGTTTTAGACTTTGGCGGTTGCGACAACAAGAGGGCTCCAGGGCCCAATTTCCCACTTCCGGAATCGTAGGGGTCGTAACCAAGGTTATCAGCTTTAGTGGGGTCGGCATTTTGTAATTGGTCATCTGAGAAGAAAAGACTAAAGGATCTAGTACATGCAGGTAATGAGGTAATATGTTAAATGCACACATTATGACTAATTTATATGATATATGTTAATAATGTTGCAATGAGACTAGATATATCAAATAGATTTGTAGACTACTATTTGACCAGTTTGATTTTAATGAAGTATAACTAGAACAAGTTTCGCAAGTTAACAAAATATCTGTATGTTCTTTGCAATACTCTAGATGGCGCTAGCTGTCAAGGAAGTATAGTGGAGGAATTATGAACTAACTGAGGACAGCAGAGACACTGGACGCATAACTATTCATAATGACAGCTTTTGACAACATATCTGCTTTGGCCAACTTCAATAGTGTGATTCTGAACTCTGGTAGTGACGCAATAAATTTATTGTATGAATTAACTATCTATTGTATAGATGTAGTTGTGATGAGTAAAAGAAGTGACAATGATGATATCTAGATATGTGGCAATGAAATAGGTCTTCCAAGACAAAAAAGACTATGAATAAATGAAAAGTAAGTATGTAAGTGACTTGATAACGCTGTAATAAGCTACAAGAATAGGCCTAGTCATTCTTGGTCGTCAAAGGATCTACTCAAACAAGACAGGATAAAATAGTATTACATGTGCTATCAATAGGAGAGGAAATTAGCCGCAAATATCATTCGAGCAAAATCAAGCACAAGAGTTATATTTTTAGCATGGAGGGAGCTTTCAATTACACAAAGTCTTCATTCGGGAAACATATCACTAATGTTAAGATTGATAATCACTCTTGATATAGGAAAAGGACTACTTATCTTAATTCAAAATCATCAATATCATAGTTAATCGAGTAACTACCATGCTATAAGAATTAGCACACACAATATCAAAAATTTAGATATCTTCAAAATAAAGCAATACATTAAAATGACTACAAGAACACAAGAGAGCCTGCTGAAATATGTCTAGGGCAAACAGGTATAAGTCTATACCAAGGAAAACCGAAGCATATTAAATGAAGAGGTATTTCTGTACTTCATATAAATAGGGGCCAAATTTTTAAGAGAAATTCCTCCACCAAATCTACGTTACATTGGTTAGATGTGTAGGTTTTCAGATATCAATTGTATTCGTAAATTCATTACAATGTTTAGAACATGGTGCTTTCATAAATTTGGAAATTAATAAAAGAAAATACAACCACCACCAAAAATGTTCTAGGTCTACAAATAAGTAGTTGTGTACCAAAAACTATAAATAATTAAATAAATAATAAATTCTATTTTTAAGTATTGACAACAATATTTACAGTGTCTAACACTTTGTACACCATCAACACTTTATATAGAACGGTTACGACCGTTGCCAAGGATATTACCATGGTAACGACCGTTGCCATGGATGTTGCCATGGTTACTGTATTAATAGTCTATAAATAGCACACCTTGAGTTCTTCCAGAAGGATCTTGTGGTCCCTTTTTGCCACCGGACACATAGACAATTTCAATAGGGTTCCTATTAGCATCTCCTATACAAAATACAGCACACAAGCAATTCAGTGAACATTCAAAAATGCAAAGCACAAAATCATCAGCACAAATCACGAGCAGTGTTTGAAATAACAAGGCAAGGGCATTTCAGGTAGGGGACTCCCGAGAACTAGACTATTATAAGGCCCAGGGCTACACCCTTCAGGACATTCGGTAAGAAATACATAGTTGTAGTTGGGATGTACTCAGTTAAAACCTTTTTTTCTGTTTCAAATTCTGTAAATTTTACATGAACGAAATTTTGAACACATTCTGCTTGTTAACAGCTTTTCTGTTTCAAATTAAAGTTGTCTGTTTTATTAACAAAAATCGGTGGATTGCTAAAATGGTTTCGCCATCAATATACACATGGCATACAAATACAATATAAAATTTCTTTCATTTTGACAGACAGAAGGAACACATATTTCAAACACTGCTCATCACACAAAAACAATATGCGATTAATTTTGCAAATTTAAATATGCAATTAATTAATATTCAACATTCAAATCATTCATTATTAATAACCATACTATAATATCAGTCATAATTGATATGATTCATATATTGTTCAGTCATCATTATAAATGTTACCTGCAAAGGTAAAGTTATAATGCACATCAAAAACAAACTTAAATATATCTTAACTTAATTTCAAACGGCATTCTTAATTAGTTATCATACTACGGTATCTTAAAATTTATAGCAATGCGCAAAATGCTTAAAACTTTCAGAATTAGAGATGAAATTATTGTAATCATCAAATGAATATTACCAACTAAGTATGAATGCAGAATATATCGTCCTCAGAGTGTAAATTGTTTATCAAGATAGTAATAGCGGATTTAATCAAATATTCACAAATTTCTTGTAAATTGTTAAAAATTCTTCTTTTCTTCCTTTTTTTTAATTTGTCAATTTCACACATCTGAGGATAATATAATCAGGAAAAGGTGTTATTTTGGAACTCTTAGCAAGATGGTACTGTTAAATATTTCCCATTACTTCAACAAATGTCCGTATTAATTCCTGAAGTTCGCCTACTATCAACTTTGCTCTTTGTCAAATCATAGAATATTGGTTACATCTCATATATATTTCCCATATCATTACGAAATTTCACAAAATTTCCCAAGATTTTGATAATTTCTGATTGTCAAAAATTGAACAAAATGCCTCCTTGGCCCTTCTCATTTCATATAATGATGATAACTAACTTCGAAAATATCAAAAAACTTTATAGAAATAAAATTCAGGGAGACTTTAATACATTCCCACCAAGGGGCTCTATACAAACAAGTCCATCAGTCTTTTTAAAGAATAACTTTCAACAATTAGCACAAGTGCTCTAATAGGGATACACAACAGTGCAACCCTCAAAGGCCAGTAATTGCCATTCTACCACACAAAGAGTTCCAACCTTACACCTGAAATGGGATTTAGGAAGGGAAAAGCATGCCATGCCTGGTCTGGGCTTGGTGGCCGGAGCCGGTTTAGGTCCAGGTTTAAGCGGCGATTCTCCGGGAACATAAACCACCTCTACCCCCTTCTTAGAACCATCTGTAAAATTGCGCAAAATGCACGTCAAACGAGGAAAAAATGCCATAGCAGACACCATGCAGAAAGGTAATAGGAATTATTAAGAGGATCAGAAAAAGAAAAGGTCATAATCATCGCAGTGGTTGTATAATAAGAATAAAATTAAAATAAATATTTCAACTTTTTTGCTTGGTTATTTCGTGACAATACACAAGTTTTTTAAAAGGTCAAAAAGGTTCTAAATTCAAATACCAGGCTGAATTTCAATTGTTTGAACAAATAATTACTCAAGATCAAAATATTTGAAGAAATTTGGTGCAAAATATTCTTTATAAAAAAAGAATTTTCGATTTCTATAAGGTAACTGAAAAAAATTTTCAAGCTCAATCATAAGCTCATTAAAATTTTAAATTCACAAATAGTTACACAACCACTGTGTATGATTATTTGACTTCTTAATTAATCACAAATCATTCACTTAGGATTTTATTGGAATGCAATTAATTATGCGCAATCATAAATTTAGTAGAATCAATTAGGCAATTGCACTTATAATACTAATTACACAATATCATACAACTGCAATCAATTTAACAATGACTTAATTAACTTATTACTCTATATCAAAAATGCAATTAGTCAACTAACTTAAGATAAATCACAGTTCTTAAACATAATTATAACGGGAATTAGAAGCGGGAAATTAATAGCAAGGCTATATCTTATATAAGCAAACTGCACTTCTAGAAGGATTGTATTCTAAGCTATCAGAAGCTGTTATGCCCGATTTGGAAATAAATCGGAATCTTTGTGAATGTGTGGAACACGTGGAGTCGTGAACTAAAAGACGTGTTAGAAATTCAAAATGGAAAAGTGTGGAAATTGTAAAATGTCGCGAATATGAATGAATGATTGAAATTATGGATGAATGATATCAAAATAAGTACATTTGAAGAAGACAGGTGTTTTATGATATGAGAGTTTTTATGAAATGTAATATTGCTTATCGAAAGTCTTCTTATATTCAATTTCCTAGAAAAATTGCATACATACAAAGTACACACAATTGTAGAATGGATGATTGAGTTCTGCATTTGTGCACAAGTGAACACAACAATGAGGTAAAGGATGATTGATACTGCTGTCCAACAGTGGTCCAGGAGACAAGACTAGAGCTGGAATTGAACCTTGGACCAAGCAATTAGGAGCCAAGAGAACTACCAACTGAACTAACTACCTCTTCCCCCATCAAAACAGTTCGAATTTTTTTGAAACCTCGCGGCCAGTATTAAAGTTTGGAAAGACTTAAACCACATTTTTTCTGCAGCATTTGGCAATATTTTCCACAGCATAATTCAGCAACATTACAATTTTGAGTTTTTATCGCAATAAAGGATTGTTCACAATGACTTTCGATAAACAGTATTACACCAAAATAAACATGGATGATAAGTAGACACTAGACAGATTATCGAGAATTGATGACATCAGAATTCAACAGTGACGATGACATGATTTTGATGACATGATATGGTGATGATGATGAATAACATGAACCTGTGCACAAAAATGCAACATTGTAACACTCATTAACCCATGCTGTTAAATGTCACATCTGAACAAAACACTTATTTTACACAACATTTGGTGAGGCAACGGAGGAGCCGTCAGCTTTGTGATCACATTTTTCATCTTTGAATTTATTGCTTTCTTTGAAATTTTTACAAGCAGTAAATATAGAGTGACTATTAGAGTCCACTATGTATACAAACTTTAGCGAGACTGTGGATGACCGGGCTTTACTTCCTGTATTTATTCATGCACTTGGCTTGATTGGGCAGACATGGGCTGCCTGAGGTGAGACTATGGTTGCCTGAACTTGATATTAAAAGCTCAGCACACTGATACTGAACAAAGCCCAGTGGTGGATCCGGACGCAGGGCTATTTTATAGGACCATGTCATCGCATATTTTCTTAAATTCTACTTCTCATTTCAGTGGTACACTGACAGTATTGATAGCGCTATCAATGAGAATCTTAGAAATAATTCTCCGAAACTTCAGATGTCAATTTGATCACAAAGCTGACAGCTGTAATGTAAAGCTTATTCACAACCATGCGAGGATTAGCTTATAACACGACAATACTGTGGGTCCAGTAAATGGCAACAATGGTTCATCCTATACCGGTAGTTCAGCCGGTTCTGGACGGTTCTTCTAACTTCCAAGAAACACAAAATCTCGTAAAAATTTGCAGAGTCACTATTAGCACTCAGCAACCAACATAGGTATAATACATATCTGCAAATATCTATATCATGTATATTGGACCCACAGAATTGTCTATAGTCGTGACCAACATGCCGGGTATATAAATGGTCAACATAACAAATTTCATGCACAAATGGAATATAGGTTTTTCCATTGGAACAACCAACCAAACCTAATGCACACAATTGGAACGTATAACAACTATTATGTACAATCATGCAAGTTTGAATAAATATGTGTTATAGGAAGCAAAGTTAGGTTCCGGACTTAACAACCACACTAAAGAATACTTCAAGAATACTTTAAAATAACAAATTATGCATTTGCCTTGGCCGTCAGAGGGGTGTTCCTGCAGGGGTTCTTGTCCGCCGCGCCTTGCTGGGTCATAGGGACTTTGGGAACTCCCCCGGGGTAAAGAGTAATAAGCTGGGTGGTGGGGAGAAGCGGGAGGGCCGTCGCCGGATGTGGACCCAGTACGGGACCCGGGACCTCGGTTTCCTGGCGTACCAGGGCTTGCGGACCCCGGACCGGTTTGATAACCCCTCGGCAATGATGCTGAATAGCCTGGGTGAGCTCTCTGACCATATTGGGGACTAGCGCCATTGCGCTCTAACATATCTTCTGAGTACCTCCTGGGGTAACCACTAGGGCTGCTGCGACCAAGCGAATTATAAGGGGAGTATTGATCGTCAGGGTGACCTCTCTGTCCCTTCTTTAAAGAGGATGTCATGTAAGGACCTTCTCCGTACTGAGAGGGGTCTAGCAGCTCTTGGCTGGGGTGGCGTCTACCAAGAGTGGAGGTATTACTCTCTAGATAATCAATAGAGGGCCGGCGACCTGCGGTGCCGTAGTTACTGTCGCCCGGATTCATCTTCATGTGCCGGGAAGGACTGGGTTTGTGATCGGGATAGTCGGAGGAATCTTGGGAGCCCTGTCGCCCCACGTAAGGATACCCCGCGGGCAAATTACTCCCATACATTGAGGGGTCGCCGTGGTAACTATCCGGATCGCCATAGTAACCACCACCTGGAGGGCAAAACAAAAACCAAACCAAGAGGGAGTAAGTGGGTTATTCACAGCACGGCAATTCCAAACGGAATCTCCATCATATCGACCACAAAGGTTCAGCAAAGGTATTTATACAAGATTTGACAATATTCTACTTTATGTACCTGCAAATCTTTGAAAAAGGCAGAAACTGGTATTACTTCAAAATTAACTCCATTCAACAAATTCACATCACATTACACATATCAGCAATACTTGTAATTGTGCAGTTCATCTCTTATTATTATTTTACTTCCAATATTTTTCATGTTAAAGTCTGCACTTAGGACTTTGTTTCGATAATGCAGACCTGTTTTGTTATCTATCTGTATATTGTATGTTCATAAACATAACTGACTTTTCGATACATTTCAATAAATTCAATTAAGAAAACTAGAAAAGGTCCTCTATTGCATCAATTACTCATTATATATTATTTTACGCATTCCACAATGTCACTATGCTGTTATGCATAGGAAATAAAGATTTTGTTTAATTAAATAAAATCTAATTAAATAAAACATACATTATAGAAATAACAGAGGTAAATTTTCAGAAAGCCAAATTTAGAATTTAACCAAATGAATAACTTGGACAAAACACATTGCCGTTTTTTTTTTCAAATAACTTCAGACCTGCAGGCAAATAAAGTATCATATTGTCTGTTATAGGGGACAATATTCACATTTATCACATCACATTTGACCACACGTAACTTACAATTTCAATTTTAACAATTTCTCATGTTAAGCTGTCTAACCCAACAGGAAAAATGTTAAAATAACGTTAAATAAATGTTAAATAACTATCATCAAATATATCACAACTTTAACAAAACTTTACCAAACATTCACACACAAGCATGGTACAAACGTATTAATAGCATTTCAGTACAAACATACAAGTATACAAACATACCAATATACACACATACGTACGGACATATATATAATAGTTAGTAAACAACAAATTTATACATATGCACAAACCTAGACATTCCGAGGTCAAAATGATAACTTTGATTCCAAAACAAATAGTTTTTCAGACGTCATAACCGATCAAATCAAATAATATCATCTTATAAATGACATTTTGACTAATAGACTCACACTTCACGACATAACCATACTAGAAGGCAAATTGGAATTTGCATATCTGGACGGTGATAATCGACCTGACCATTGTAAAACAAGCTAGGGATAGTCGTTTGGTATGCTGAATTATAGTAGCATAGGTCCCATTTTTTGAGGGCATTAGCCCTAAGTGGCCTTGAGAGGGAGAAATGCATATTTTGCTGGACATGCAGCAACGCACAAAAGTGTTTTGATTGGTATTTATGTTGAATTGGGAGAGATGAAAGTTTTTAGGCCTTGACAAGTCGTGTTAATACTGAGTTATGTAGAGTAATATCATGATGCATTTTTTGCAATGGCACACGAGTGTACATTATTAACAAAACAAGTCCAACCTCTAAGCAAACAGATATATTGCACTTATCAGGCACTTTCTTGGAAGTGCCATTGATGACATTTAGATTTGGCAGCAGATCTAGGCCAAGCATTCAGCACACAGCCCCCGAGGTGACCCCCCGAGGTGACCCCCGGAGGTGACCCCCGAGGTGACCCCCGGAGGTGACCCCCGGGGTGACCCCCCGAGGTGACCCCCGAGGCAAACCCAACACCATCCCATGCACCATCCTAGCACAGCATACAAATCCATGGGCGCTGGAAGGCATTTTGCACGTTAAATGGCTACGGAGTAGTGATGTAAAATCGGACTGTACACTGAAATCGATTAATCGGTTGAGCTTCCGATTCGATAATCGATTTTAAATCAATTTTATGAACAGCCCAATTACTTGTTGATTAGGCATAATTTTAATGATTCTGCAATGTACCTGACACTTATATCTGTAACCACCAATCTGCCACTTGTGACAGTGGAGAAGCTCTCTGCAATCTGTTGGTGTTCTGATGTTCCTAACAAAGGCAGGCCTGCATAATTATGTCAAACGTCTAGCATCAACAAAACAGTCAGGCCTAATATCAATTAGGTCACCCCACATGTGTCGACAAGCGGCGAATCGTTCCATCACTACTATGGAGAGTGTCCCCCTAGCGGGAAACCCAAGAACTACTTGTTCACACCAGCAAAGACGCCGGGAACCAGCCAGAAGACATCAACCAATCAGATTGCTTCATTCCAATGGCAACCAGCCACTCCATCAGAGCTCATGTATAGGCTCTGACTCTATGTATCGATGGACTGGTCCCCCCTAAGCTCCAGAGTACAGACAGGTGGGCAGATAGCTGTCAAATGCATCAGATTTTGTGATTTCTGCCTATTCTCGAAAATGTATGCATCTATCTACAGTTGTTACAGATAGATCTAGCCCTAATCTATCTGCTGCATCACTCTGACGCATTAGGATGGCATGTGTGCAGAGGTGGAGAATGAAATAGGAGCTGAGTGGAGTAAACCACTATATGTCATGTTTAATGCTGGAATAGTTGACAGGAAGTCAAGGCTGACAGAAGTAGTAGTGTAGCCAAACAGTATCTGGACTCCGTCCAGATAATTAACGAAAATGCCAAAAGACGCATTCTTTTCTACGTAAAAACCATATCAATTGATGACAATTACAAAATGATGGATTTGATGATATATTGATAAGTATTATGCTGTATGATTAGAAATGAAATACAGGATCCTCAAGCTGTAAATTATGTAGTTGAAATTCGTTAATGAATAAATAATTAATTGAATACTGTATCGGCACAGACTCAAATTGAACATAAGTAAGTTTTTTGGTAAATAAAGGCCGAATAATAAGAAGACATATTCTGATAATCATTAAACGCTAAAATGATATTAAACTCCTCAAAGAGACATAGTTTATGAAAGAAATATGAAATAAATAATAAACTAATGTTCAACGACCTACCATGAAATGAATATGATGGATGAAATGGGTAAAATGTAGTTAGTAATATTTAAATTAATTGTGTTGCAAAGATTGTTAATGGGTATTAATTAGGAGGGTAAAACATGAGGTAATTTGTGGCTCTGTAAGATCAAGATTGTGGACAACCCATATTTGATTAGTTTGTTGAAGATTTTGCAGAGTGAATGAGTGTTTTCGCCCCATTGGCACCAGTGTGGGCTATTTAGAAGCAAGAAAAATTTGCAGAAACATATTTTGGTATTTCTGTTGAGATATCATTGAAAGTCATCAATTTTGTGTGTGTTTTTATGATGTAATCACAAATATCTTATCTTCATCAAGCTATAATATTCAATCAAGATATATACGAAACATACCACAACATTTTCAAGAAAATGGACAATAATATAAAGTATGTACACTTAAAGACTATGGTACCGACACCACAGTATAACAAGCAATCTTGTTACAGAAATGTTTTTATTTTGCTGTTTGGTGGAAATAGTATTATTCTGGTTACCATGGCAACTTAATAAATAAACAAGCAAGCCAATAAACTTAAGTTTCGCAGAAAAACAAACGGTCGAAAAACTGATCCCAAAATAGTTTATGAACTAATCAAAGTTGAAAACCCAAGGAAATTTTTCAAGCTGGTTTTAAGTTCTAAGTAAATGATATCAGATCATAAAAGTTCTGAATTTTCAGTTGTCCAGTTCCAGTATTTTGGGTTTCGTGAAAAACTTTAATCTTCAATCAGTTTGCTATAATCATACAACAGTTATAGGGCCATTTTTGGCACAGGAACAAACATTTGTCTTACAATTCTCTGACATGGCATCACAATTAGAAAGAGTCTTTGCAACATATACTTCAGATAAACCGGAGCAGGGGAGTCCTCTCAATGTGACACATTTACCCCATGTGAGGGATCTTTTACAATTGAATCAAACTGGGATTTCGCCAAATAAAAGTCTTCTAATGAACTCAACACTGAAAGAGTATTTCATAATCTAATCAACGGACGGTCAAAGATACTTTTTACTGGCTCATTACGAACAAAGCCACCAATGAAAATAATTTCACTAAACCTAACTGTTTAAGATAAGAAAAAACCTTCATGAAACCCAAATTTACCGGAATTCCGAACAACCAAAGCCAGTATCATATGAAATTAAAATAGAGGTAGATATATACATTTCAAAGACCCACAGGAAAGGTTTGAGTTGACGCACTAGTATAAAAAAAACATCCAGGCCATACATTTCAAGCAGCAAGGGATGGGTAGCAGGATAGGAAGCTTAATTGATTATATTTATATACACAAGCTATAATATATAGTATATTGTTTTAATTTAATACTAATTTTAATGCTATTCAAATCTTGAATATTTATATGAAAACTCATGCCTCTTGGTTCATCATTAGGGTAACTTCTTTCTGACGGAGATTTGGGTGTGCCCCGGCTAAGACTGTCGTACGGGGCGTAACCAGAATCAGATGGAGGAGGTGGGAATCCATCCTGGTCGTAACCGTCTGGTCCGTAACCATCTGGACCGTAACGGTCTTGCCCACCAGCTCCGTAACGCTCTGGCCCACCTGGTCCGTAACCACTACTGTTTGGTCCATAAACACTACTGTTTGGAGATTGACGCGGTCTATTTAGGGAACCGGTCGGACCGTAACCTGAATAGTCTGGGTTCGAACTGTTCAAGGTGTCATAGCCTGTAAAATCACACGTTTCCAGCATGCATTAATGACAATTATGTGACAGTTACGTAACAATATCATGGTGCGACTTTGTGAGTAAATACGGTTACATAAAACTGTGAAATGTCAGGTTACGTAACACTGTGAAATATCGGGCACATGAATTAGTGAACGTGAAACAGCCACTACGAGTGCTATATGTTGTTAGTAAGGACTCAAATAGAGGCAATTTTGCCAATAGGCAGTCAGTGCTATATTATTGACACTTCGTCCGTCAACAAAATTCAGGATATTGAAAATGTGCGAAAAACTCAAAAGTACAAAATCATGGGAATGGTTGGGAGTCATTTTGTATTTTAAGGTAAAAACAAAAATTTTGAATTTTGAACGAGGACCACTTTTATACATATTTTTGGTTTTTTATCAAAGTCTTATTTCGATTATGGGATTTGATTAAAAGGATGTTTTCTCAGGTGGAAGTATTTTTCATGGATCAAGTTTGGAAGATACACCCCTGGCTTACCCTATGAATATTGAAGTGAGAGTTCACAACTTAGCAATTTTTTAAAGGTAAACAGATATATTTATATTTGAAGAATCTGCAGAAATATAGTAGAGCGATAGCCTATCGTAGTAGCAGAAAAGTGACAGAGTTTGTACAAGTACATTTGCAGTACTTTGTGCTGGAATTAGTTGTAAAATAGAACAAGTTGTTTGAGGATTAGAGATGAGGCAGAAACATTGAAGTAATAGCAATAGTGTTAAACAGTATTAACATTAATAGAGCCAGTATAATTTGAAGTGGAAATTAAAGTAGTATTTTGTTAAACTTTCTCCCAATGTGTTTTACTTCAAATTAATAATTGTTGAATTAACAATTGCAGACAATACACGCCATCATGCGGCACAAATAAAACGGGACAGCACAAACTGAAACCTAGTTTGAACCAGCGAGCTTTAGTAAAGTAAGAAAAGATTAAAATATTAAAGATTTTTAAATAAAAGTAGTAAAAGAGTTTTCAAGTAGATAAAACCAGAGCTATATTATGTGATTAAAACAAAACCTGTTTTTATAAAGACTATTCAGGGTTAATGGTGCAAGTTTTAATTGTGTGGTGTGATGTTTAGTATAACAGCCAATTATTAAATTTAACAAGTTAAATACCAGTTAATATTTAAATTCATAAATTTAAATATATGATGCAAACACATGTGAATGTATGAAGAAGGACGTAAAATGATAAATGTAACAAATCATTCGTAAAATAACCAATAATTATACGTATTGTACATGATGCGAGACAATATTAGTGAATATAAGACCCAAAATCGTTGAAAAATATCGGAAATAAAAAATCTGACGTTGAAAGAGCTGAAATAGAACGTTTGTTAATGTTAGTTTGCACATAAAACTGTAGGTGTCGCCACCTGACCTACCTGGAGCGCCATCTCGAGCTTGGTAGCGTTGATCTTCGGAATATGGTCCGGCTTTGGATCCGGGTCCCAGCATAGAACCACCAGGGCCTCTACCCATTGAGCCAGTTGGGCCGCTGTAGTATTCTGAATGCATCTGAAGGAAAAATTCAAAATATTTAATGCTTTACTTGTATAATTCATCAATTTTCATAATCCGGATGTATCTAATATTTATTTTGAACAAACCACGTGCGTCAAATGTTTGGTGTCTAAGTTTAAATTGTTTGTTTTTTTCTTAAAATCTGATCATTCAAGTACTTCTTCGTAACAGAAGTACAGAGGTAAGGTAATATGAAATAATACAACTGAAAACTGTATAGCGTACACAATTATAACTTCTAACAAATGAAATCTGTATCTTCTCGAGTACATAGTAGACTGTGAACAAACTGTTTTCATCAAACACATAACTAAGCATTATTTTCAATAAATTTCCAATAATCATGATCTTTTACACTTTCGAAAACACTATCTTTTAATCATGATCATTTACACTTTCGAAAATACTATCTTTGCCACAAGTCTCGTTGAACGACATAAAACATATCATGACATCAAATCAAGTATATACAAATGTAGAAAAAGAATTGGCATCATTTTCAAGCATAAATAGATATTAAAGAAGCATAAGCTCAAATGTCAAGCATGCATGAATTTTTACCGTGCAATCCATGCATCAATTAAGCATCAAAATTAAAACAAAAGACTGCCAAGTTGACAAACGTTGTAGGACCCCCATGTCGGACCAACCAGCAATCATTTGTTTTGTCGATTATACAGTGGCTTGCGTTGAAAGTGCAAAGACCTGTTTGCAGACATGTCATCTATAAGTACTTAGCTTAGGAAATCTTTGTAAATAGCTTCGAGAAATTTTAAGTGGAAAGTTATGAAGTTCAGTACACCAGCAGGGTTTCGACTTAAATTCTTTAAATTGATGATTCAAATCGAATGAATCATGATTTAAATCATCTTAATTTAAACCAAGCAACCCTGCAAGCCAGGCTTCAAACAAAGAAGTAGTCAATTCATACGACATCTGAGCATATAGAAGAAAATTTCCAAGCAGTTTTGCAATTTTAAGAAGGAATTGTGAACTAGCAAGATACATAAAAGTGATCAGTATCAAATTATCAGAATTATAAAACACAATTCTGATGGGGTGTGAATTCATCTTCCTTTGAAGACGCAGGAAATTTCAAAATGCACCAGCAAAATAGGTAATACTCAGTGCCGTAACTAACTCCCGAGACCCTGAGATGGAATCGGACCCATGTCCCAGCAGTGGCAGTCCAGTGGGCAACCAACTGAGCTAACTCTACTCCCAAGCTACTTGCAGGCAACCCCCCCCCCCCCCAAAAACAAATTCAAAGTTACGGCACTAATATTCACCATCAAAAGCAAGCATATTACATACGATTTATGTATAAACATATAATATACATATACCATGCAGTTATAGCGCATTTAACACACAAAGCCACACGACTAATGACTATTAAGGCCAGACTTTTTTAATTTTTAGCTTCTCAGATCGATCGCCCAACCGATTTTCTGCCTACGGAAAAAAAAAATTCAGCATACCCCAGAAAAAGTGCCTTGAGAAGATCTGAGAAGCTAAAGATCAATTATGTCGGGCCTAAGCAATACACATGCAAAAATAGTCCCCTCTTAGTATTTTCTCAAAAATTTCTCGTCGTTTCAATCAACCACAACTTACGGGATCATCCCCAGCGTGATCTGGATTGTAGTAATCTTGGCCGGCCTAAAACAACACAATTGCATCATGCAGATACATGTAGACACTCACATGCAATGGTTAGAGTTGGTGGTTATTTTGGGGGGGGGGGGGGTGCTGTAGACAGGGGGGGGAGGATGTGAAGAAGACATTGGAAGAGCGAATGACATTATTCTCACACAATATATGGTAGGGTCCAGCCTCCTTTTTTTTTTTTTTTTTTTTAAGTAACGTCAGAACAAGAATCAGTGGATTCAATACCTGACTCAAGATAAAAATTCTGAGGATCTCCGTAAATTATTTCAATTGCAGGGACCAGATTGAATTGGACAAAACCTTCCACTGTGGATAAAGTAAATTTCAAAAGAGGTCAGTATTGGAGGAGGGGTCGGTCACAAGTCCATCATAGAGGCAAAGTCACCGTATTTGATGGCAGAGCAAGACAGTTCGCAGATTAGACCATTTCAAGGAACTTGAGGAAATTTAAGGATAGGAAGAGTTAGTACAATTTTCGAGTTAAAACACACACACACTTACACACTAATATATCGCTCACATATAATATTGAATTTTACTGAAGCACACATACACTGGCTGTTAAAAAGTTAACATTTTCAGCTTGACGACCACCTATACTTTGCATGCTTTAGATTTCATGGAGTTTCGATATTGTAATTTTTTTTCACTATTCTGTTATGTTTCAAGAGTGTTTAGATCAGTATTTATATGTGAATCAAGATTTCCATAGGAATTTCTTTGTGTTATGTTATAGCGTATGATCCTATGATAAATCATGCAGTTAATCCATAATGCACGAAGAAATGAAACTAATATATTTGTCGCAAAATAAACTAAATCTGAATCCGTCACATCATTCAAATTATTGATTATATGTGCTTCGTAAGTGTTTTGTAGATTAATTTTGTTTGAAATGAAATTTTTTCAAATTTTAGAAAAAAAAATCTGTAAATATCTTCAAAAAAAAGTTTGTAACTAAATCACAATGCACACCAAACCTATAGTTTGTTCTAGTTGTTAGTTCCATAAATATCACTAGGCGGAGTGCACGACTCCGGACATTACAGACAGGTGGCAGCACGAGTACCTGGGTCATTTGCTGGTGGCGGAAAACTTGAGTTCCATCGTTCATGACCTGCTTTTCTTCCAAGTAAGATCGATTTGTTACAGTATTTCCTTCCCGTTCAGATGAAGATGTCTTGTATGTCTATATTACGGCAGTGGAGTTAAATAATTCATAAATTTTTAAAAAGTATGTTTGAAAAGATAATTCCAGAAATATGCTACTCAAAACTTTCACGAAAAGCGAAATATCTTTCTAGGGAGATAACCACCAATAATGGGGAAAAGTACTTCTAAATCAATCATATAAAAATCTCAAAAAACTTAGCTAGCAGAATAAGGAAATTGTTTGCTAAATGATAACAAATTTACTTCCAAGAAATTATGTGAAAAGATGTGACTGGTAGAAACTCAATTATATACAAATCTTGGTAGTAAAGTATACCTATCTCCCTCTCATATTTCCATTGATAAATTACTTACAAAACTATGTTCCAACTCCAAAAAGGATGGCACTAAAATCGTCACTCTATTTTACAACTCTTTTAACACGTAAGTATGGTACAGCACCTTGAAACTAACTCATTTATTTTTACATAACTCTTTCATACAAAATAGGAGAAGAAATTCAGAACATAGAAGATAGAGAAAAGAATATTACAAACAGATGACCATTAGCATTGTCCAGGGGCTGGAAAAGTGAACTTGAAAATACATCCGAATGGTGGATGCATTTTTCAGCAAGCAGGTTTTAAGGGCATGGTAAAATAACAATGGATTCGGAGGGAAATATGAACTTGCGTAAATTGGAACGTAATCAAATATTTGACAAAATAATTATCAGGGCACATATGTCGAATTAAAGTAGAGTGATAATAAACAAATATAATTTACTTAAGACAACATTACTGATTAGTACATAGAAATTACACTACCATGAACTATGCATTATAAAGACTAAATATAAGGCCTACATCTTTCAAGGCTTGTATATATATATTATAATCGTGGCCCTGTAATCTATGTACATTTTACAAACATTAAAGGTATCACAACATTAAGCTTTTTACATAATTAAAGTAAGAGACAACACAGAATACAAATTTACATACATTTACATAATTTACACAAAATCCATTCCCTAACTCTACTATCACCTCTGTCTTCTAACTATCTTCTCTTTCTTCAGTCTCTTTTTTGCTATCTTTTTTGTCTATCTCTATCCCGTTTCTCTTTCTATTTTCTTACTGACCTGTTTCTGTCCGGGTGGTCTGGACCTCTGAAGTTCCCCAGGGGCAGCAGAAGCGTACTGTTCTGGAGCATAGTTGTACGGAATAGGTTCAGAGCTGTTTCCGTACGCGATGTCGTCACGGTCGTACACCTGTCCGTACAGGGCTCTTGGGTTGCGGTCGGAGTAAGTCGCCAAGTACTGGCAGATATGGGTGAAGGTATCTCCTGAAAAATAAGAATTCAAATGTTACAAGTGCGAAGAAAATGGTCAATTTACTGAATTTGAATCTTACTTGGAACTAATATCAAACTATCTTTTTTAACGTCAGTTCAATTTTGCTAAAGGCAAATCATTTGAAATGAAGCTCAAGTATCGTCTTAATGAAAATTTCAAATGTTACAATGTTGTATGAAACTGGTCAATAACAAGCATTTAAATTTTTTTAAATTTTACTAGAAACTACTATTGTAACGTCAGTTAAATTTGCAAAAAAATTTAGACAATGAACTTGTCATGTTAGCACAACACATTGGTGGTTTACTGGATAACATTCTTTTTTCTTATAAATGAATATGTTCAAGATATATTACATAATGTGCTAGATCATTCAGCATTATCGTTCTGCATTATCTTAACCATTTGGGACACATTCTGTCCTTGCAAAAAACCTTTTTGAAAGAATATCTAAGTTAAAACTCTTGGCCTAAGAAATTACTTAGTGATGCAAAATAATACATCTTTGGGTCAGTATCGCAGCACAATAATGACCATACAATGCAATATAATCTTTTAACTTTAAAACTTTTAACTGTACCCTCTCTGGCAGGTTCATTTCCATAAACTTCCAGCCCATACTCTCCGGGGCGTGGCAGGTTGACAGCTACGTGGACCTTATCGTCTTGCTCTCGGACAGATACGCAATTTTCTAATTGGTTATCAAGCATGCCGTCCTTCGTTAGGCGAGCGTACAAGCGGCAAGGGCGAGTCTTTTGGAAAACGACTTCAGCTCTGCCGTTGGGAGCAGCGAGAATGGCTGTGCCCTGGCTTGGCTTGAGGCCGTACTGTTTGACGGGAGCTCCGGGACCCCAGTTGCTGTCTGAACACATGGGGAAGGGTTTGATTTCTGGGGCGGCTTGGTCACACACAACCTTGAAAAGAAAAGAAACAGGCACGATTAGGCCACATATAATTGATTCTTAGCTTCGCGGACCCGCCGACACAATAGATTTACTCCCGACAGAAAAAAAAATTTAAAAAATTTTTTTTGACATTATAAAAAAATTTTTTTTTACCTTTTTTTTTTTGTCCTACCGACCGAACCTAGAAAAAGTGCCTTGAGAGGATACGAGAAGCTAAAGATCAATTATGTGTGGCCTTATGATTTTATGATCAATACCTATCATTGTTGACATACACCTGGACTGAGTCACTAAGCATTTAGTTCCTCAAAGGAACTGATTCCGGCCGCATTAGAAGCAATAGACATTTTTAGGTACAGTCTCATTTCTAGAACGCATGGTCGTCGTCAAAAATATGACCAAAAAAACACCAAAACATCACCAAAATGTGATAAGTAAATTGCAAATTTGCTCTCCTATTCGTCAGTATGCATATTTCTACTGTGTGGCCTACAGATTAGGAGGAATCAGATTAAACACCAGTTCGCATTTTGTGAGACAAACAGTAGTAAAAGGTGGTACCTAATTATGAGCAGTCAATGGCAGATGCTGTGCTCAAAACATCCAATGGCAGCACTTTTTTCAATATTGAAAGGTCAAATTTATCACTAAAACAAAATTTGGTAAACTGATCAAATGGTTTAACCGATCATGGCAACTTTTTGCCGTACCTTGTATTCGCAGACAGCCTTGTAGATGTTCTCAAGCCTGAGTCGTTCCTGCACTTGCTGGGAGAACACTGTCAAGTAGTAGTTTCCTTCACGAGGGGCTCTCAGGTAGAAGCTCACACGGTTCTCAGTGGTCTCCTGGATGATGTACCTGCAAGAATGCAAGGATGGATGATTAGGGGTTTACATCCTGCGTTTATGCATTGAGGAGGCCAATTAGGATAGTAGGTGGACAAAGCAACGAGGCAATGGATGGATGATAGACGCATTACATCTTGTATCTACGATTCTACGGTAGGGTAATTAAGACAGGAGGTGGATTCTGCAAAAAGACGAAGGTTGACTGAAACTCCTGTGCAAGATAGGTCCAGGTACTTGAGGCATTTGAGGCAGATTCGAAATCTAACCCGGGACCCAGAAATTAGAAGCTAAGAGCGCTACCAACTGAGCTAACCCCCCTCCTCTCCACACAAATGGTCAGAGGCATTTCTAAAACATCAAGGCCAATATTGTAAGGAGGAGGACTTATACATTGACATAATAGAGCACAAGTCATTTTGCTAATCACTATTTACCAGAATGTAACATGGATGGACGATTGAGGCTTTAAGTCCTGTATTCATGCACTGTGGAAGGCTAATTAGAACAGGAGGAGCCTCCGAGGAGGACACGACAATGAGGCAAAGGATGATTGAAACTACTGACCAACATGCAACAATTTACATTTTGAAAGCAACAGGTTCAAATGAAGGATTTGCATTCTGGAAATCATAGTATCATAGCATCTCCCCTACAGTAAGAATTTCAAAGTCATGATTTCAAACATACCTTTTCAATGGGACTCCCTGGATATTCTCGTAGCTGTTGTCTCCGTAGACGAGTTTAAAAGTGAAAGCAGCGGGCTTAGTATATCCGAGGGTGAGGACGAGAATTCCTTTGTGGGTGTAGATGACTCCCTGGTCTTGTTGCAAGAACTTCATGCCAACTGTGAAGAAGTAGGACTTGACGAGGGGGTAGTCTTCGTACCTGCAAAAGTTTGGGCATGTAATTGAATGGAAATCTCTAAATCTCACTAGAATTTTAGAAGGAAGGTTCAAATTTCTGACTGAGAGGTAGTCAACTTGACTCGCGACCATTTGACATTGTTTGAGGGAAATTTTGCAGTACTCAGTTAAATTGCCCAGAATTTCACATTTGTTCTAGCCCTGGTCCTTTATTTTTGTAGGTTTATTAGGACAGGAAGGATAGAGCGAAGGATGACAGACACCTTTCTCCAACATAGGTCGAGAACTGGTGTAAATGAGCATATCGTGGCAGAGAAACTACGTAACTGGATTTGAGCCTTTTTTTTTGGTGTCTATACTATCAAAATGTAATGCCAGACTTAAGTTTCTGTACCGTTACAAAAATATTCTAAACTTTAAAACCAAACAATTATTGGTATCTGCACTAATTCAAAGTCATTTTGATTACGCATCAACTGCCTGGTACTTCAGCCTCAACAAAAGCCTAAAAAAACAACTACAAGTAGCCCAAAACAAAATGGTCCGATACATGTTAGATCTTGGCAGTAGAGCCCATATCGGACAAACAGAACTTGATCGAGTTAACATGTTATCCGTAGCTGACAGGGCCACGCAGCTGATGCTTAATCATATGTACAACATTCACAATAGAACAGCACCATCATATTTATGCAGTCAATTTAAAACCATCACATATGCCTATAACACCAGAAGATCATCTCATAACAACCTCATCTCGAAGTCAACCCACGGATGCGCCAATGCCAATTTCCACGCAATAGGATCAACTGAATGGAACCGTCTCCCAGAAGCAATCAAAACATCAAATTCAAAAGACGCTTATAAAATTCACGTTAAAAAATTTCTAAAAGCTCAAAGTCACCTTAAAGAAACTAATGTCTACCTATATTATTAATATTTATTCAATTTTATAAGATTGTAATCACTGTCAATGAACTTTCTGGAGTCTCCCACCAAAAGGACCACAATGGAAATAAGATTAATCTTTATTGTGTCATCCTACTGTCTCATTTCTATGTACAGTGAATAAAATCAAATCAAATCAAAGTTATATCCCAAAAGAAGTCTTTACTGTTGTCCCACAAATAAGTCACAATTTCAAAAAAATTATAAATACCAGGTGAAACTCTTGAACCCCACAGGATTGTAAACTATAAATCTTCAGCATCTCAACACTTCTTCAAGAGAGATCAACATACAAAGAATGTGGAGTATCTCTTGCCATAGGTGAGCTACACACGCAGCTAAGAACTGCTCTCATGTCATTATCTCCAAAACAACAATTATTTCCGAATTTAGACTTACTCAGCCCTACTGCGAGCAGGGTAGCACAGCTGCCAAGCGGGGTCTTCTGGGCAATGACTGTACACCAACTGAGTGGGTTCTGGGATGAAGTAGAAATCATCGTATTCGTAGACCAGGTTCTCTGGGGTGTTGCGTTCTGACTGCAGGTACCTGGAAGAAAGACATACTAATTATGACTTACAATCATTCAATTAACATACATGGTGGTATTATTGTTATCTGTGGGCCGTCAAACACTCAAACACAAGCTTTTGAAATCAATTTGCCATTTAAAATGGCCTAATCTTATACCAACATAATAACTAACACATTTAATCTTAAAACTCATCTGGGATAGACAAAAGAACGCATTTTTTCCCTTTTTATGCACCATGACAAGGCCGGTTAGAAGTGGTTAGTGTCGTTGACATGTGTTGTGTAAATTGCCCAAATTTAAGCGTTAATTAAAATTCCTCATATTTCAAAATTTACGGAGAAAAAGTCGGCAAAGTTGTACCAATGATAATTGAGTAGTCAATAATACAGGTCTATCTTTCACAAATTACCTCGTAGCCCAGTGACTGTCGACCAGCTGCCAGTTTCCATCGAGGAAGACAGCATTCCAACTGTGGTTGATGGGTCCGTTCGTGATTGGCATACCAGGGCGGTAGTCCACTCCCTTGGCCCAGCCAGAGATGGTCATGCAATGCATACCGGCAAATCTGGAGAGGAAATACTTTGTAATTAACAACAACGCAAGACATTTAGTAAACGCATAGAACTTCAATTCATACAGAATGTCGTCTTGAGGGCTCCCATGTTCAAAGTCAAGGCTTTAACCTGGTTTCGCGGGCTCCCAAAACCTATTTTCAAGGTCAAATTTGTCAAAATCACCTGCAATTTAGTCAACACGATTTTCAGTCCACAAAATTGTCAAAATCCACAAAATCATTGCACCCAATTTTGCAGCGTGTAATATCCTATGTAAAATGACGTGAAGAAATCAACAATCAACAGGTTTAGCTATAATTTTGTCCGGATTACCAAATTACTAAATTCCCAATTTTTTTTTCCAGGTTTTTGGTGGAAATATTATGGAAAGTTGACTACATAAAGATGAATATTATCATATCTTGCATTCATTATTATATATGTTTATCAATCAACTTACGAAGACAGACACTCGAAGATGCGAGCGTAAGTGGTCTTTCCATCCTTGAATCCTCCCAGGACTGCTTCGGGGGAGCCTGGCAATTCGCTGTCGAACATAATCGTGTACATGTTCTTGGTGGTCATCCATCGGAAGATTACTCTGAAGAAGAAGAAGAAAATATAAATTTGACATCTACAGGGAAGTCGATGTATATTAGATGTTTAAAGGTATATTGTCCAAAGGTTGGCGTTAAACCTGACTTATTATCATTTTATTTTGTTTTTCGACTGCATATTAAAATATTTTCTATCTTACATTCCTTAGTTTTCTACCAACCTAATACATGTAATAACCATCTAATCTCAAGAACTAGACAAACCGTTCCTGGAAATATGTAAACAGTCCTGAATAATTTTCAATACCGCGAAAAACGCTAATTTGTCTAGTCATTGCACAGCACTCCCAAGATGTTTAAGCAGGATTAAGCAGGTTAATTTCTCTTTTCAACAAATGTTCAACAATTAATATTTACAATTACAATACAATTACAAAATAACATGTTGAAGCTGCATATACATGAGCCATTGCTGCTAAAGACAATATATGCCTAAAATATACCTAAAATCTATTTTTTACAGCTCCGAAATAGTAATATCTAGTCTACTCAAAAGCCTCAACATGTAAATCAGCACGTGGCGACACCTGGTGTACCGTAATTTCTGAAAAATATTCTAAATGATGTTACAAATGACAACAGATCGTCGAAAAGACATAACTAAATATTCTCTTTCCTATAACTATTTAATTACCTTGCTTTTTCCAAATCGTTGAAGTTCTTCTTGAAAATGAGATTCCATATTAAGTCCCGAAAGTTCCTGTAATTTGTTCTGGCTTCCTGTAAAGAAAAGAAAAAATATTTAGGTGAAATTCAGAATTTAGTTTCACAGTTAGCTATGACAATTTTCAAACATGAAGACATATTAAGCAGGAGCAGGGTCTGGAATCGGGACAGTCAGGCTGCAAGTATGACTCCCAACTCCCACTGACTGGCCAAAATATGACTGCAACTCTGAACATCATCAATTTTCAATTTGACTCTCAGAGAGTTTCCCAACTCCTCTTCAAACCGACTACACTTGACATTGATTTAAAAACCCTAGTTTCCTATCATTTTTGCTCCAAATCCACATAACCATGCAATTATGTTGGGGGATCGGGACTTCCAACTCTAGACTCGGACTTCTGTCTCCACTCTGTGACCTTATTTGACTCCTACCAAAATCCCATAACTCCTAACTCCGACTCAGATTCAAAGCCCAGAGCAGGATCACCAAGAGTAACCATTGTCATCACATAACAGTTAACACTATTAGCAGTGCACTGATGTAACCGTATTAATTCACTCTTTAAAACAGTCCCATACAAACGCAAAGTACTTCAACTTCGCTACAATTGCAGACTATGATGTGGGCATCTTGTAGCCAACAGAACATTAACATTCCCCCAAAGAGATGTAAAACAGATGTAGTCTCCAAGGATAGGCTAACAATTTGGAAAGAGTTAATTGTTTTCGCTAATTGCTTATGTCTGGCAAGTTACGAATATAATATTTGAGATGCTTGATAAATTCAACCTTCTACCCTTTCTAAGCATGCAAACTCATTGTCAGTGCACTGTTCGCTATTGTACCAAGAAACAGGTTTTCGGCATAGTTTTCAAGAGTGATTTGAATAATTACCCCAATTTAGTTCAACATTTTGAGTGAATACAAGGATTTACTCTTTAACAAAGTCAGAACGAGCTGAAAGTTCTAAAAAGTTAGATGGATCAGGCCACACATAATTGATCTTTTGCTTCTCGGATCCTCTCAAGGCACTTTTTCTAGGGTCGGTCAGTAGGACAGAAAAAAAAGAAATTTTTTATAAAGTCAAAAAAAAAAATTTTTTTTTTAAAATTTTTTTTTCCATCGGCAGGAAATCTATTGTGCCGGCGGGTCCGCGAGCTAAGAATCAATTATGTGTGGCCTCATGGACGGATGATTGGGCTTTACGTCCTAACCTGTATTTACACACTCGATGGGCTTATTAGGGGACACAGCAATGAGGCAAAGGATGATTGAAACTGCTGTCCAACATAGGTCCAGGAGACCCAGCCAGAGTAGGAATTGAACCCAAGACCCAGTGATAGCTACCAACTGAGCTAACCCCCCCTCCCCTCCCCTTATAAAAAGGATATATATATATATTCAATAAGCAGATTAGGAATTTTCTATTTAGTTCTTTGATGACTTCAAAGCATCTCTTCGATGATTGATCATTGATAAATTGTTTTTAAGATCTTTTACGATCCTCCTTGAAGTCTAGATTAAAAGTGATTAGTAATTAGCTGAATATTATGAAATTCTGATCACCTGAATGTCAAATTATGTTGAAACGATAATAATAATTTAGTTTTTAAATGGAAATATTACAAGTCGAAATTACACCATTGGTAGAATCTTCAAACTTAAATCCAAGCAATCTCCTCGGAACTCTCACAAAATCTTGCAATTTTTTTTTACTCTGATCAAAACAATGCTCTCATTTAACAACTTCAACCATTATTGTGTAGATCACAGTGGGTCTAATCAATCATATTGATAGTCCACTGTGTAAACTACATAATGTGACATTTATCAAATGATATTACGTTGATTTTGCGATTTGTTTGACAAGCCCTTGGAGCAATGCTTGAATACCCTAAGGTCATGCTGACATACTTTGACCTTTGACCTACTTTGTAACCAATGACCTTTGACCTAGTTTGTGTCTGACTTACTCAGACCTAGATTGTGACCTCTGAATGACCTAGATACTTGTAGTGATCACTGATCAAATATGTCTGGAATGGAATGTAGACAAAAATTTACATGATTTAGTCTGCACTCTCAAGTTCAAAGTGTTAAATAATAGAAGTGAAGATACTTTTGACCCAGTTGGTGACTTCGAATATGATCACTTTAGCATGGATGGATATTTGGGGCTTTACCTCCTGTATTTTTGCACTTGGAAGGCTAATAAGGACACAGCAATGAGGCCAATGAGTGAGTGAGTTTGTGTTTTATGCTCCATCCGCGCCAGTGTGGGCTATTTAGGGGCAAGCAATGAGATGAGGCCAAGGATGATTGAAACTGCCATCCAACATTGTCCAGGCGACCCGGCCAGAACAAGTATTAAACCCGGGACCCAGCAACTGGAAGCCAAAAGCGCTACCAACTGAGCTGACATCTCTCTCCACATAGACGCCACATAGATAGGGATATGAGTACTATATGTCTGGCACGTAGCCAAGGGAACTTCGCAGCGCTATAAGTCACAGAAAGTTGTAAAGAATACCAACTGAAATTGAGAAGGATCCGAGAAGACTACAAAGATAAAGCAACACAGGGGTCAACGCCCCCTGGGGTCAAAATATCAAGATTCCAAACTGACCTACTGACCACTAACCCCACCTAGAGAGGGGTAAATGAACTAAGGGTGAGAATTCAGCTGATATTAGTGGCACAACTGTTGTTGGAATGAATGATACCCCTGCAGATCCTCTGAGACAACTCACATGGACTCTGTTCTCTCTATCACTACACAAAGCTTTTAGGTTCCCGAACTTCTAAATTTCCCATTATTCTATTATAATCAAGATGGATGACTGAGGTTGTACATCCTGTATTTTTACAATATGGTAGGCTAATCAGGACAGGATGAAGACACAGCAATGAGGCGAAGGATGATTGATAGTTTGAAACTGCCGTCCAACATAGGTCCAGGTGAACAATACTCGATACTAAAGGTATAGTTTGTCAGACTAAATATTAACACACCTGTAAGATTACACTGAAGCAAAATAACGTCAATTTCTATTGCGCAAAAACAGAAGTTATAAGCAAACATTAAAACCACGGCAGCAGTGGTATATAATCTAGATTAGAACCAAATACCATATCAACCCCTTGCCCAGACTATAAGCATCCAAGATCTCCTATTTCACCAATACATATGTGCCAAGTACCATAGCCATCAAACAACATCAAAGTCAAGCTCCCCAGCTAGTAATCGGAGCAATATGGCAATTAGAGGCAGGGGGTCCATTTCTAGGAATTCCTAGGAAACTACTCAGATAGCAAATTACTTGTCCAGACATTCAGTCTGGTCATTGACCACGGAATCATCTTCAAAATGCTACATGGAAATATATATCATGTATATATATAGAGAGAATATAATAGTGTGTTGAGTGCATTGGTCCGGCCTGTAATATATGATTTCTATTAGAAGAGATTAATGCAAAACTGTTTAAAATTTATATGGCTTCCAGTGGCCTAAATGTCTCGAACAATGAATTAATTGACTTATATTATGAAAATAGTCATGTTTACATGATTTACCACTTGTTTTAACATGTACATAATGTATCAATTTTATTTTTTTTATGTAAAGCGCTTCTGAAAATGACATTATTTTATTAGATAGCCCGGTATCAAATAAATAATTTTCAATTTTCAAATCATAACCATTGTCTATTGTCTATATTACTCATATATTCTTCAAAGCTGAGACAAATAAACAGTTTCATCGACTGCTTGTGAGCGATTATTCAAAACCAAACCAGACCTTTTTTACGAAAGCAAATTCCGAACATCAGAAGCTTCAGAGGCAACAGACACAGAAAGACTAATTGCTCTAATTACAGAAAGCGACAACCGGACTAATTGGATGACAGAACACCAGACATAAAACAAAGATATCTTCAGAACTTGGCTACTATCAATTGGCGGACAACGGAGCATGGTTTATGAGCATGAGTCTATGCTCCGGATATGATACTGAGCACGAGAAAGATCAAACAAGAAAATCGCAAACGATCAGCTAAGTGGCAAATGGATGGGTCCCAAGTTTGGTTCCAGCTCCGGCCAGGTCAGCTTGACCTGTCATGGACAAGTTTAAATCATCCATAGTCTCATGCTAGCCTATTGCTGTCATCTCTGCCTGTCCTGATAGATATCAACTGCAAATACATGTATATCTGATATCTTGGACAGCAGTTTCAATCGGCCTTCGCTCTGTTGCTGTCAACCTCCTAATAAGTGATCAGCTGTGCGGGGGAATAAATACAGGGTATAAAGCCCAAATCATCCATCTATCAATGGTTTAGAAATGACTCTTGAGACGGATGGATGATTAGGGCTTTACAGTTTACATCATATGTTTATGCACTTGGTAGGCCAATTAAGACCAGAGGACACGGCAATGAGGCGAAGAATGATTGAAACTGCTGCCTAACTTAATTCCAGGGCAGTGAGTTAATTTTCAGACACTTTGTAGTATATATATATGTGCTCAGACCCATATAGTGCATAGAATGTGCAAAAGATTGTTCAGTTCACATGTACTGAATGACTCTAGTTTATCTGGCTGATTAGCCCTGCGCTCCCTGCAGCTATTAATTCTCTATTTTGAGGTCAGTTTCGTCTAGCAGTCTGATAGTGCAACCTGCTAAATAGTTTTCCTTCTGTGTTTACATTGTACTGTATACAGTCAGGGAAATTATCACCAGCTGATGACTATCAATGTCCTCAGCCCCACATGACAATCACCCTAGTACTGTCATCACCCTCCCATGACACTCTCACAGTGTCATGACCTAGCCATGACTTTGGCAGTGCTCAAAATCATCTTTGACTGGCTATTTAAAAAGAACTACTGCAACTATCACTTCCAAACTTGGTATAAAGTTGTATCACAGTGTCAACTAACTCTATGAATTTTGGCAGACCTATCCATTACATAATGAGGAAAAGAACCCAAAGGCTCCAGAGAAATTAGGAAATTGTCATCAGCTGCTGATGACTTTGCAGTATTTCGTGAAATTGGATAGAATTAAGTCCCGCAACTGACATGCTGCTGTGTGGTGACGATGACTGCAAAGAGATCAGACTTTCTTCTGAGACCCAACTGATCAACCCCAAACACTCTATCATCCTGTCAGGGCCAGGACTTGGCTGGAATTGAAATTGTCCTCATATGCTGGTAATTTCCCTGACTGGTATAGAGTTGTATCAGCTAGATCCTAAGGTCTATAGACTAAGTACATGCTAAATATAGAATGTAGAACAGATGAGGAACCTTTACATAACACATTTTAAGTATTAAAAGCGATTGACAGATGGATGATCAGGCTTTACGTCCTGTATTTATGCACTTGTTCGGCTGATTAGGACAGGAGGAGGGTGATCATATATATGATTGGGGCTTTTATGATTGGAGCTCTATGTCCTATATTCATGCATGCTAGAAGGCTAATCAGCAATCATGACCGGAAGAGGACTCAATAATGAGGCAAAGGATGACTGAAATTACTGTCAAACATAGGTTTTAGGCTGCAAGCAACCTGATCAGAGCAGGAATCAAACCCTGGACCCAGCGATTGGAGCTCAAAGCACTACTGTACCAATCGAGCAAACTATTTTCAGATTCAGATTAAATGTCATTTTCTTTAATTGAAATTGGACCACTATCGGCGACAATTAAACTAAAGAAAGGGCAATTAGCACAAGGTTATCAATCCAAGACGCAAGTGTCGAGAAATTACATTGATATAACTCATGACATTCCTCGTTGGCTTAATATTAGCAACTTGGCATTCCCTTTAATAAGAAATTGGTCGCCTGCCAGTATTTTTTTCTTTTTCCATGTTTTCTGTATCTGCTAGACTAGAAGTCTAGTCCCTTTCAAGCGAGTACAAAAAAGTTATTGATTGATGTACGCACCATGTTTATGCCTGCTTGTATGCTTAGCATGTTAAGAGTCCAATATGTGCAAAATCGACACATTTCTGGGGATCTAGATAAGATAAATCATGTAAATGACATGATGGATACGTCTGACATTCAATGGCATTCATCATTCCAAAAAATCAAAATGTTTATAATCCTAGCTCTGAAAGATACTACCCAGATTACTGGATTTTCCTGTACACTCAAATGTCAAAATATTTCTACACAATCTTTGGATGAATCAAGATTTTCTGACTCCCATTCTCCCACTCCTACCTATTCTAAACTGAGTTTTCCTAAGAACTAGGCTTCGAGCACTGCACTTACCATATATATTAACGTACCTACTACGGATCACCATATATACATGATGTATTACCGTATCTATTACCGTATCCATCTAACTACCTGTCCATCCATCTCTAAATGGCCCACTCAGGTGCTGATGAGACGTAAAACTCAACCTGTCCATCCATCCATCTATCTACATATCTACATATCTATCTATATCTATCCATATCTATCTATTTATCTATCTGTCTATCCTATCTATATCTATCTATCTCTCTCAAAATCCTATAACTCCTAACTCCGACTCCAAGGTTACCTCTATTATTCTCCGACTAATTACTTCTATCTATTCTCCGCAATTATAACATCTCCACTCATAAGCATGATAAGGCGACAGGCATGACTGCTGTCTAATGAAATACAGCATTGGTAAAATTCACAAATACGACAGCCAACTAGTGACAAGTCATATATTACGGTATATATACATAGCATTGTCTTGAATCTATTAGCATGATTAAGATGCCCCAAACAATATGACCATGTTAATATACCATGTTAATATTCCTCTCACTTGGCCCAGGGGTAATTGTCTCTTGTTAGAAACAAGTCTTAATGAACTGGCTGTACATGTTGTGTGTGTATTGAATATCTTATTTATGTTTTCGTTCACTGGTCGAATCAGGGCTAGAGCATGTTGAGCAAGTTAACATGTCAGTGTTCCAGCTAGGATTTGATTCCGGCATACAATTTTCTAGAAATTAGGGCACTTTTTTTGAAATGAGGGCACTTTTCAAAAGAAAAAATTTTTTTTACTTTTTTTTTTTGGGCATGGCGGACGAGGGTCGGGCATGGCGCGGCGCCATGCTCAAATGGCCTAGCTGGAACACTGCATGTAGAGTGACTGCTGCTGCTGGGAGCTTCGAAATGGTATCATGGGTATCACTGGAACAATGTCCAGCAAATTTTCGAGGGCATAATTGTGGGAATTTTACTTCTGCTTTTACTGGCATTGATGCATGTATTTATCATGTTTATTCATTGTAATTTAAAAGTTTAAAATATCTGAACTACTTTTTTAGAACCATTAAAGAATGTGCAAAGTCATTGAACATTTGTTTAAGGGAAATCAATTAAGATACAAAGTTTAGCACAGTTAACAGCACTTATAATGAGCGGGTTTCAATAAAGTCTGCCAGTATGTATAAACCTTCAAGGATATAGCAAGCATTTACAATGCATTTTGGCATAAAATATGAACCACACACACTGACACAACAGAGCAAAACTATGTTACAACACTAAATAACAGGATACAGAAAATTTGAGGATATTTTATATCGTTTGCTAAACACTAACATTTATCATATACCGGTACATGTTTATATAGACTATATATCCCTGTATCCAGTAAATGCAGTATGGGACTAACAGTCACTGTGTCAATCATATACTGCTACAAATTTACTACAAACGTGTAGAATGTGTATAGGCATTCGACATACACCGAATCACATCAGTTTTTTCATAGAAAATCAGGAAAAAAATGCCATTATACATGTTATATGAGTGATAATGAGTCTTGAGAGTACTTGCTAATTGGAAACTAAGACGGGTCGACCATAAAATGACACTGAAAGTGAGAAATATGTTTATTGACTTTAGTTTATGATATTTCGGCCCAGCAGAACACCGCTGAAAACATCGAAGTGCTACATTTACTAGGCTTTTTTTCCTGGATTTCTCCAAATTTCATTTAGGAACCTTCTTCTGAAGTACATTACTAAATACTAGTCAAATTCTAAACAAGGCTTAAGGACCCGTATCTCCGCATTAATGAAGTAATTACTTTCTTCGTAAATCATAATCTCCACAGTCAGCAAACTAGAGAATCTGTTTCTGTATTGGAGTTAATCTCCACCAAATGTTCCAGAACCAGGGTTGATTTTTTTTATTTTTAAAAATCCAGTGATATAAATCAAGATTAAAATCACAATTTAAATAAAATAAATCGATTAAAATCAAATCATGATTTAATGCATTAAAATTGCGATTAAATCATGATTTAAATCGCTTTGATTTAAATCTAACAACCCTGTGACCAGAAAATCATAACTTTTATACACTTCTACCACGTTAAGTGATATCATAGGCTTTCATAGCTTCATCTGCAATATCAAGGCACCAGAATCGACATCTGAGCCAGCAGAGATCAAGTGCAACCACACGCACCAGTTGCCAATGATATACATATTTATCAACAACCTAATAACGTGTACTAACTGCCTTAATATCACACCATTGAAGTCAGTGGAGGTAATTCAGCGCAGATATTTGCTTAATGCAAAGTGTATGATACTACGGCAACACATGTTGAAGATCTCAACCAGGGTTGATGAGTACCATGTTGCACAAATGTGCATTCTTCATGGCTCCATTGCTTTCCAAGAGACTGGAGTGACGTCTATTCATTATAATTCAGATGAGACATTAAATTGGCTGCCACTTGTATCAGTGTCTGTGCTGGGCAAGTAAAAGATTCAGATTTGGGGTAAATGTGTAACCAGTCGATGACTCTCGCACTCTCACTTTTTCCCCTCTCAAACAATCCAGAACTGGTCTTTGACGGCTGTAATTACAACATCTATCTTTCTACCTTTTATCTACCACTATTAATGTTGCCAGCCTTTGTTAATCAATCAATCAATTAGTAGCAATTTCCATAGTTACTTGTAACTCGGCTACTTACCCTTTGATGCAATTGTTTCTTTTTAAAAATATGTCTGATTTATTGTATTTAATTATTGAGAGGTGATTGTATGTACTTCATGCATCTATATAGATAAACTAATTCTAAATTCTAATCAATTTCCTAATTTACCTCCTATCTATTGATTTGAACATGGCTTGAATCTAAATGCCTACCAATAAATCTATCAAGATAATCAATCCTTTTGTCAATCGATCAATCAATCAATTCATCCATCAACCTTCTGATCAATCAATCAACCAATCTATCTGTCTTTAATCTATCCATCCATCTATCAGTCTATTGATCAATCAATTAATGTAACTCTCAATTGGTTCATCTATCTATCAATCCATCGATACACCGAGCTGTTAGTTCACCTGGATTTCTATCGAATCTATTGATCAACTCTATTTAATCTATCAATCAATCAACTAATATATTATCTATTTAATTGTATCATTCCAATTTCTCTGTCCATCCAATGTATATATCTTACTATCCATCAATCTATGTAGGCCACACAACATCCCAAAATGTTAAGTAAACAAACTGACGGATCACATCTCCCGTAGTGAGCTAACCCCCACCTGGAGCTAAATAAGCCCCGGCCCAGAGGGGGTCCCAGGTGAACTCCAAGAATGCAAGAAATCGAGGCTGAATACCCACTGGTTTCCATGTCAACAAACTACAAGTAACAGGCATACTAACTACCACGGCAACGCATGGCATCCTGGGTTGCTATGACAGCAGTCAGAAAATGTGACCTCTGTTAACTAGGTCAGTGACCTTTTGACAAGAAAATGAAGAACGAAGGTCAAGGTCAAATCAATGAATTTTCAAGGTCAACCATCGTATTATCATAACTAAACTTAGTGGAATTTGGTTGATTCTAGAAATCATGAGAGGAACTATGTAGATTTATTTGAAGCTTGCGACTGAATAGATTCAATCAGGAAAGATAATGGATTTTTGGGGCTTTGCATCCTGTATTTATGCACTTAGCAGGCTTATAAGGACAGGAGGAGGACACAACAATGAGGCCAAGGATGATTGAAACTGCTGTCCAACATAAGTCCAGGTTACCCAGACCGAGCGGAAATCAAACCCAGGACGATTGGCAGCTCAGTACCAACTGAGCTAACTCCCGTCCCTACGGAATAAATGTAAGGAATAACATACAGATATTTAACTCTCAACTTTTGGAGAATTTCAATTGATGAAGTCTTCAAGGTATCCCAAAAAGAATTTATAATACAATTTAAAGTTAACAATTGTTTCTGCATTAGCACATTGTACTATTGTAGTGTCATTAAAAACACATTTCACTGGTTCATAGTTATAGTTTTGAGCATTATTGTACACTACAGACATACAGTACACAATACATGTACATGCTGAGCAGGTGACTCATGATAAACACACAGATAAACATGTAGGTGTAGAATATACATGTAGGCCATTACTCTCTGTGCCTTAGGACTACTGACTCAGGTTGACAGCAAGCATTCATAAGTGTGTTGGGCAGACACAATATACTTTGTTGGGTGTTCATTTGTAGAGTTTGACTTGGAACAGTATTGTTCTGATGACAAAATGGTCGGAAAATTCAAAACTACCAGTAGTGATATTATTGTACACCTTTGCAAGAGTTATTCCAGGTTTCCAAGCAATAAAAGCCAGCTAAGCTAAGAGTTCCGGAAATCAGTAACCTGTCAATTTTGTGGAAATTGTGAGAATGACGAGGAATCTGATGCATGGTGTTTTTTCTTCAGAAATAACTCAGGACATCCTAATAAGATGGATGGACGGATAATTAGGGCATAACGTCCTGTATTTACACACTTAGTAGGCTAATTACTATTAATTAGGACAGGAGGAGGCCACAGCAATGGGGTGATGGATGATTTGGGCTTTACATCCTGTATTTATGCACTTGGAAGGCCAATTAGGACAGGACGAGGACACGGCTATAAGGTGAGGGATGATTGAAACAGCCGTTCAACATAGGCCCAGGTGACCCGGCAAAAGCTGGATTCGAACCCTAGACCCAGCGATTGGCAGCCCAGCACGCTACCACTAGACCAGCCTTCGCCCATCAGCAATGAGGCGAAGGATGAATGAAACTGGTGTCCAACATAAGTCTGAGTGACCTGGGCAGACAGGGAATTGAACCCTGAGATTGGAGGTTCACCGGAAGCCCAGAACGTTACAACTGAGCTATACCCTCCTCCCCCTACTCGCTACTGTTTACATGGTTTATGCCAAATCCAATGAAAGTGAGACAACCAATCAGGACCAATGCCACTTTAGATCAACAAGTTTCGCCAACTCAATAGAACTTCGATAGAACTCAATAGACTTCCTCACTGACCTACTAGTGAGCTACTACAGTGTTCCGAATCAGTCACGATCAGTCACGACTAAGATAAAAGTCACTCTGGAATGCCCAATAGTACAACACTCAGCAGTATTGCTTCCATATAGCTTTTCACACTTGCTTAGATTGAGTGAAGACTTAAGAGTAGCTGAATTCCTGATACTGTGGATAACCACAAACCACAACACCCCTTTCGTTACATTGGATCAGTCAATCGTGTTACATAACCCTCACTGAACAGCTAAGGCCACACATAAATGATTCTTAGCTTCACGGACCCGCCGACACAATAGATTTCCTGCCGCTGGAAAAAAAAATAAAAATTTTTTCACCTTTTTTTTTTGTTGTCTTACTGACCAACCCTAGAAAAAGTGCCTTG
The DNA here is from genome assembly GCA_026936325.1 of Platynereis dumerilii. Classification (NCBI taxonomy): domain Eukaryota; kingdom Metazoa; phylum Annelida; class Polychaeta; order Phyllodocida; family Nereididae; genus Platynereis; species Platynereis dumerilii. The sequence goes on from JAPTHN010000005.1 coordinate 6,865,062, forward strand.
AGAGGATCCGAGAAACTAAAGATCAATTATGTGTGGCCTAACAGATTTTGAAGTAGGATGCAAATCACTCAATACTCATCAGCTCATGACTATTGGGATGGGGTTCAATTGATTTTGGGGCGATTCGTAACATAATTATCAACAAATTTTTCATAACAAATGTCATCATGTCATATGGATGTACGGTTGAGGCTACGTTCTGTATCTATGCATTATGGTTGGCTAACTACAACAGGACGACACAGCAATGAGGCGAAGGATGATCGTAACTGCTGCCCAAGTTCTGCGCAAGTCCAGGTGACCTGGCCAGCGCAAGAATTGAACCCAGGACCCAGTAATCGGAAGTCCAGAGCTTTACCAACTGAGCTAGCGCCCCTCGCTGAGTCAAGCATTATTTGAAGTAGTATGACAATGATACCCCACTGGCACTACACATGAAATTTCATCCAATCATGTATTTACTATACTGCTATATATTGGCTGAGGCATCTAACTAGTGCTGAGGGCACATAAGGGCCAACAAAAGAGCAAACAATTTCTGATGTATGATGATAAATTACTTCATACGATGACTAGTCCGAGATCATAACACTTTACACTTGCTAATTCTCTCAACACCGTCCACACTATATTACTATAGGCCTGTATACAAAGCTAGGATTATGTGGGTTTTAAAATTATGTATCCATAAAGTTGTTAATGCTATGATTCTGGTAGTCACACAATATGAACCATTGATCAATTTTAATGTATTTGCCATATTTTTTATAGTATTTTTTTTTATACTGTCAACAACTAGATGCAGCACAGGATAGGGGATCGTTCGATGCATGTAATGCTGTCCCAAAGGGACTTAATTGTCCCCCCTATTTTCACATTTACTCACTATCCAAGAAAAGTAAATGAAAATTGTAACATTTATTTTGTTTGTTGAGAAATAAAAAAAATGAGAAGAAAGTAGCATGGGCTTTACAGTGCAGTGCTGGATTTATTGGCCTTATTATTGGAATTATCATTACCATATCATTAGACTGGATCATTGGCTGTATCATATTGACTATTGAACACACCCTTCTACCGGGTAGTTCGCCTACAAGAGGCGGTACATACAGGAGGAAGAAGAAGAAGAAGCTGGACAGTTCCTCCTATATATATGTATTAGAGGCATGGGCGGGAGTGCACACACTTAGGACGTTGATTACCTGAAGACAGTGATGTGTCAATCATGAAGTTTGGTGTGTCACAGCTTCATGATGAAGGTGACGGTCTGTCATTTTCAGACTGTGCTGCCACCTGGCATAAACTTTCGGTGGT